>VZRU01010623.1:263197-313820 GCA_013398155.1 Pedionomus torquatus
CCTCAGCTTTTATACTAAGCATGATGCAGATGAGATGGAATACCCCAGTTGTTCAGTTTTGGGTCACCTGTCCTGTCCGTTCCTCCTTATAGGTGTGACCCCTCCACACTTTTCCACTTCCGACCCTCCAAATCGGGCAAATAATGAAATTACCTAACCTTGGTTGTTATAGCAATAAGTATAAGCAAGGGCCTCTACACACACCATTCCTTAGTATAGTCAGGTCTTGTCTCTGTGAGAGTGAGCAGTTTTCTGAACAATGTGCTCTTAATTTCAGAGTTTAGTTAGTTAGAAGAGGCCCAGCTAAAAAAATTAAAATGACAAAACAGAAAATCAGTTCTGTTTTACCTTACACCAGGACAAACACACGGAGTGGGAAGAGAGAGCAGCCCTTACATCAGGGACTGGAAAGCAGAGAGCGACTGCAGGAAGTGAGGGTGAAACAGGTTTTACATTCCGCATCCACAAGCAAGGACTGCCAGCAAAAGAGAAAGACAGTCACGTATGTGACCACAAGGGACACTGAAACGCTGGATATATTAATGGCCTTGGGAGGCTGACTGTAACTGTAGTGCAAAGCTGAAGTACTGATTTCTGTATAACAGGGAGAATATGTGGGAAATGATTTTAATAAGATGACAAAGAGGAAAACAAGGTTTTCTCATTCAGAGGCTGGATGGTGGCTGCATATCCTGCCCCTAAAGGGATGACCCAAAACTCACCCATGACACACCAATGGAAGATGACTGTGCAAAGGATACCTGGCCAGCGAATTCCCTCCTGATGATAGAGACATTTAAAAAGTCCTGAAATTACTTAAGAGACTCTTGGCAGAGGGGCTTAAATACAGTTTGGTGCTCTAGTCCACAATGTATCATACACACGCTCAAGCAAGCATCACATGGTGATGCAATTCCCAGCTTTTGAATGAAGATTAATGAAGGCCACCAGACGCCAAGCTGTGCCAAGAGTGCACAGGACAGACACAAACAGGCAGTGGAGCTGGCTCAGAAGAACTCCTCACAGGCAGAGCTACACTGACCCAGGGGTAAATCTTCAGTCTGAAGCAAAGGGAGCACTAAATTGCCAAAATTCAGATACAAACCAAAGGCCAGCAACCTTAGAGGTGAAACTAGAGTTACAGTCACGGGAAGGTAGGGGGTAAAAGCTTCAGAGCTTAAATTAGGAAGCCAACACTAATAAGAGCTGCAGTGGAAACAAATACAAAATCAGGCTGAGGATGGTACACTAGTCCTTCCTAACAGCATGGCAACACTGTGTCTAAGCTGAAAAACAGCTCAAGGCAGGGCAGATATCTGCACTGGGAAGGAGGAGCTCCCAGGACAGCAGAGCTGACAGACCGACACACACCACGTGCTCTTCATCCAGAGAGAAATGGATGCTTTTAAAGAAGGGAGTATGACTGGCGGGGCAGAGTGCTTCAGGAGGGAGAACAGAAAAGTGTGTACATGGTATGATGTTTCACTGGAATGGCACAAACCAAGCAGGCTGTAGGGATCCAAGTCCACGCAATTGTCACAGGACTGACTTTTCATTTTAAAAACTCATGAGTCCATTAAAAAGCAAGCAAATCATTAAGTAAAGTAGTGAGTCACACCTGCCCACCTCTAGCCTTCAAGAGATGTGCCAGCAGGCAGAGGAGCTACATCTGTTCTGCATCTCATCAGCCCCTAGAGGGATAACACTAAAGGCTTTCAGCACTGACCATAGCAGACTCAGCCTCCTATCTCAGGGAGTGCAAAGCTGTCCTTGAAATTCCCACACCCATTCATCTCACATTTTCCTTCAAAGTACATTAGCAGACACCTTCAGCGGCTTCCTCTATGTCCCAGGAAAAATCACAATGGCAGTCCTCTTCAGCCCAGCCAGTGACCAGGCAGTTCCAGTGTCGAGAAGTCCAAGTCATTGATGTGCACCAGTCTTTATGACCCTGTGGGGAGGGCAATTCTTCCCACACTAAGTTTTCTTACTGCATTCCCTTCTTCAGCTTCTTGCATTCCCTGCTCTGTAACATGGGGTTACAGGAAGAATAAGAAAGAAAAAAAGCAACCTGCTACTCTCTTATCCTATTTTTCTCCATCTGTTTGGTCCTTAAAGCCTCATGTGCAAGTCCAGCCGCAAGATTCCACTCCTCTGGGTCACTCTTTACGGCCAAAACCTTCCTTCCGGAAGTATCTGAACATCCAAATGCCGCTGCAGCTGCTCTGACTCCATTCCTCAAAGCAAGATGGGATTCATTACCATTAAAAGTGAGTTAAATCCAGTTTATTAAGAGATCCAGGTGTCCTTTCACCTCCAACTAGAAACTGTTAATATTAATCACTTTTTGATTTATTTGAATTCACCTTCTTGGTGAAATATTAATGACATATGTGTTTGTTCTTCTGCCATGATTAAACACTGAGAACACAAAAGCCAAGGCCAAGCAATGAGACGTGTATTTCAATATTTACTTTGGAGGTGACAGAAAATTATCAGTGAAGAGCTCTCTTCCAATTAATGTTATCACTGCTGCTGCAAACAGTGAATGACAGCAATGTTTTCACATGCTACAAAGCCAGGGTCTCTGACAGAGACGAATTGGCACTCATGATCACCTTCTCAAATTCCATTCCTTATAAATGATTAGAATAAATGTGACAACAAAAAATCACTAGACCTTCAGTAGGTAATGAAACTATGAGTGATGAGCAGCCCACGATACTGCTTGTCATACCACCTTGATTGCTTTCTCGATGGATTAACAAAATTAGTAGGTAGCAAAAAAAGTGTTGGGTGTCACACTTAAATTATGGCATGGCATTTGGTAGCATATCACATAAATATTGTGCTCCAAATTCACCTAGATTGATTTGGATGTGAGTGCTCTCCCAGTAGTTACAAAGTGAGTAAGAAGACACTAATAACAAAAGAAGGGGGAAAATCAGCCACGGGAAAGTGTTTAATAAAGCACTGGAGGGCACTGTGTTAGGGTCTATGTTCTACATGGCCTCAGAGCAGGATGCCACCAATGGCACATATTTTCTGTTCTTGTCTTGAGAAAGGAGGAGGTGATGGAAGTACCTCTCATAGCCTCAGTCTGCCAGGAGCCAAAGGCTCTCAGGTGCAGACCCATGAGAGAAAGGAGAGGAAAGGATAGACTTCTGGCCTTAAACTTAAGTTTTGCACTACTTCGATGTTAAACTTCTTCTTATTTTGCCAGGAAGAAATAAAGTGGGCTTTTACACTGAGAAATTGCTTTCCCTTCACTTCTTTCTTTTTCAGAGCCTGCATCAGCATACATAATATTTCAAGAGGAGTAATTGGGAGGTTTAATTAAAGATACTTTTGATAGAACTTGGCTTAGTAGTACCCACTAGCCTTCACACGGGTGACAGTTCTACTCAATTAGGCTTAAATAATATGTAATTTGAGTTCATACTAAAAATAAAGCACCATAAGCTATTTAAGAAGTATCATTAAAGACCTTAACATAACCATAAAGTTACAATATAGCTATGTAAAACATATAGACATTAACAAAATTACATGAAAACTACAATAAACATAAGATAATTTACAATCTACATCTCACTCCTGATATATAATTGTAATTATTAATGTCTTGTACTAATAATCTTAACTTATCCACTCTCTTTTTCCCTTTTTCCACTTACTGAATAACTTTCACAGTTTTTTAACAGTGGGTGGATGTAGTAGATCAGGTTGAGTCACATGTATCTGACACAAACATACAGCATTACTCTGTATGAAAAAAATTCATAAATACATGACTGAAAGTTTGATGCTTTGCAAGTAGTCCTGAACACTGCTTGCACCCGTGGCCATTCCAAATATATTCTAATATATTTACTCACAGTAATGATCATGGATGTCAAATTAAGCTGATTAAACAGCACACCTTATGAAAACTCAGATAAGCAACTGAGAGAGGCTATATTCTCCAAAGTTTTTACAATAAATAACAGGTATAACAGTCACATAGTTTATCACTCTTACCTAAAACCTAACTTCCCTGGACCAGTTAAATGAATGATGAGCGTGAGAGCTGCTTTACACCTTTCCATTTGCTCATTCATTCATTTACCTGCTAATTCACAAAATTTCAGTCTTTTCAATTGCAGTTCCCAGCTACAGCATTCACTTCAAACCACAGAGGCTTTCCTTGTTAAACCTTGTCCATCCCTGCCTAAAACCATACTGAATCATAGAATCATGGAATGGTTGGAGTTGGAAGGGACCTTGAAGATCATCGAGTTCCAACCCCCCTGCCATGGGCAGGGACACCTCCCACTAGAGCAGGTTGCTCCGAGCCCCATCCAGCCTGGCCTTGAACACCTCCAGGAATGGGGCATCCACAGATTCCCTGGGCAACCTGTTTTGAAGGCTGTTTTGGGGAGTGATTGGGCCCCAACTCAGTGTTGGCCAGTGCTGGACTGACCACAAGCCACTGGCTGACCATTGCGCCCACAGGCAACTCTTGTGCTGACAGACCCCCTGCTTGGAAACTCTCTGGCAGATTTCTCAGGCTGCATTTAGACAGAAGGTAATCCTAATTGAAACATTTCTGGCCCAAAGTCTAAGATTACCTGATGAAATCCTGAGGTCTAAAAACATAAGTCACTTACAGTGTAAATATATTCACATTTGCAGTGGAGCGCCGTGACATAGTTGCTTTCCTGCACAGCAGGCAGTGTGCTGGAAAACAGAGGAAAGGCTACTATATGAAAAAAACAAAATTGAGAATTACATAAAAATGCAAAAATTTGGAAATATATTACTTTAGCTGTGGTGATTAGATATGAACACACAGTGAGCTGCTGAAATACAGCAGCTCACGAGATTGCCATGTTCAACCTGAGAAACGGTAATATGTTCCTTAAGACACAACAATCTTGAAAAAGAAATCAGGAGCTGAAAGAGGCTTGTGAATTTGCAGCCTGTCTCATGGGGAAAAGAAAGCCCGTATCCTGAAAATACTCATGAACTTGCTAAACTTTACACATGAGACTCATCTTGTATTAATCATATGTATAAACTTATTTAATGGAGTGATACATTTTCAGCCAGGAGCATGCTGAACTACTTATTTTAAATACATGATCTAATGATTTTAATCTTCCTGTGGTGAATCAGTCACAAACAGATCCTGATTTCTCAGATGACTTGTTGTCCAAAAGAGTAAACCAAAAATTTAGGACAGTATTACATCTAATGGGTTATCCCCAGGACATTCGCTTCAGGAGCCTCCTCTTTGTGGGGTGTTACTGATCACACGCATCTGAACAGTAATGATCCCCTTCCCTGAAAATTTGACCAAAATGCTTGGAGAGGGAAAGTAAGGGACGTGAACAGCACCGGTAGCAAAAAAAAACCTGCTCCTCTCAGTGGCTGGCATAGAAAGAAACAGCAGCCAGACATGAGCCAGGCCTAGAGAGAGCGGTGACAACCACCGAAACCCTCAGAGGAGCCTTCAGTGCAGAGGGAGAGAGCAAAGGACAGCATCAGGTGCTCCACAGCAGCCCCTCTGCGCTGGGCTCCAGGCATGCCAGTCATGTGTGGAAGCTGGCTGCTTCCACGCTGTTATCAGGGGAACCTTGTTAATTAATTCAAAGAGCTATGTAAACATTTGATTGCATCGTGCATAAGCAATTCCCTCATGCTTTCCTCACTGGCAGTGACAGTAGGCAGCTTTATAGGCAAACTGTAGGTGAGAGTGTTTGGCTGTAGCAGTCACCAATCAGCTTTCCACCTCTTTCCAAAGGCTGCTTTTTGAGCAAGGTTCTCTCCCTCCCATTTCAACAGGTGCATCAGCTTCTCTCCACTGTTGATCACTATCACCTGTGAGGGAGCACAAGCTGCTTGCTACTTTTCCCTGCTGCAGTAACTCTCTGGACTGTGAGCGCTTCACACCCAACTCCTTGAGAAACTGAGTAAGAAAAATAATATAATTACCATAAAACCCTGAGTAAATCCCTTGAATGTCCCAAGCATCGCTTCAGTTTCTCAAGAAAAGAGTTGTCCTACTGTGAAACCCTTCCTGGAGAGTCAGATTGATGCCAAGTCCAAATTATATAAAAATAACAAGTTTTGTATAACTTTATAAAGCACATGTTACGATCCTGTGGGTAACCAAATGTCTAATGTGTACTTCTGTTTCACTGACAAATTAGTCTGTTGTCTAGGAGAATCAGTAAGTAATTTGATATTGGAAAGCTCATCACATGCATTTAACTTTGTATGATTTGTAACCAGGAACAAAGATTCCATTGTCAGAAATCAGCTGCAAGAGACCCAGAGCACTGCAGAAAGTTTAGTCAACAAGTCCGGTGGCCAGGACAACTTCTTAGAAAGCAAAGAAGAAAAAACTTTCTTAATGCAAAACTTGGAGAGTCTCTCTCCTGTGTGGGCCTCAGAGCACGTGGCAGATCTCCAGGTATTTAAGTGCTAAAGTTTAGGACTGGACTCAGTAACTCTGAACCAAGCTGATGCTTTCAATGATTAAGAAACGCCTACATTTTTCACTGAACTAAGTCCAGCTGTTCCCTGAGCATTCACACTGGACTAGAAGTAAGCATGGATTGTCATCTATGGCTCCATATGTACCCATAAGGACCTGCACAAACTGGGGCTCACTAAACCACTTGTGTTGGAACAAGACTGGGGTAAATCTTGGAATTATTTTGAACTGATTTGTATGTCACCAAATGTTCCTTCCTCAACACCAAGGCCAACTGGATACTGTGGATATTATGACTATATTTTCTTTATTTTAATTCAGGAAGTTTTTAGCTGCCTTCAGAAATATTGTGCCTCCTTATTCTCCATTTTTTCTTTAGTAAAGAGCAGACACTCATCGAGTAGTAACTTTTTCAATAAATTACATAACTCATGAGCATCACCTCCACAAGCCCAAAATGTGGCAGTACCTGAGAGCAGAGAAATAAGATGTTAACCCAATGTGCTCATTTCCTGCTATGACTTGTTTGCAGACCTCATGATCTTTGATTTCTTTGCTGTTTCTGCACACATTCACAGTACTGTCTACTGCTGCACTTCTGGTAAAGCATTCCTAAGGTGCAGAAGTCTTCCTGTGTTTTCTCTTTTTCTTTTCTCTCTAAGGTTGATTATTTTTGTAGATCACAATAAAGCGTGGCTTCCCTCATTCAGAGGTGATCAAAGCCTTCAATCACACTCCACAGTAAAACAGATCCTAAAGCAAAAAGTTTGTACATGAGCATACAGTGCAATGTGCTTCCTCATCTCTGCTTTTTCTCATTTATGCAAAGAAAAACTTAAACCTCTCATCCTGATTTACACAGCTGTGAGCAAACAGTTGCCATCCACAGCAACTGTGTGCATAATCTGTAATCAGAAGACAAAAGCTGATTCAGAAGAACCTCCTAAGTTTGCTTTGCCTGAACCCTGCTGCTGCCTCTATTGCAGACTCAATATTGTCCCACTCTGTTTGCAGTGTGAGTGAGAACTGAGGGGTGAGTCAGCCTCATCCAAATAACATCGCCCAGCATCCATATGAGGCGTGTGACATACTTTTCCCAGTCACACTCCTCCTCCCTCTCCCTAGCAAGGCACCAGAGCAGAGCTGCCAGGGGTTTGGATCAGCAGGACCCTGTGGGCCCCTAAAAGGGAATCAGAAGGCTATGCTAGCTAAGGAGGTCCTGCACCCGAGAAAGCTTTCACCTTGAGAAGTCCTCAGGATGAATCCTTCTCCTGCGAGGTCAAATGGGTCAACAACTGAGACAGCAAAATGGAGACAGAACCCTGTCCCTCTAGCATGGTCTACCCACAGGACTCGAGTATTTCAGACCAAGGGTTTCTAATGGTCTCACTTAACACAGCCAAATGCAAGATCTTCTCAAGCCCCAGCAGCCTATGGATAACAGGAGGGTGTTCTACCCTTAAACTTACCTCATTTAATCTATACTTCACCTTCTAATATTCAATGTTTACAGGGTGAAAGGTGTGAGCTTGAGACAATGGGGAGAAAATTGCCACTATGAGGCAGAATACTTCTAAAATTTCCACCTTCCAACATCTGAAATATTTCTCCTGAGGCTGTTTTTCTGATCTAGCTGGTATTTGTGGGGTAGAAATTACTTGCTGCTGCTGTATTTCAGCAGAGACGGCAATAAAGTGTGCAAAGTACCTCTGGACTCCTAAAACACACATTATGTTTCTAGAAATAAAATATCCCTTTATGTTTTTGGAACATCCCCACGGTGATTCATCAGAAACAAGTGAGTCTAAAAACAGTGCAATTATTCTTTAGCAGCTAATGAGGAAAGTCTTCCTTGCCAGTACAAACTGAAAAGCTTCTTATAAAGAACAAGGGTGGGAGGGCTGGAGCAGTTAGAAGAGGCAGTTTTAGTGGAAGAGAAAACTCTAGAATGTATTGTCTCGAGATGTTTCTCTATCACAGCAATGTCTGTTTGAAGCCTCACTGCACAGTCATGGGGGTATTTGGACATTCAGCAGTGATCACCCACAGGACTGAAGCAGCTGAACTTTTGCACAGTCTGAAAGGCAAACCCAGCACTGAAACTAGCGCTAGATTCAGGTCTCCATGTTGCATTTAGTGCCCATTTTATTTTACTTCACAGCACATCATCATAGAATGGTTAGAGTTTGAAGGGATCATCTAGTTCCAACCCCCCCCTGCCATCCTCAGGGACACCTCACACTAGACCAGGTTGCTCAAAGATTCCCAAAGAGCTCTCATTTCAAAAAGGCAGGATTTGTCACAATGTATTAAAATCCATTTTGCTAGCCTGCATTAATGTTATTTTGATCAAAGCAGACCTGACTCATAACTTCACACTACAGGAATAGGCTGGAGTTTACTGGAACTGAGCAATATCAATAAGCAGCAGCAGTCATATTAAAGCTCTGTGATATGGCTCACTCAGCATTTAATCAAACTCAAGTTTGATTAAATCCGGGGTACTCTAATTGCTGCATCAAGCAAGGGGAATTTGGTAGATTTTTTTCATGTTTTAAAGAAAAGCTTGAAAAAAAACCACAAAGTGAGAAGATTAAAACAGTTTCCTACATAAATAGTGATGGCTTTTTCACTAAAGAACCTTGTCTTCAGAGCTCTGGCAAGCTGCAGAAATCCAAATGCTATTTACAGACTTATTAGCTTTAATTGTGCTTTTAATACATTCTACTTTGACTGAAAAACTCAGTTTTTCCTGCCCTGAGAGAAAATTCTAAATTCTAGCTTCCACTTTTGACTGAAGAGATGTTGATTTACTCTCTCTCAGTAAAAATCCTTCTTTTCAGGGTGGGATGGAGTCAAAACATTGATGGAAAACTATGTCACCGAGCAGTTCTCTCTTCACATGAACCAGTGTTCACACTTCAGCATCCAATGCAGAAGTTGAGAAGTGAGGTGATATTTCTGCACATTCCCACAGAATAAGCAGATAGACTAATGGGTGAGTTCACTAGTCACGGTATGTCATTAAATTTCAAGCTGCCCTGGCTGGGTGACCTGAATACAATCAGTTTTTCCATCTACAAAGCACTAAAATATTACTGCAGGGGTGAGGTGGGCTTCACACCCTGGAGAACCTCCAGATGTGACTGAAAAATGCAAATCGAGGTTTTATTCCGGGAGCTGTGGAAGGCGCCTGGCTGATAGCAAGGGTGTACAGAGCAGAAGCACAAGCATCAGGAGTCTCACAGGCGCACCGCAGAAGAAGACATGAAAACAAAAGTTGCCTCAGAGCCATATTAAGGCAGCCAGTAAGCAGTATGGGTTGCTCTTTCTCAGCAAAATCTCCTAGTTAGGGCTGCCAGAGCTGCTTGCCTAGCCTGGAGATACTTGTTTAAATTTGCATTTATGCAAAACAATCTCATCTCATCACTTTTATGTTTCTTTCTCAGTTGTTTTTTGCCTTTTTTTTTAATTTAAATATCTGTTTGCAAACTTGAACAGGTGATTAACTGAAGAAGGATAGCACTTGCGTTTTGCAAAGCAGCTTCTCATGTGCCTGTCCCCTATCTCCATAGCAGGGTGTAGATGACAGCAGGGTGCCCTGACCTTTCAGAAGCAAGTGTCCCAGCTCATGGAAATTACTCTTTTCCTTCCCTACTCTCTGCTCTCCCAGCAAGAGCTGGTGAGGGTTAGGGGCAAGCAGGTGGCTTTATAAGTCACACTTTGCTTGGAGGGTGCTATGGCCCTCCTCTACAGAGCTGGAGGAATCCAAGAATCTAAATTATGCCACAGCAGTGGTATGTTCTTTTGCCTATCACCTTTAGACTGACCCAGACCTATCGGGAAACCTGTCAGCTCTGGAAGAGTCAAGAGGCTTAACCATCATGGAGCTGGAGGCATTCGAAACAACCACACTGTATATGGACCTAACCAGGGGAGTCCCTTGGGGCGCAGGGGGCAGGGAGGGTTGCAGACCCAGAGCAGCATGTTACTAAAGTAGTGGAAAACTTTTGGGTTACCTGCTCTTGCTGGATGACTCAGAAATGCAACAGTGTTTGATGCTGAGCGAAGAGTCTCTCGTCTCACACCCAGAGACACCCACCAGTTCCTGGATTTCATTCTGCTCATGCTGTTTTCAAGTCTACTGGCATTAACTAGCACTTCCACATTCATTTCAAACCAGAACTGCTGCTGTCAATGAGTGCTGACTCGACCAAAAGTAGATGTTATCATCTGGGTGATGAAAGCTCATCATGTCGATCTAGTACTTCCCAAAATACAGCCAAGGTACCCTCTCTTCAAGTATTACAGTCTACCCAATGTGAGATAAAGTCCAATCCAGCATTGAGGATAGTCTTGTCTCAAGCAGGACTGGGGACCAGAGGAGCTCTAGAGCTCCCTGCCAATATACATATCTGATTTCATGAATACAGAGCCTCTGCTGCCTATGCAGGACTAGTGGGCTGGGATGAGAAGCCCCCAGCTGGAAATAAGGTTGCTGCAGGCTGGGGAAGAGTAACCCAGCGACCTGGGCAGGAGCAGCATGCTGTATGGGTTACAGACTAGGGAGAGCAGTCACAGAGTGAGAGTCGTTCAGACTGAGAGGGATCTCAGGTCTTTACTCCAACCCCCTGATCAAAGCAGGACCAGCTCTGAGGTCAGATGAGGCTCCTCAGAGCTTGCTCCAGTCAAGGCTTGAAAGATGCCAAGGATGTAGGACCTACAAGCTAATGGAGTCCTCAGAAATAAAATGTGTGATACAAGGTGGCAGACTGAGTTGTAGCCAAGAGCTGTGGTTGGTGGGGTTCCAGCTTTGGTATCCATCACTTCTGGGTATAGCAATCATCTCTCCTGTTGCTTTGTCCAGTGTGCTTCTAAGTGTACAAAGTGTACAAAGGCATCATAATATCCTTCATGTACAAAACACTGGGGAGAACCAGACAATTCTATGTTTGCCTACCTCTCAGTATGGCAATATCTGTATGTGTAAGAAATACATTTCAGGGTCTCTGTGATAAACTACTTGACACTGTCTTCCTTGCTTGTACAAGCCAATGCAAGACACCCTACACTTACATTGTATTACTACCCGGGCATAACAGGGGATTTTATAGGGAAGAAAGCTCTATTTTATAGAGCTGCAGTCTGAACAAGGGGCTTACATGTAGGCCCCCCACAGAATGCAGCCTATATTAATCGTCTATGTCACAGATGGACCGCCCATGTCTCGAGTAGTTCCTGAGTAGCTCCCCATGCCATCTCGCGTTCATCCTCTGAATTTCTAGAGAAATTATGTCCTATGCCTTCTCCTCTCCATTAGTATTTGATTAGTCTACACAGAATGGAAGAACTACTCGAGAGGAGGTGTAAAAGTCTGTAAAGACAACTGAGGCCAGCTCAGCAAAACTCTAACCCAACAGGCTGTAGAGACACAACAGGCATGGGAAAGAAATGACCAACAACTTTTATAAGAAAATAAACATTTCAATTTCTGTTTTTTACAGATGTGAGGCTTCCAAAGGAATTTGCACCATGGGGAAATCAAGTGCTTTGTCACAATATCACATAATAAACAAATCTGGGAATAAACTAGCTGGTTCGATGTCTGTAGGGCAGGTACCATGGAAATAACATTCACCTAAGGATTACACAAGAAGAATGGACTGACCAAATCTACTGACATCCAATCTCACAGACTATCCACAGGGGCATCCTTCTATCTAAGCATAATGAAAGATGTGCTGCAGAGAAAATACGCCCAAAAATTTACATTGATCTAAAGTTAATGTACTTTTGAAAAATTGTTGTCTGGAGGGCCACTGTAAGTGCTATCAGCATACTGGGAATAAACACTGAGAAAGTTACTCTGCTGACATCTTGGAAAAGAGAACATACATTTAAAAATATGCTTTAATGATACGCTTTGCAAGGAAGCAGTGAGAAATAACTCGTGTAGGTTTCTTGATACCTGCTAAAAAAAGAGTCAGCAGACTGAGAGTCCAGAGCACTTGTTATATTGAAAGTTAATGTCTCTAAATGGCCTGGAAACACATAAACAACAAGAGATATTGGTTGTGATACTTTCCCCAGTTGCATCATAGAAACCATGGTTGTTTTGTCAAGAGGATTGAGAATTTCAATGGAAATTTGTCAAACATGTTTGTGTTTTCCACTGATGCACTGAGTTGTAAGACCATCTCATAACAGTCTTCATTCTCCTGTGATGGCCCTCCATCCCCTCCAAATGGGAGTCACTTGCCTGACAACAAGGTCAACAGGGGCAAAAGCTTAGAGCCAGCATGACAGTCTGAACTGCTAGCTACAGAAACAGATCTTGCACCGGTTTCAGTGGAGCGCATCAAAGTGTGATGGAGAATCTCTGAAGAAAAAAATATGCATAGGTGGCAAGAGCAAAGTTAGAAAAAAAGAAAAGATTACTAAAATGAAGAAGAAAGAAATAAAAGGTGTTTGGATTGGTTTTAACTGAGCTGAGCACTTGGGTGAAGGTACGAGAGCTCCTTTCCAGGGTGTAGGTTTGACTTGGAATCCACTGTTGTATCTTGAACATTTTCTTTAAAAAACTGAGCCTCCAACAATCTATTTCTGAAGTCTGTGGCCAAGACAGCATTGTGCCTTAAACTACTAGACCTCTTTACTGTGAAATTCTGGCAGGGAAGTGCAGAGTTTGCACACCTATCAAGTTCAACTGATGTGATAGCTTTGGGCATTGGTTTCTCTTTCAGTACACAAAGCCCATTTACTCTGATATCTGATCATTAGCTGTTGTTATGCCTTTCCTCACCTTTATCGCACTTCCCATGCAACTTATTTGTAAATGACTCCTCTTTCCCATGTCATTACTTGTTTCTTTTTCCTAATGTAAGTCTGTAAGTTTTAGCTAACAAAAAGATTTGAAATGTGTCTCTGGTTAATACATATCTATTTTCTCAAAGCAGCAAAGAGCTAAACCTCTTATGTAGAACAGCTGTGTGAATTAGATTCCTTGGTTTGGACAATAGTTTGAACAAACTCAATTTACCTTTCATTTCATACGCTTGCTCATGCCTGAAAAATAAGTAACTTGATAAAACGTGTACAGTCTCTGCCAGAGTAAGCAATGCCTGAAATGTTTTGTTGCTGAATGGAAGTTTTCAGATTATTTTTGGTGCCATAACATAATGCTGTACATAACCTAGTCAGGAAAATAACTGACAGCCTCTGGAATCTTGGAGATAAGCAGTATCAACCACCATAGAGTAGTGGACTCTGTCTCATGAGTAAAACAGACTGGCAGCATCTTTGAGAGAGAAAAACTGATTTTTTTCTAACAACCATACTGTTAATGTATTTTGATGCATATGCTGTCTTTGAATGATTATTTGCTTCTTTTTGCTTCTGGACTTTTTCCTTGATACATAGGGCATCAATCAGTCTATTTTGAGATGTAAGGGAAAAGTAAGGTGACCAGGCACAAAAGTAAGTTCAAATGCATGCAGTGATTTCCGGAATCTAGCAGTTCTCCACTCTCTCCATCACCTTGGTGTGAAAGAAGCAGAAAGAGGACAAAGCACATCTCTCCCCAACTGTGGAGACAGTCCCATGGCACCATGACAGACCAGAATGGTTGTGCAAGAGCTGTACAGAGACATTGGAGCATTTACCTTCACCCAGCATCATCTTGGAGGACCCAGATGGGTGTGGGTCACCAGTCAGAGTTGGCAGCAGTGCAAAACATCTGAAACTGCCAGGGCTGCTCTCTACCCAGATCTGTCTTCGATACTTGGAGCTATTTGCCAAGTGGCTGCGAAACATGGAGCCTGCTGCCTGGCTAACAAAATGATCACATTTGCCAGGGGAACTAGTAGAAAATCCAGAACACTTTTCAGAGCAGTCTGCATCTACAGTGTTGCTAATAATAATGGCACATCAGACAAGATGTCTTAACCCAGGAGGAAAATGAGAACAGGCATCTGCACACTCCTGTATTATTTTTCCCATCCTATTCTCCCTTAGTACACACCACATCTGTGCAGTGTTGCCATGCACTTAGTGCAGAGGAGCCTCTGGCTACCTTAAGTCACAAAAAACCCTCATAGACACAGAATACATGTAAGCCTGTCAGATAGTAACAGCAATCACAGGCATCCATTGGTTTCAAAGTGTTAATCCAAGGGTAGAAAATCAGTTGTAATTACCCTTTTCTGGAGATGTCATCTGTGTATGATGAACAGATTATATGTATCTTTGAAGGGAGACGACAGCACTGCCTCATTTTAAAATATTTTTCTTCCAGAGCTGAAAATGAAACAAACAGAAAAGCATGGCTAATAGAAATTGCATAAGTATCTTCATACAACATAAATATGCAAAAGTCCTGTCAGAACATATCCTCATGTGTCAAAACTCATTGGACAGATGCTGAAAATCCCTAGGGAGAGAAGTCATTCAGATGTCATTCAAAGGGTATAATGACTTGAATGTTCATGCTCATAAACGTTCTTTTTCACATATCTTGCCATGTTGTTGGCACTTCCACAGAAAGTGAGTCCTCTCCCGAGGACCTCTTTTCAAATGTTTTGAGCCCACAAGGGGCAGCAGGCCACATAGCAGATGAACCAAATTAACATCTTACCAGCCACACAGCCACAAGCTCTCTGCAGACATATTAAAGCTGCCAAGTTGCAGAAGTGTAGCCCATGAGTATATTTCACAGCCACTTACACATCAGCCACATCCATGAAAACCCTGAGGATTGGTACCCATATGGAGTTACCTAAGACACTGGGATCTGACCCAGCCTTGGAGACTCTGCAAAGGGCAGCAACCCAAAGAAGAGTTCTGCACCAACATGGGCCCAGCCAAAGAATGACATCTGGCACAGAGCTGCAGACGCTTTACCACAGCCACTTGTCATCTTCCAGGAAGATCTGGATATAATCTGGCTGTTATTCATTCCAGCTCCATCTTTAGGTCATTTTTGGGGAAAATGTACTTCCCCATTCCCCACCTTGAACACTTTCTGTATTTTAAGCACATTGTTAATCCCATAGGTGCCTAAATTGAGCACATTCACAAGGTTCCCTTGAATAACAATACACCTGGGCAGTCATTTATGATCCTTTGGAGGACAAGAAGCCTTTTTGTCATGGCATCTTGAAAATGACTGAGATCATATTAGTAACAGTAGGGTGAAAGGGCTGTAAAGACTGAGATGTCTCTGGTTTGAGATAATATCATTACTCTGACACAGTACATGTAATTGTCTCTGGGGGGTTGTTTTAATTAAAAGGGGAAATTAAAAAAAAGTTTCTTTTCAAATACAACTTCCTCTACCTCTCATCAAATGAAATGTAGATGATAGAGGATAATTAGTCTCATTTGCCTGAGTAGTTTCCTCTTGAAACATTTGTGATAAAGCTTTACTCTTTGTCTTTTTACTACCCATAGGATACTGTGGAATATCAAGCCAATGCTGAACTGCATCTGTGCAGGCAGACTTGGGGGTTCATATCTTAATATATGTTTTGACATCTGGTCAATCTTTAAATTTAATATATTGATTTATGTGCTGTCATTATGAACAGCTCCCTATGGCTATTGAACTATGCGTTGTTTGAATATACAAGGTCAGCAGCAGCTCCTGCAGACCAGTTTTTTGTGGTCTGTGCCAGAAGCTGATAGGAAACAATCTGCAAATCTTCTTCTGGAAAATAGAAAGTCCTTGTACACAAAAGAGGAAAAGCTGTACGTAGGAAAATATTGTGAATAGTGGATAATGGGATAAGGAAATGAAAATGAAGGCAGAGCTGCATGGTTCTGAATCTCAGCTTCAGAATAACCACATTTTGTCCCCCAAGAATATCCTTCCAGATAAAAGCATAAGATGAATACCATTGACTTCCCAGACCATAAGTTTGGGAAGGAAAATAGTGAGACAGTAAATATTTGACATTTATATAAAAGAACTCTGGTAAATATCGCTTGCGATTTCTTAGTATCACGAAATAAAAGAAACAAGTGATGAAGTACACAGTAAAGAAAGATGGATTTCTTCTTTCTGCCCTTGGTGTTTTGACCTCTGAATCCACTTGCCAGATCTATTGTTTTACTTTTTTCCTGGGCCAGGATAGTCACTATTTGAAAAGTAAGACCTTTGTTTAAATTTACTACCCTTTTTCATTTAAGTTGTTAGTTGGGGTTTCTTTGGTTGGTTGGTTGGTTGGTTTCTTAATTTAAGGATTGCTAAGATACCCCTAATGGCTTTCAAAGCCTGTTTTTCTTCTGCCTTGGCTATTGTGGTCTGATATTCTAGGATTTCATGTTGAAGTTTCAGATGAGGAATTACAGTAAAATCATTGAAGTATCTTGTTAATTGCTGTCTGGTTGCCTATCAGGGGTTCTGACTTGGCAACTTTCATTGGAAAGTACTTTGTCATAATCTGACAAGACAAATTAATTAGTGTAAAGCTCCACTGTGCATTCATTAATGCTGACGTGCCTCAAACCTTTGACATAACTGCTGCTCCATAATTTATACAATTGGCAAGGAACACAGAGAGACCTGGGTTTGTTTCTATCAGAACATACATCATTCGCTCTTTAAACACCTGCACCTTTTAACAAAGAGATTGATATTAAAATGACTTATTAATATTATTGAGGTGTTGTATTACTAGCTGCTGGAATAGCCAGAGTGTTTTTACATCTTCTCCGCATGTCTGCAGAAACACAGTTTAAAGATTTTCTTTCTGGTGCTTTAAAGGTCTTCCAGTTGCTTTATGGCCTCTCTCTGTCTCTGTTAATGAATTAAAGTGTTGCTAATTTTCCTTGGTAGGCATTTGTCCCCATTATATAAATGTAGAAGCCTACAGATTAGTCAAGCAGAGTCTGTAGCTGGAGACTATAATTCAGCTAAAGAACATTTTCATCTTAGAAAATGTGACTTGAGAGCAAGAGAGGTTGTTGTAGAGACAAACTGCTATCTGAAGCATCTGTGTGCAGGCAATCAGGTCATGTGGGTGAAGAAATGGGCTGAAGCCATAGGAAGTGATGTCTCAAACTCCTTTAACACCCCTCTAGACAAATCAATCACGTTCTCATATGTTTGAGCAGGAGTATTGAGTATAGGCTCACTGACACTATGTGGTGTGGATGCAGACAGAGGTTCTAATACCAACTGTGCTGGAGTCAGTAGATAAATTCAGCGATTAAAAGATCTTCATTTCACCCCTTTGTATAAAGAATGGATATCATAGTCAGCAACTTGCAGAAAAAAATCAAATTCCTAGCATGAACATATGCTTCTATTTTGTTCTTTGTTCGTTTTAGGGTCTAAGGCAGAGCGGGAAAGAATGTCTCCACCACAATGTCAGCAATGGTTGCTGTTGTCTCATCATGACTGCGTTCCTGTATTTCAAACGCCCACAAAAATATTGATTGCCTAAAAGTTCCTTTTATTCTTGCATGTTGCCACTGACAGAAAGAAGAATAACCCATATCTGAAAGAAAATTGCAGTTTTTCCCTGGTGGTTGGTGAGCAGGTGAGTCAGAAGCAACACAAAAGAGTTGTAGACCATAATAACATAGGCTGCTATTTTCCCTCTCTGTACAACAGAGGAGAAAAGCGTGTGTGGCTCTTTCCTGATCTTGCTCTGTAACCACCCCTCCACTAGGATCAGCCTTTTCCCCACATGCTCCCTCAAGGGTTGCAATGCCCACAGGACAGCCCAAGCATCAGAGGCCACCACTATAAAAGCAGAAAGCAGTCCTGGTTTGAGGCCCTTCCAGGAACCCAGTTCCTCAAATCTGAGAGACCAATTCTTTACCTTAGTCCACTAATAAAATTTTATGTAATTTTCACCCTTTTTTACTGAGGTTTTATCTTAGAAGATGATAGTTAAAAGCACCAGCACAGTTCAGATACAGCTGTTTGCAGTGCTCTGAAAAGTCAGTGCATTAAGTGCAAGCCTTCTTTCTGTATTCTTTGTTTATAAATGCCTCACCTATCTGCTTAATTTGTAAAACTCAAATTTCTGCTAAAGAAGCTGAACTGAGGCAATGCCAGGACTTGATTTGGTCCAGGACAATGGGAAGGAAACAATGAACAAAAATTTTGCTCTGAACCTCATTGCAATATGACTATGTAGTACAAGAAGAAGAAAAGCGGGATCTGAGTGCACAGTACATATGACAAGCCCAGACCAGGGTCTGGATAACAGTTTTGGAAAGATGTCATGGTGACATGTCTGTGGAATACAGTAAAACCAGAAAGAAGGAAGACACCCTTCCTTAAGGAGCATAATGGCATGAATGGTGAAAACTATCACAGGAAGTGGAAAGTGCTACAATGTAGTTAAGCATGCACAAGATCAAAGGAAAGACATACTCTTAATAAAGCTTCAAGGCATACTCTTAACAAAGCTAGCAACAAGCTTTCAATGTTTATAACAAATCAAAAGACTAAGTGGATTTGAGGTCAGAACAGAGAGATTGGGACAAGAGGTGCATAGCATGTAACAAAAGAGTTGGCACTAGCTACTTTCATAATGGTGTAAAGTTAAAAGAAAGGCAAGTGTAGTAGGAACTGGAATACCTTTTATCACTTAAGTGTTGCAGTTTTTAACAGCTGATGTGCCCAAAAATTTTGTTCATGTTGTTTACAATATAACAAATTTGAAGCTCAGTCCAGGCAAGGAGCAATTGCTGGTTGTATTAATCCCTTCAACAATTTGAGGGGAAAAGAGCAGTTATCCCAGTGGTGCAGAGCTAGACACAAGCAACAGGAACAAGCTGTAAGATCATTATTCTCTGTGGGACAGAGAGAGAGAATCAGCAGCTGCAGAAAGCAGGTGCTCTCATGGTAACTGAGCTTCTTTGCTGATGAGTTGAATTTGACTTGCCACTTAGTACTCTATTTGAAGACCAGAGAGGATGTTTAGTGATATAGAAAGGAACATTTGCAAACTAGTTACACAAACCATAGTCAGTTCAGCACCAAAGTAGATCTGGCCTATTACAGGAACAGCTGGTAAAATAGTGACTCATGGATAGATCACTTTTAAACATCTCTAATTGAGAATTCACATGCACATTTTCTTAGGACTTTAATACTTCAAAGATGCTAAGAATCATCCAAATGAATTTCAGAGATCTGTAGAAAGTGAGCATCCGTTGACACCACCTGCAAGTCAGTGTGGTAGAACTTCTGAAAAGGTCACTGGCTTACATCGTTACAGAGAATAAACAGAATTTAAGGCATTGGCTATTTATCTCAAGTCTTCAGACATCTGAAGAGCTACCAACACCTGCCTTTCCCCCAGTCCCTTAAGCCATACACTGTACAAGAGTATATACTCTGCTGGATCTAGGCCAGGATGTCTAGAACTATTTCTTATCATGTGTGGTTGCCAAATCACTGTCATCTCTTCTTTCTGTCCTGCCTTGGGGCTTTTACCTATTTTAACCAGTACAAAAATTATATTGCATGTAATAAGTATATACCCAGGATACTCTCTTTGCAGTGGCAGTGCTTATTAGAGCTGTTTCTATCAAATATATTGAAATATTATAATTTTATGGAAAAATATTTAGAAGCCGCTCTTTATGCATTGGAAAAAATTTGTTTTTCCAGATGTTTTTTTTTTCTAGAGAGTGGGTAACAGTCCAAATGAAACTAAATTCACATAGGCGTGCATCCCATTGTGTCTCTTCTCATGGGGTAACTGATGATTGCCAAGAATACCTTGAGCTTTATCTAATGTTTAAAGTAAAATTCTGTATATTTTTTAAAATAAAAAAAAATGAAAAACTAAAAAGGTCATTCTGATTATGTACAGGCAATGAATAAATGGCTCCCTATATCAAATCAGTTCTAAGCCATCCCACCCTCTAGCAAACTATTCTGAGCACGTCTTCCCTTTGGATGAAGTAAATATTGAAGAGACAGTTAGCTGAACAGACTGCCAGGGAAAAAAAATATTAGCATTAATGCACATGGTTTTAAACAAATATCATCAATAAAAAGGCACATCTAAAACATGCCTGTCTTTCCATTTTACTGAGACACATTGGCTATTTAATATATCATGTAGCTAGCAAGGAAGTACAGTTAGTACTTCCTTTGAACAACTTGCAAAATATCTTTAAGGTTTCTCTCAAGTTTTGGACTACAGGACAATGATTTCTATCTCTTGCCATTTTGCCACTATCATGAGGCAGAAACATCAATCAAGATTGCTTAGACGTGAAGAATGCCTAAGCATAGTGCAAGCCGAAGTACTTTAGAAAAACAGTGAATTGATTAATTCTGTAAAGTTGACTAAACATCCAATAAACTCATCTCCCCTAGCATTAAAAGTAGATGGTTCACAGCAATACGTATACATACAAGAAGTTAATAGAAATTTAGAAAAAGATAAAAGATGAAGAAACTTTAAGTACTATAAACTATGGAATATTATTAGATTATTATTAAAATAATATTTCTGATCTGCTTGTGAATCCACTAAATCCTTTTTATCTCTGATTTCCAGTCGAAGAGTGCCAAGGTAGGTCATAAATTTCTTACAGAGAGAAATCTTCCCAGTAATGCCATCTACATTTTAAAGGATGCAGAAGTAGCTGTTACACTACAGCTTTTCAACCCTCTGTGCATACAGACAGCACAGAAACAAGACCTGTCTTCCTTATGCTGTTATATTGCACAGAGCATTGTGCACTACTCACCTTCCCCACCCTCCTATTCCCAGACATTCTCATTGGAGCACCAAGGCCAAGATAAATAGTAAAAGGAAATTGCTAAAATAATTATTTTAATACCTAGAGGACAAGAAAACTCTGAGGCTGATGTTAAAATTGGAAACATTTCACACGTTTTTCAGCATGTCGTTACATTAAAGGCAGAGCAGTACCTACTTTTCACCAAATTACATCACTGGCTTTATACGCTCTTACTCAAGGGTGAGCTACTTCCCGGGCACCTAAACCTACTTACTTTGATGTCAGTGAGATTGATGGTAGTTTGGCACGGGCATTTGACCAGAACAGGAAGCAGCATTCAATATGATATTTATTTAGACATTTGCTTTTTCGTTTGCATTTTACTGCACTGATTCTGGTTCTGTCAATTTTCCAGTTCTTTTTCTAGAGTTTTGGGCTTTCTAATGTCTAGGAAACATTGAAGAACACACTGTACAGAAGTTGCAAGCTAAATCTCCAAGTTATTCTTGTGCAACTATGCACAGGGTTAAGTCTCTGGCAGACTGTCACTTCAGTGATTTGGATTATGACACAGCTTCACAAAACATCTTAATGGGACTGAGGATGGCGTGTAAAACTGCAGCTTGAATAGAGCCAAGCAGTTACCAGAGGTGGGGGGACTGGGAGAGGAGTGTTATTAAAGTAAGTTATTTTCAGGGTTGAAATCAGCTTCTTTTGGTGCCAGCCCCCAGCAGGCAGGAGAATCCAGTCCAAAGAGTCAGTCCTAAATGTTGTCTTTTCTCCAGGAACTGAGCAGCAGCAGTAGTAAGGGCTATTATCCAATTTAAAAGACATGCCACTGAAATACTGCCTAGAAGCTCTACCCGGGAACCTGGAAAAATTGCACCAAACTTTTTGGCATTCAGAGAAGTTTGTGGGGTTTTTTTCTCATTTTGCCAGCATAAATCAGTTGTTTTAACAGGCAAGATGTGATTATGGTTTTAAACTAGAAGAAGGGAGATTTAGATTGGATATTAGGAAGAAATTCTTTCCTGTGAGGGTGATGAGGCACTGGAACAGGTTGCCCAGAGAAGTTGTGGATGCCCCACCCCTGGAGGTGTTTAAGATGGTGTTGGATGGGGCTTTGATCAACCTGGTCTGGTGGGAGGTGTCCCTGCCCATGGCAGGGGGGTTGGAACTCGATGATCTTTGAGGTCCCTTCCAACTCTATCCATTCTATGATTCTGTGATAAAAAGGCACCTCACACGACACCAACTGGCCAAGGCGGCTTTGCCAGCAGTTCCTGTTGTTTCAACTCTTTGCAACGCTTGGAGTTCAGTTTACGCTTGATCCGGGTGACAACCACTGAGATTTTCCAAGGAATACAGGCGCATATGTCTGCAGCTCATGATCAAAGAAGAAAACAGAAAAGTAAAGAATGAGATCAAAGTGTTGAAACTTGAGGCCAAGTTCATGAAAACTGGAATGAAGGATTCTTTCCTTCCAGCATCTTATAGATCTTTCTGTCCTGTACACAATACATTTGCTGAACTTGCAGCAGCTTGTGTAACTCCGTTCCAAAAACACATTGCCAAGTAGTATCCATTTCCAAGAATTTTTCTTTTTCATGCCCTCCAAAGAATTAGAGAAACACACACAATCATTTTCAAGAACAATAAATGAAGTGAAAACTGTCAACTTTACTATGTAATTGCATTAAATCCATGCAATTATGTGCAAGAATAATTTAATTCCTTTTACTGATTCATTACAGAGTTAGAATTAAACAGGATTAATGTTAATTTTTCTTACTTAGAATAATTAATTTGCCTGAATTTATTTGCTTGGGGGATGACTTTGGCAGGAAAGCACTAGTTGCTCTGGCTAGATAATGTACATTTAAAAAACATTTTCCCTTGGCAGTATGTGACAATACAAGGCTTTCTGTAAGCGGTATTTCAAGCAGGTCCCCATGTTCTTTGGTTGCGGACTTTGCACAGTTGACAGCGCATGGACTTCTCATTGCTTGTACATTCTGTCAGTAGAAATGAAGGAAAGGGGGTTTTAGCCATTTTCTGGGGCAAGGTCCATATTCTTCCATTGGCCCTGTGGTTACTCTTAAGGTGTTTTCCTTCTCTGTATTTAATGCTGCAAACAAGGTCCTCAGCTGTGGATGGATGTTCATCCCAAAGTAATAGTGGAAGGAAAAGGCAAGGAAAGGTTTTGGTTTCACTCCACATACAGGTCTAATCTATTGTATGTCTTTGTGGACCTGGAAAACATATTTAAACAGAAATGTTTTGCAGACTGTGTGTCAGGCAAGTGCTAGCCACCATCACACAGCTTCAGAGGAAAGGAAGGAGAACATTTCACAGGGTCACTGAAAGAGTTTTCTCATATTGTTTCTGCCACATGCTTTCCTTCAGAATTTGATTCTTACATTGATAGATGTAAATTTACCTACTAGGTTCCCAATTTCTCAGAAAAATTGAGGTGATTTGAAGGAACAAGATAATGAAAGAGACAGGAAACCTCAAAATTCTAGAGCCAAACTACAAGATAAATGGCAGCCACATTTTATTTTTCAGGGCAAACACACACACGACTGAGGAATTCAATAAAACACTGGGAAGACCCCTCATATAATCCCAATAGAACGGAGGAGCAAAAAACCCTTAGTTAAATCAATAGTGTAGGACTGAATTATTTTCTCTTCTCACTTCACTCTCACACTTTCTAAGGAAAGCCGGCTAAAAAAAGAAGAAAATCCAAATATAAACTAAACTTTGCTTTCATCAGGAGTGTCATGTGTGATTTATTTCATATGCATTACACTGATTTATTTTAATTTATATCCTGCTACAGACTGCCCCTGTATGTGTAAACTTCCAAAAGCCACTCTTAAGTCGTCACATCCCCACCTATTAACTTCATTTAATTTTTCAATGAAAGATTTTTTTAATTGATGAAGTCATTTTCAAGTCCATCATTCATTTCTCAGAAAGTTTAGTTTGAATATTCAAACTTTTTTTTTTTTTCTCAATACACTGCTTAAGAAAGAGGATAGAAAGCTAACAGCAATGTAGGGACTGTTTAAAGAGATGGACCCAAGGAGGAGGGCCAGAAGGGGCAGGTAGGGTAGAAAAGGAGCCTTGCAGCATGCAGACACCCTTGGGGAGGAGGCATTTTGAGCAACTTTCAGTGTGGAGAGCATTATCAGCCTGTCTGTATTTCTAGATCACAAAGGTCAGAACAACATCAAGAAGGTTTTCTTCAAAAAAAACAAAACCTAACACATTAATCATTCATAAGCACAGAAGTAATCATCTGATGAAAGTGAACATGCAAGAAATTTAGCAAGAGGTGCACAAAATTAAATTTCCTCATATTTTATCAAACTACAGCCTTTCCATGACCCTGTTGCCACAGAAATGACCTTTTGGGCAGTCATTTCTTTCTTGGAAATGTTAAATTTACATTTGGCTCCTCAAAGGCTTGATTATTTCAGCTGTTCGTGTTACAAAGTCTAGGAGCTTAATGTCAGAAGTGTCTTGAAGCGCTTCTGTGGGACAATGCATTAGAAGTAGTACAGGTTTAGTGGGACATCAGAATGTTAGGATGTGCTGTGACATTTTTACAAAACAGTCCCCATGTGCTATTGCAGTGAGTCCTGAACAGCCAGGCACCCAGGGGAAGCATGAGAGAGAAGTCCTGGATCTGCAGACAGCCAGGCAGCTCACAGGAGTACGGACTTCTCTTTTCTCCTTGGATCTGCTGCCAGCCAGTGAGGGAGAGGGGTCATAAATTAATAGGCCAAAGATGCACCTTTTATTGATTCTGTCTGTTGGGGGCTTTTATTACACAAGTCACTCCCCTCTGTTCTGCTCATCTGCTTTATTCCCCCCAGCCAGCCCTTGTCACATCCACAGTCCTGGAGTACTTTCCTGTAACTTGCCCACCCTATGCAGCGAAGTTGCACCTGCTGGAAGAAGTGCCCAAATAGTGCCTTGCAGAACAGAGGGGAAGCCAGGTGTCTACTGGTGGCTTCTGCCTCCACTGAGCATAAAACGTACAACGTGGCTGTATTTTCACCTTTATTCCTCTACCCACTACTCTTGGAGTGAAATGAATTGTCTTTGTTTCTGCTGGGAGAACAGATGGGAGAAGTAGGTACTCTATAGACATGTACTTTTCCAGGTGTCTGTTATTTTTCTTCCACCTGTCCCCTGTTATTTTTCCTCCACCTCCGACCTCTATCTCTCGCCTTCTTCTTCTTCCTCTCAGAAAGGTTTGGGCAGGGACAGAATTTTAAGACAGCTATTGCCTTAAAACCTGACATAATTAAAATCCCCTTCATTACCATCACTAAGCTGAGAGTATCATTACAATGAAGAGGAGGATAATAGATACCTTTATCACTTACAGTAACAATAAAAGATAACTGCCGGTGACGATGTGTCTCAAATAGTATTAGCAGAATGTACAATTCACTAATGAGAGGTAATTCAGTTGTTAATGGCAGTGAGACACTGGTATAATTTAATGCTCAGATATTGGACAGGATTCTGCAAACCACTGTTACTTGGCCCCCTCTTCCCAGCACATGGAGCGCCCACCACCTCCAGCAGCAGGGCTCAGTTGCAGATCTCCAGTGATGAGAGCAGGCAACACGTGGTGATGGCCCCATAGTGCTTCTGCATGTAAGTCTTCTGAGGCATTTAAAGCCTTTTTGGGAAGTCAGTCAATTCTCAGACTTGTAGCTAAAGCTGCAGTTATGGCTCAAAAAGTATTCAGATCATTTTTTGCTTCTAAAACTGTCTCATCTTGAGAGAAATGGAAAGAAAACCCCTCTGCTTGTGCTTTGGCTGCTGATTGCAGCAGAAAGCTGGCAAGCCCTGCTCCAGAGTTGTCCACACTGGGATGACATCAAGCAAGAACAGCAATGCTATCTGCTTCTTTGTCCTGCCCATAGGCACCTCTGGTGTGGGTCCTGCTCAGCTTTGCTGGCACATCAGTCTGTGACACAGACCAAATACTCCGCAACAGCTTGGATGCTGCTGGAGATCTCATCTTACACTCAACCCCACCTACCCATCTATCCACCTTCTGACCTCTCTGATTAGCCTTCCGAAAAGGACACTACATTGGCCTTAGCAAGGGCAGCTCTTGTGAGAGCCAGTGAAAACAGGAGAGGTTTTCAGCTGGAGTTGCTTTCTGTCCCATCCAGGGAATGTTCAAGGAGTTGCTGAAGGACCAGAGCATCAGCCAGGCTGCCAAGCACAGTGCTTGCCTGCTCTCCTTCTGGGGTGCCCACAGTAGTAAAAGCCCTTATAAGGAGCTCAGTAGTAAATTCCTGTTTCTTTTCTTGCCCTCAAGAGGCAACAAATATTCAGTTCATCCACTGAAGACTACATGAGACAGTAGGGGTTTTAAAGAGTAACAAGGTAAGGAACAGAGACAAATGAAAGAGAGAAAGTAGGTGACGTGGAAATGCACACGATGAAACTTTACAGATGTATTTGGCTCTTGTTTCAATTGGTGCCATCCAGTCTTTATTCTCTGCTATTTGCCACATGTCATAGCCAAAGTTTCCTGTGCTCAGGAGACTGTGTAGCTCTTCTGATGAGTCGCACTGTGTGTATAGCTGGCATCGTATTCTTCTTTATTGCTGCTCATGAATGCCACAATCTCTCAAAAAGGGCATTGAAGAACTAGAAAAGGTGCAAAGAGGAGGCAGCAAGGCTGATCATTGCTCAGGAAAGAGAACAGGATCCTGGGAAGAGAACAGGATCTTATGTAATGAGACCAAGATCCTTCAAGTAGAAAAATATATATTGGAAGGGAATTAGAATGGGAGAAATGAATGGAATGGAATGGAATAATTAGAGAACTGAGTGCCCTCAAATGAGAGTATCACACAGCAAACAGATTTGAAACAATCACAAGGCCAAATTACCCAATATAATTAAACTATTGAGCTCATTGTTGCATAAAATTGTGGATGTAAAATGTAAAAGCAGTTAAACAAATTCATAGAAGGAAATGTCTTTGTAACATAAACCTGCACTTTCTGACTGAAGAAGCCCCTAAGTGGTGACAGAGCTGACTGGGGCAGCATGACTGCAAACTTACTCTATGTGCACACTGTCTGCCTCATAACTTTTCATATTGTGGTGGCTGTGGAGAGGGACTGAGGTTTCTGGGCCACATGGGACGTGTAAACCCTTTGATACACATTATTAATATGTCTCTAGACCAGCCAAAGACAGCTGGAGTCTCTCTTCTAGTGGAGGCTGGAGAGAAGTAACTGCCACAGTTCTGAGCTCTTCTTTGTGCACAGTGAGGCTCTTGTACACAGGGAGGAATACCCTGAAGCAGTTCTGGGTTGCTGGGAGATGGGTTGTCTCCCATCACTGCTCCCTTTGGCACGTGCTCTTGTGGAGCAATACCAGCCTGTGCACAAGACCAGCCACATCTGCCCTGTCCTTCATCAGGGCAGAGGGATGTGAATATGCCAGGGCATCCCATCTAGAGGCAGTAGGGATGGCAGGGTGCTGGTGGCACTTCATCAGTTGATACCTCTACACTTCTGAGAGCTGCGGGAAGATACGCTCCGCCTCTGACTCAGGGCTGAGCACTGACAACACAATTGAGCTTTATATCACTGATGAGTTCAAGTTATGTGATGTCATGACAGATGCAATGACATCGCTTGCTAACCACTTTATATATATTCCAGTCCATGCTAAGGCAGTTCAAAACAAAATATATCATAATGTTCAGTGGAAGGGGGGCATGAAATTGACATGTATGGAGTAAAAACACGTCCTCATTGCAGGAGGTAAGGAAAATTCAAGTTCTTTCATTAAGCAGCAATTAAAAAGCAGTTTATAGAGCAGGAAAACAGAGTATTATTGAAGGCAGGTGAGCTAATCATAAACTGATTCTATTATGCTTCCTTCTCCCAAAATTAAAGTGATTTCCCTTTAAATTGGTATGAATTAAGAGTATATTTCCTGATTACACCTTACATAATAATGCAGGGGATGGTGTTTCTGTTCACATTTTCTTTCTTCTTTAATAAAACATGCCAGATAAGAAAATTAGTTAGCTGGTCCCATTAGTCATTTTGAACACAGTGTATCCCACCTTTCCTACAGGCAACTGGTAGGTAGACTGTGAAACGCAATCAGCTTTGAGTCTGCCATGAAGGGGTTTGATGAAATTGATACTCCACAAATTGCATCCACTTTACAAACTACACACCATGGGACTCTGTGCATTCAGTCACATCAAGAGGCAGTTATTCTGGGTAAGAAATTTAGAACTGATTTCAGCAGAAGCTCAGCTGACAATTTTTTTCTTTTACTGCCCCCAGGAATTATCCCAGTTCAGAATATTTTACAAAATGAAGGAATCCACTGTCTGCTCATATCTGAAATGGTGCTGCAGCTATCTGGAGAATGTATATGTGCACTTGCACAGCCCTTTTCCTTCCCATGCTGTATGGTACACTGATGACTTATGGATGCCCTTCTTGCCTGTTCATGGAGCTGTGTTTCCCTACAGGTCAACACTACCATTCATCTCATGGCTGCAGCATGTTGTGACCCAAATTGCAGCTCCCCTGCTCCAGAAATAGCCCCTTGCCTCTGGGAGAGGTCAGCCATGGCTGACTGCTTCATGTCAGCTACATCCATCGTGAAGGTTTCCAAATCTGTCCTGCCTGATTGCTCATTGCCTTTCTTGTCTTAGAGACTCATCTTTCAAGATGCTCTGTGTTACCCTTTGCCTCTGCCCCAGGGCAGGAGACAACATATGTCTGCACAGAGCTGTCACCCTACAGACCTTATAGCTCTGTAAAATCCTGTACATGGGTGA
Organism: Pedionomus torquatus; assembly: GCA_013398155.1. Classification (NCBI taxonomy): domain Eukaryota; kingdom Metazoa; phylum Chordata; class Aves; order Charadriiformes; family Pedionomidae; genus Pedionomus; species Pedionomus torquatus. The sequence continues at coordinate 292,258 of VZRU01010623.1, forward strand.
AGTTTTCACAAATTGACCACAGGGCAGTCCCTAGAAATCTTCTGCTCTGAGTTTGTGGCTCAGCAGAGCTATACATTTGGGATTAGGAACACACCGTAGTGCTACAGGCAACTCCTAAAACAGCTCTTAAAAATGTAAAAACCTCAAGACTCAGAACAAGGGTCTCTTAGTCTAAAGGCTGTACCTCTGAAAGATGCTTAAGAATAGAGTGCAAAAAACCTCTCCTCTTCCTGTACAGATCCTCCCAACCTCTAGAAACCAATATTTTAAGGAGGTCTTGAACTAGAGGTCACATACTCATCACTGCATGTAATGAGTGATGTGAGCTCTGTGAGCTTACCTTTTCTCTGTGAGCTTACCTTGTTCCCTTCAAACTCATTTTTCTTCTTGGATAAATGCACATGTCTTTTAACAATGAAGTTTCAGTTTTCTTGTTCTATTTTCCTCATTTTTCTCATGTTTTGGCATGTATTACATTAAACAGTCAAGATATGGGGGTGGCAGGTTTTACCAGAAGGCTGGAGCTCAGCTGCTGACCACCAGGACCGTTTCTGCCCAGATGTGCATCCCCTCTCTCTGGCTCCTGAGCCCACCTCACAAATAAACATACTTCTCCGCCATGGCAGCTGACCCACTCCTGACTCTCCCTTTCTCAGCTCTTCAGGGGATAGCAGCAAGGGTAGGAGATGGGAGCTTGGAGTGAACTCCATGTACGGGATGTGAGTAGTGCTTTGAGGAAGCACTGGAGATGTTGCTTATATAGTTCATGTGATCTGAGACAGAAAAGTAAATACCTGAGGAGGCTGAGCATGTGGAGTCATGTACCAGAAAGTGGGAGCAGAGGTGAATTGCCCCATATTCTTCCCAAGACCTCCTACCTACGGTGTTCCACAGAGTTCCTGCCAGTCCTGCCCAAGTTTTGGTCAGCAACAAAATCTCCCCTTTCCCCCCAGGAGCTTTGTGGCCCTCCCATGCAGGCTGGGTTTGCCACAGGGCAATGGAGGGTGATGGTGGAAGTACAGGTGGAGACAGTGTAGGAATGGAGGGAGGGACTGGAAGGAGATGGGACCATTCCCAGAGCAGGTTCTGAATTTGATGCTGATGCTGTAGTATGGCTGGTCTGACCGCAACTGGTGTGGACGCTGTGTGCTTCCCTCCCACTTGCTCCTGCTGTTTGCATTGTGCCAGGGCAGCTCATGTACCTTCTTTGACTGTTCTTTCTGTTCAGTGGGTAAGTGATGGGCCTCATTTTCCAGAAATGTCATCCGAGCACCGTTCGTGAGCCTAAATGTCTTTTTTTTTTAAAAAATTACAAATGGGCATAATTAATGTGAATTACCATAGTATATATTAAATATCACAAATTATTCCCTTGCTGAAGACCACATTTCTATTTAACCCTTAATGTGAAGCCTGAGGTTATAGTACTGCACCTCCAAGGCAAGCACTCGTTTTACAAGATTGCTGCCTTGGAGAGCAAAGGACAGCAAAAAAGAAGCGTTTTAATTTACACACTCTTAGTCTTAACCTGTGGTCACTATAACAAGAGGCTCTTACTGCACCAAACCAGATGGGACTGCACCGCTGCTATTTCTTATGGCCTGTAGTATGCATTACCCAAAATACATGGATATAGGTAACCAACTAGTTGGATGGGGATGTGGAACAGCCCACAGTAGATGGCTGGGAATTAGAGACTGAGTACAGAAGTGAGGTAACTGGCATTATTGTCCCTTTCTCCATGTGTAGCAGTGCATACAACCCCAGCTGTGGATCGGGATCTCATTTTGTTAGGTTCTAATAGTTCTAATAAGGAACTAAAAGAAAATTCCAGTCCCTAAGAGCATTACACAGTTGCTCCTGTGTGTGTCTGTTTTGATACCCATCCCTCCCCTCCCCCCCCCAAAAAAAAAATACTACCATGCTACTCTCCATTATCTGAACTACAACTTTGGCAATTGTGTTTAGATGAAGCAGTAACAACCACCTCAGATCCAAGAGCTATGCAGATGGTAGAAATGGCCACAGAAATCCCATTAAAAAGAATAATAGTCAATTTGTGGAGGTTACGGGTGAAAGTAACATATTGGACCTGGAAGAAAAGGAAAAGACAGATTGTGAATAAGAGGCTGTGCTGGCAGGACACTTAGACAATCATAGAATAAAAATAGCTAGATGAAGAAAGCCCCCAAAAACGGAACCGGCAAACGAAAGACATATTTTGAAATGGCAACAAAAGAGTGAATTACGGTTGAGATCTGAGAAGCTGAATGAAAGTGCTAAGGTCAATGGAATGGTAGACAATAGTAAGAAGACAAAGTTAAGAGGAGACTAGTCATTTGGTAACTCGGCTGTAAAAAAAGAAAATTTGAGTGTTACAGAAAAAAAAAAAAAAAAAAAAAAAAAAAAAAAAAAAAAAAAAAAAAAAAAAAAAAAAAAAAAAAAAAAGAAAGACTGAGAACAAAAGACAAAGGTAAAAAGAAGAGGTAGCATTTGATTCTGTCACACCAAGGAAACCAAAGAAGAAATAGGAAGCAGAAATAAACAGCACTACAGAAATCGAGAAACAGCAAGTTGGTCAAACCTGGAAGTATAATAATCTCAGAAACAGAGTATACTTTCTTTTTTTCTGAGGCAGGAGAACAACATGATGACATGATTGGTTTGATACACACATGAAAAGAGATTTTGCAGAATGAGAAATATTTCAGTTACAGCTTAAGAAAAATACTCGTGTATCCAAAAAGAACATGGAAGAAAATATCAATCCTGGTGAGAGAAGTGGTAGTTACAAAGGGAAGACATCTGTATTTGTGATAATTATTGTACATTTTAGAAACCAAAGTTTATGCTTCCAGACATGGGAAAATCAATGAGAAATAGTATAGATATGGTATCAAAGACAAATACATTGTCTAAATTTTCTATTAGAAGAACTGATATTTAACTGTGAATAATATTTCTGAGAGCTACACAGCATAAGGATATAATAAAAAACTTTTTTCTATAATCTGAAACACAGAAATACCTTTAAAAATACACTCTGGAGAACTAAAGAGGAAGACAGATGCATAGATGAGCTTGCTTGCCTTGAAAATCAGAGGTTCTGTAAATGTTCAATTACTGTCAGCCAAAGCAGGTTGTAGGATTTTATTTTCCTCTAATATGAATTAATAAAATGTTCAGATAATCTTTAAGAACAAAGATTCCCCTCTACTCTGCGCTTGCGAGAGCCCACCTGGAGCACTGTGTCCAGCTCTGGAGTCCTCAACAGAGAAAGGACATAGAACTGTTAGATCGGGTCCAGCGGAGGGCCACAGAGATGATTAGAGTAATAAAATGTGAGCACCTCTCCTATGAGGACAGGCTGAGGGAGCTGGGGCTGTTCAGCCTGGAAAAGAGAAGGCTCCAGGGAGACCTTATAGCAGCCTTCCAGAGTCTGAAGGGAGCCTACAGGAGAGCAGGAGAGGGACTCTTTGTCAGGAAGCGTAGTGATAGGACAAGGGGTAATGGTTTTAAACTGGAAGAGGGGAAATTTAGATTGGATATTAGGAAGAAATTCTTTCCTGTGAGGGTGGTGAGGCACTGGAACAGGTTGCCCAGAGATGTTGTGGATTCCCCATCCCTGGGAGTGTTTAAGGCCAGGCTGGATGGGGCTTTGAGCAACCTGCTCTAGTGGGAGGTGTCCCTGCCCATGGCAGGGGGGTTGGAACTTGATGATCTTTGAAGTCCCTTCCAACTCTAACCACTCTATGATTCTATGACTCTATTACTTCCCACAGCACGGTTCACAGGGAGGGTTCATTCCTCTCCTTAGAGAGTCATGGGCCACCTGTGGGTGTCTGAGCCAGCCCCATCTTCTAAACTTAAATAGAGCTCCCAAATGGAGTCTAGGAATTTTAAGGAATTGTTGAAAGACCAGCAAAACTCACGCTGAAGATTTCCGATGCCTGCTGTGAGTAGCCTGTTGCAAAACTGGATCAATCATTGCAACAATTTCATTCACTAAGGAAAGAAATTTGGGACCTCTGTTCAGCCCTATTGTGCAGTGTACCTCTGACTGCTTGGATTTATAGCCTTTCTTTTTCTGACCAAAGACAAATTCACATGTATCCAGACTCTCCACTTTCCACAAACCAGCAGAAAGATGACTCATTAAATCTACTGTGTGCATTAATGCGCTAAGTACTCATGCAGTCTCTAAACACGCTTCAAGAAACACTTCTGAGTGCAGGAAGTTATCTGAAAAGCTTCCATGTTGTTCATCAGATCTTTTAACTGACTGTTATGATTGATGAGGATTAAGTTACAAGCCTGGAGGATGCTACATGTGAGGAAGCGGTGCCATTGCCTTGCAATCCAGGAGCTCAGCCCTGTGAGGGCATCTCTGCGCATCCCTTTCACCTCTGGTGCCAGCAACCACATCTCAGAAGGGCTGTGGGGACCTGAAAAATTCATTAATGCCATGCTGAACATTCAAATTTATCTTTGTTTTATGCTGCTCAGGATAAAAGTCTTCACCTTCCTTTTGATAGACTTCTATCAATTAATTTACTGCTGATGCTATCTAAACTTTCAGACAGTCCTGACATTTTCATTATTTGGCAAACTTGCCTTTCATTATCCACTTTGCCTCTCTCATAGAAGCTCCATAAGACCTGAGATTTACCCTAAGTAACAGCAAATGGAATACATTTTCTCACTGAGAGAAATCTTTTAATCTGTAGAGATCAAATAACAGAATACCTGTACAGCAACAGTTCAACAGAGGACTTAATTGCTACACTCTCACACCATCCTAATGAGCAGCAGCAAGTCAACAGCAGGGAGACACTGTTTCCCAGCTTGCACTCTCTTTAATCTGTCACCAAGGAGTGGACAGAAAAGAAGCCACAACTCAACAGGTCCTCTATAATGTTTTCTCCAGGGTCAAGTTTTAGAGACACATGACAAAGCTGTTTTCCTGCCTTTGCTGGTTTGCTGACATAAGGATCAAAACATAAGGACTGTCATCAACACTTGAAGATAAAGTGAGAACCTGTATCTTGACTACTGGAGAGCAATAATAAAGGAACTTTTGACAGTTGTTATCCCCCACCACCACCTTCTTATGTATAGCTATGCTCCATTTCTGGTTTTAGTTGTTCTTCTATGAAATAGTCGTTCAGACCAAAATTTCAGATGCTCTCATATGCATGCGATTGACAGAGGGAAATAAAATGCATCCTTGTGACATGACGTGAACACAAAACCTTGTTAGAACACTGTAGCTATGCTAAGCTAAGGAAAACTAGGAAAATTTGAATTCAGATGACTTAAGGAATGTGGTTCAACTTTCTGCTGTCCATATTGCAAATGAAATTGATGACATTTTTCTCACAGGATTATTTTTCCTGAAGAATATCTGAAGAAGAAAAACACACCTAGTGGAAACACACTGACTTGAAAGAAAATCTGCTTTGCCCTTTTCTATTTTGTTTTCTCAAAACAACACAGAACTTTTAATATAAAATGGTTAAAAAGCTTCAGTGAAATGCTCCAGATTATTTTTCTTCACAAGGAAAATTCACAATTTCAGCTTTTACCTGGAGAAAAAAAAAAAAAGAGCATGGTGCAAGCACTCAGTATTTCTTCTGGGACAGGTTTTACAGGTTTTCTCTGGAATAGTTGTAAAATATCTGAGTACCTTGCAAGATTTGCAATGACCAGCAGGAGAAGCCAGAACATCCCGTGTTCTTCTTGGCAGCTCTTGAGCCCCAGCCCTAGCCCCAAAGGCAGACCACCAGCTCCCACATCCATTTCTTTGGCTGCTCTCTGTGGCTGGGGTGAGGATTTCACCTGATGCCCTGCCTCCCGCAGATGGAAACAGCAGCTTCCTTCCTATTGTAATATCACCCAGCTCCTGGCAGGATGCTGATAAGATTTTGAACCGCTATTTATAGAGGCTCTTTCATCTCTTTTCTTCCAGGCTATGCCTTTCATATCCTCTCAACAGACAGAGTAAGAATTTGCCCGATATGCATAAGCCTTCCATCTTTTGTGAGAAACCCAGTCTCCTTTGGATTAAATTTATTTGCTTTTCTTTGCAGAAATCTTTACATCTGACTGAAAGTCTGCAAAGCCCAAATGCCTTTCTCCCACCCCCACCCCACCATTTCATTTACAGGGGGCTGTATGGCCTTCAAACAAAATACAGAAGCGCATTTTTCACAATGGATCTTCCCCTGCAATGCAGACTGATTGATAACAAATATGAGGAAACAGAAAAAGTACAACAGTGTGAGAAAAATCATTCACCAGAACAGGCTCAAATCATCAAGGAACACATTTTCATTTGCAATGTGACTAGCAGCAGGTGGGAGGCGGGAAAGGGAGTAGCAACATAATCTCTCTCCCAAGAGGAAAAGGCACTCCTTTTCTCACAATATCACAACTGATGTATTAATGTCAAATCTGACACATTTGTCATGACAGAAAATTTCTGCTAGCTAAAACCAACTGTCTCATAGAAAGTACTATGGAAGGGTTGCTGAATACCTACAAGTACCAGATTCTAATGCCTTTCCCAAGGCAGGTAGGGAGTGCTCAGTTTCAGACATCAAATAGTGACTGAAGCACATGGAAGATATGAATGCAGTGCATCCTAATTGCAACTAAGACTCAATATGGAATAGCCCATGCAACTTCCGAGGGCTAAAGTAATGCATCTAAAATGCAAAGCCAACATGTGCTATTAGTCTCATTAAAGCTGCAAAAGTCTAATCTAAGACCCATTACTAGTGCAGTTACAATGATACCTAAAGTTATTGTCCAAATTATATAATTATTACAGAAAAGGTCTAATTAATAATACAATTTAAATTGTGCTATATGAACTCCCACATAACCACTCTTTCCTTGGTGTACTGCTGGTCTTTGCTTTTGCCTTCTGGTTCCCTAAGGTCAGTGGCACCAGCCTTTCCCAAAAGGAATAAGGGTCATGACACCTCTTCAGCATCCTGTCTTCTTCCTTGGGAGGGAATCTGATGTTGATAGTGGGGTTATGGTCACATTAGCTAGCACAAACTCTTTCTTCACTGGTCTTCATTACTCTTTCTATGTCCTTTCTCTGTGTATTATATGTTTTACATATGTTGGATGTTTACTTCTTCTGTGTTACTCCTAAAACCTGTTTTACCCAAGTCCCAAGGCTGACTGCATTCCTTTAGTCACCAGTAATCAACTTACATTTATAGATCTTGGGCCACTGTTGCCATCCTGTACCTGCATTGTCAACATTTCTGTCACTTCATTCTTGTACTTTTGCAACCTTTGCTGTTCCTCAGGCATTCTTCAACAGTGTTTGTGCTATGGTTTTCTGCTAAAATAACTGCTATTTAACAACAGCACAACTCCATCACACATATATCCTTGTTCTAGGGGCATTAATGCTTCAATGGTAATTCGTTATAAGGCAGCTAGATGGATAGTTACATAGAGACACAAAGATTTGTTAACTACTTGTTATTAATATTCCTTATGGTAGTATCACTTGTCATCAAAACAGCTTTATGGCATTTGTGTTGCACAGCCCCCAGCTCCCTTGTGCTTCCTAAGTCAGACCCTCAGCTGCTGCCAGCGTGCGGGAGTTGTGTGGTTGGTGCCTGCCAAGGGAATAGCTGGACCAATACTCTGCAAAGTATGGTAGAGTGATCATCCAAGACAGCTCTGCGTGAGACCTTTGCCAGCATAGCATATACTAGTCCTTCCTCAGTGTGCACCTCTCACCTACCACTCTGCAAGCCATATTACAGAGGGACCTACTTACAGGCTCATTTTGACTTGGTCTTTCATTTCTTGTTTCAGGGGGTTTAAATCCTGTCTTTGGAATGCCTTGGTCTCTGCAACGTGGTTTTCTAGATGCCTATTATATTGCTCTAAGATTATTGTAGCTCTTTAGTTTGCTAGTCTGGTTTTAGTTCAGGTCAGAAAGTTTTTTTTTTATATATAAAAGAAACTTTGCCCTCATCTGAGGTCTCACAGTTAAGCTCCCTTATTTGTGAGTTGCTCATTACTACACTCAATAAAGGTATGGAGACCAGTCCTCCTCCCATAAGTCCTCTGTATTCAGATTTTCTTCTCCTTTATGTGGGTTTTCAGGGGGCACTGATAAAGGAGTTGATGAAAATGTATTACTGAAGGCTGTATTCTGCCCATCTAGTTGGGTGCTTTACACAGACCAGAAGGATGGTAATAGGGACGGGAAGTCCCATTAGGGATGCTAGGAGCCTGAATGGGTTATGAAACCCCAGCAGGTCAGTCACAGCTATACAGAGGTCCTTTGGCTCCTAATTCAAGCATATAGATTGGAAGAATAAAGTCAGATGGACTCCATTGTATCCTAACATGATGGCTTTATTCAAGAAGGAGACAAGTGATTCAGACCCCTCATTGACTGGGGCTTAGAGACTCCATCTGCATGTACAGGTACCAGAGAGGCAAATGACACCCACCTGTAGCAAAGGCAAGAAGAAGAAGAGATGGCCCCACCACTGTCCTCAAGAGAGCTACAGAGGCCTGCCCAGTCACATGAAGGAAAAGGCATATTAACCACTCCTTTTGTAGATTCCTAATAAAAGTATTAATAAAAGTAAAGTATTCAGACAACAGTTTCACCTCCTCAGAGAAGTTGAATAATCTTACAAAAAAATAATTGAGTTGAAATACTGAGCAAATAATAAGTAATGGGATCAAAACTTTATGATTCTATGTACATTATCGTATCAGTGAACTTCATTTTCCATAGGCTGTTGCTTTTAACCTGTTTCAATCATTAAAAAATTCCATTGCAAGTCAAATTATTGAGAACTGGGTATTCCTATATAATTTCCAGTTTGAAACACACATTCATGTAACACAATTGTGTATTTATCTAGGTAATATATACATATGTACATAGGTAGATTGAAATTCTCAAACTACGCTGTGGCGGGTTGACCCCAGCCAACACCCAAACATCCATACAGCTGCTCATTCGCTCTAGTTCCTTGAGGGATGGCGAGAAAATAAAATGGAGATGAAAACACTCATGGATTGAGATAATAACAGGTGAAAAAAAGGTTGCGTGCAGAAGCAAAGTAAAACATGTATTTTGTTCTCTACTTTCCATCAGTAAGTAGTTGTCCAGTCACTCCATGGGAAGCAAGGCCCTTATAACAGTTTTTTGGGAGAACAAACACCAAAACCACAAATGTAACCACTTCCTCCTCCTTTCTTTGAGATTTTATTGCCGAACGCAGCATCATACAGTATGAAATATTCCTTTGGTCAGTTCAGATCAGCTATCCTGGCTGTATCCTTCCCCATCCTCTTGCTCATCTTTAGCCTACACATTGAGGGGACAGAGTAGGAAAGAGAGAAAGCCTTGGCACTCTGCAAACTCTGGTCAGAGATAGCCAAAATGTTGTTGTGTTATCAACACTGTTTTAATCACGTCCAAAACACACACAAAATTTATCTACAGATAATAAGTGCTGTGCCATCCTGAATTGTTTTTCCCCTGCACCCCATAATGTGTCCCACCCTGAGGCAGAAAGCCACCTTAGTCCAAAAGGTGGTCTGGAGAGCTGCTCCAAGTGGCTCCACATGATGGGTTTCATGCCTGAACATTAAGCAGGATGCCTTTCTGGGGCAGCCCTGGCGGGGGCCTAGGAAGATTGTTCCTCTGACTGTTCCTGACTGCCTTTGTGCTCCTGTGCTCCCCTGGGCACATGGAGAAGGACCTCTGGTGGGCCGGTAGACCCTGGAATGGGCCTAACAGTAGCCAGGACAGGATGTGAATTGGGGTCCCCCTGCCATTGTCTATCCTTTGTGGGTGTGCAGACCAGCTGTCATTGCATAACCTAACAGATTCAAATTCAGGTTTGCAATGTAATTCTAAATGGTTCTGGCAACAGCTCTAGAAAGGCACTCAGCATGGATTTAACATGCATGAACATGCTCCCTGGTGAACAGAGTAACTATGTGTTTATTGCTTTCTTCCAGCCTATATGACTAACTTTTGAAAGATGGGTTGAGGTCTGTAGGAAGAAGTCTTGCTGGTCTTACAGCTAAGAGTGTTTAGCCATTGAATAATGACAGTTTTTTCCTAGAAGCATGAAAAACTTCACCTCACCAGCTGCAGATGGTTTCAGTTGGTAATTGTGTGTGCCACCCAGCACAGTACAAAGAGATAAGTGATGTGAACTTTCATCTTCTACCCAGCCTTGATAGTCACTTCCTGGGATTCCTCATGCTGCCCTCAGTCTGTAGCTTCTTACCCTGGGAGTATGAATGTGGAAGAGGCAAGCTAAGTGACATTATCATAAGCCAGAGATAACTCCAGCCTGCAAGGCCTCCTCATTGGGATGTCATACGGCAAAGCAAAATCAAACCCTTACAACATAGGCCTCTTTCTCATGCAGCCATCTCCATTTAACTGAAGCTAGTATGTTCTCATCTGTTCCCATGAAGAAAAATTCAAATAAAAATGAATTAATTATATTGCAAAGACTGTGGAAAGGAAGAGTTGTGTTTCAAAAAAAAAAAAAGTTCTTTCATCTGCTAGCTTCTTTTCAAGCACCTGTGATATTAAGAGGACCGGGACATTTCAGACTGGCCCCGCTGCTCTTTAGTCTCTGCTGAGTATGTGTGTATTGAACATTCATGAGAAAATGTGTAAGTGCAGAATATAATTATTTTTCTATTAACTAGATGTAAATGTAAAAGTAGGATTTTGTTGAAAATTCAGACTGCTGCCTCTTACACCAGGTAGTTCACTGAGATCAAAGCTCAGACACACTTTAGTGACAATGAGCAATTTAGTCTGATATTTGAGAAATAAAATTAAATACAAATTATGCAGACAATAACTTTTCAACCAGGAGGTAACAGCATTTTGAAAAAAAAAAGAGTATTACGGATTTATCATTATATCTTGGAGAAGTTTCTACTTTGATGTTCTCTCTACATAAACCATGAAGTTTTCAGAAATTAAAAAAAAATAAACCCTTTCTTTTAAGTATCTTCATTGGTAGTTTTCTCAGATGTGGGAGTTTGGGACTTGGGGAAGGAGGAGGCCTTGGAAGGGCATTTGTTTTTTGTGAGTTTTTTTTGCATTGGGAGAATCATATCTGAGCAGCACCTAACAGAGCAGAAGACAATTGCTCAATCAAAAAGCCAGAGGGGTTGCCTCCATTGTACAAGACCTCTCCACCAGACTCTACTGCCAGGGCAAAACAGAATCTTTGAAGAGTATTTTGAATACTCAGTGAGAGTTGATCATCCTCCCATTCTGCCATTCAATCTGCCTTGCAAAACCTCCTCTCTAGACTCCAAAACATCCTTAATGAAGGACCAGCTGAAGGCATGGAGTGAGAAAGAGGAACATGAAGTTCACTGCATGCACTGCCCTGCTTTACAAGTATGTCCACACTAGCACAGACCAAAACTTGAATTCAGTACTATGGACATTCCTTAGTATCTAAGTAATTAGTGAGCCTCAATGAGATTTAATGTTGTTTAGAAAGCTGTTCAATATGTTCATCTCAGGGGTCCTTCATGAGTCGTAGTCACTGCTTCTCAGAAAGATGGCATCCAGAGAAAGCTACTTGCCAAAGAAGTGACACAATAACAACCTGTTTGTTGAAAGGAAAACCATAATGCTATCTGCATGCAGACAGTGAAAAATGGCAGAAATTTCTTTAAGAAGTTCAAGTTAGGAGTTGAAGGAGAAACATTTCACTTGTCTCATGCAAACCTTGGAGGTATGTCATTGTAAATCAGGATGCAAAGTCAGACTGTCAAAGGGATAATTCCACAAAGTGATCTAACTCAAACATTTCACTTGAACCTTTTAGAAATGCTTGTTTCTTGCTTGTTTCTCCAGACTTGTTTCTTTTGTGGCTAAAAACACATTCCCTACTCTCAACTCTAATTTAAGTGGAGTGATGTATGATAGACAGCCTGCCCAGGAATACTCAAGCAGTGCCAGTGCTCCTGGAAGACGTGCTGGGGAGAAACAAAAGGCTTCAATTACACTATCTCAAATTTTTAAAAAAGAGTCAAAGTCTAAAGCTATCAGTATGATGTTGGGATCAGTTGGTGAATCCATTCCATTAACTGTAGGTACTTCACAGAGGTGACTAAGTTAATATCTCCTCCATGGGCAATGCCACCTTAACTTGCATAACAGAAGCTGTTCACCTGAGAGATGTGCCAGTCTCACGGACACCATAGGAGTTGAGGGCAACTGTCACACTCATACAGCAGCCTCCCCCGTGTACACTGGCAGCTCCTCAGGGTGCGATTCAGCCTCTGTGAGGTTGCTGGCCAAGCTGAGATGACACAGAATGGGTAAGGACACCTCCCTCGTAACAGCAGCTGATCTGGAGGGAGAATTTCAAAAACATGGAATGATGATTTCCATGGCTTGCAGTATCATGGGGCTAAGCCAGCATCAGCTTCCGACCAGTTAGAGCTCTGCAGTCATGCTGGGATCCAGCTGCTTCTGAGAAGATGTAGCTCTATCATGAGGCCAAAGCTATAATGGCTGAGAAGATCTGGAGTAGTGTTTGGTATATTTTTTCTCACAACAGAATAATAACAAAATAAATATAGGTAGAAAAGTCATAGTCAATAAGCGAAAGGTGACTACAGAATATATTTTTTGGTAAAAAAAGCAATTACTACTTTGGTTATTACAGAGTCCCTGAGTCCATTGCTATTCATGATGTATCTCAAAGTTCACCAATAAACATTTACCTTTTATAAATTTTGAACAATATTTTCACCAGCCACCACATTATGCAGTTATAGCTTTTACAAATAATATAATAATCTCATTCTTCAAATTGATCTTGTCTTTCTTTTCTTTAAAAAGGACTGACAGTTGCACTCAGCAATCAGCCTATGTGGCTTTACAGATCTGTATTCTTCAGAAAACATTTCTTCTGGTTAGTGCAAAAAATTTGTGTAGGCTGAACAAAAATGCCAGTGAAGTTATCAGAAAGTCTTCTGCTCACTGTAATGGGAATAGCTTCAGGCATATTAAACTCACATTCTATTACATCCCCTTCATTTACAGTATGGTGATGGAGAAAAGGAATTAATTTCATATCCCTTCAAGCCTTCTCTGTCAGTAAGCAGTTGGTAATGTTTGATTCCCTTCTCCTTGGGTGGTTAATTTTTACTGGCAGTAGGGAAATGTAATTACCTTCATTTTGATATAGTTCTAGGCTATACCTTGTCTCCCAAACATACCAAGTGCATCAAAACTGTCTACTGAAGGAATTTCAACATATATATATTAAAATTATATATTAGATTCAACGATTCAGCAATTCCTTTTCCCCTACAGCAACAAATCTGGCCTTTGTGAGCTAGTATTGTATGAAATATAAGCTGTACATTCACATACAGAGAATTCCTTTGCAGAATTGTATTTTTTTGCCCATTTTAAATCCATATTCAGACTATGTCATCTAATAAATACCAGATCCCAATTTATGTTCAGGTAGAGTATTGTATTAGCATTCTTGAAACTCTGTCTCATTATTGCACCCTACCTATATGAGATGAATATTTTTATTCAAACACAGATGTCAACCTATAGTGATGAGATTCTCCCACTCCTGATAATGAGTACGAAATCTTTCAACAGTCCCTGCATAGAAATGCATAGCCCATTCTGTAATGAGCCATTCAGCATCCACATGAAAAGCTTGCAAGAAAACTACCTTCTCCAAAAGCTAAAATGACATATTAAAACTTGCAAAACAGTATTGTATCAAAGAAAATTAGAGCATTCTCTAAGGCTTTGAGCACAGCAGGACAGGCACAGCCCTGTGTGTGCAATCCCTTACCTCTCCTCCAGTATGATGTGAAAGCCACCATTTAAAATTGCTTATTAACTTTTTTGCTTACAGAAGAATAAGTCAAAACTGCTCAAGATTGCACAGTGTCTATGTATGGTCCTTGATTTCAGAGCTTGTTCATTGTTACCAAAAAGTGCCATTATCTTGCATTTGTTTTCCTTCTTTGCTTTGCTGCTCTAATGGATAGGGCTGCTGCCTCAGGAAACCACTTGAGAATATTGATATGGAACAACTGGAGAAGGAATTACCTGCAAAAGAAGAATTCCAGGGGCCATCCGGTCCTTGCTCCACACTGATGGAGAGACACCCCTGTCAGATCAATGCCCAGTGACTTCTCAAAATTTTCTGATGAAAGGTATTCCAAAGGCTCCCATGTGTCTGTTGCCGTATATCTTGAGAATTGACTTTTTTTCCCAAAATCTGTTTTGTATCTTCTTTTTTTGCAGTTATAGTAATTTCTTCTTGTCAGCTGTGGAAAACAACTGAACATGGAAAGCAACTAATTGTTACACTCTTCACAGTTATCTTTTACATATTAGAAATGTTACATTACATTACATTTATGTTATGATGTTCCCCACATCCATCCTCTCCTCCTTAGACTAAACAAAGGCAATTCTTTCAACCTGCCCCTCAGCAGTCACGTATTTGAGTCATCCATCTTATTAATGATGCCTTTCAGCTTTTGGCACGTTCTAGTTCATCCACACTTTTCAACCCTTCTCAAGCTAGTATAGCTGAAAAGTGGGAAAATTCTCCAAAGGAAAATCACCTTCACATGGTATCCTGGGTGCCACTGAAGACCCAGAGCCCACGCAGAGGCCGTGTCCCTGCCATTTGCCCCTTCCCCTCCCACCAGCAGCCCCAACTGATCTCCACTGCCAGTGCTGTCTCCAGGCAGCAGGACAAAGGGACCTCTACGAGCCCTATGAACTTGCTTGTCCCTGTCCACACTTCCCCTTTTGCCCAGTGCTTTGCCTTGGAAGCTCCCTGTGGAGAACAAGTGCTGCTGAAAAAGGGTCCTCCTTACCAGCCAAAATGGCTCTGCTCAGGTGAAGGGAAGAGAAGGGCAACACACCCGTGAGATGCTTTTCTTTGTGGAACGTACAATTTTTATGTGGATCAGAGGGTGCTTTTAAGGAATGCTGTGTCCATCTCACATGGGCCACAGCAAGGGAAGCTTTAAGGTTTCATCCCTGACCTATAGTGGGTAGCACCTGGAGACACAGCTGATGTTCTTAGTGCTGGCAGGTCTGCAGGGGTCCTGGCTACCACTTTTTTTTCCCGTTTTCTTCAGAAGTAGAGTGGAACTTTGCTGGGACATGCCAGGTGTTTTGTTTGCAGTGTATACACCAGTGACTACAGAGAGGAATACAGGGAATTTTGCCTCACTCTGGGTGAAATAAAGATCCAGGTGGAAAAAGGCTGAAAACCAGAACTAAAACCAAACTTTTCACCTGGTTGCTAATTTTGTTGCAATGAGATCTTTTTAAACACAGTTCAGTCACCAACAGAGAAGCACCTAGTGCCATCTGACATGTCCTACAGACCTCCCAGGCTGACCCCTCCACAAGGCTACAACCCTCCCTTGGCTGTATATTCTCCAGTCTCATGCAGATGCCTCAACTATCAAAAATAGCAAAAATGACATTGTGTTCAAGCAACTTAATCAGTCTCTGTATGTCATCTGCTTACAGAGCTGGACAAAAAAAAAATCCTACAACATACAAATTAATGTCAGCTTAGTTCATTAATTTTAGACATTATTCTGCTTTTGCAAGCCAGATAGATTTCTAGTGCCTTGTGTTATGCAGCTTACACTTCTTGCAAGTGCAGGAAGTATAATTTTCTGTCCTTGTCCTCTGTAGAGGACTTCATTAACCTGTATACTCACGTTTCGTCACTCTCTGGCCCAAGTAGCTTCTTGTTTTATAAATCATTTCATAAGCTCCAAGTATAGTTAATTACATCAAAGAATGATAATCAAATCCAAAACAGACTTCCATGAAAGTTTTGCTGGAGGAACTAGGTGTAAAACTGAGACCCTACTCTTCATCTGAACCAGTATCTGATTATCATCTGCCCTTCGAAGCGTGCTTCTGCCAGCTTCCTTGTCATTTATGGGACTATGTAAGGATGTGTGTACAGTCTTACTAATCTCCTTCTATGGTTAATAGAGAAGATAGACACCCCCCAGACTCTAGGATTATCAATGTGAATAAATACAAAGGGCCAGGAAGGAAGTTTGCATGCTGAATCTTTGAACATCTATTAACTTCCCCTATTACTCCATATGTTTTCGATGTTTTTGATTGCTTCAACTAAATCTCTCTAAGGTACCACTCATGCTCAGCCCAGAAGGTAGCAGAACAGCTTACTCAAAGAGCAAACCCAGCTTTGTGCAGAGGAGCTTTCACATGGACCCCGCAGAAACCCAGGGCCATGTGGCTTATCACAAATCCTCACTAACAGTGGGAGCAATAGAGACATGAGCCAGTCCCCACCAGCTGACTGTGCAGCTAAGGAAATCTGTTACCTGGCTTTGTAACTGGAATGTTATCTGCCCTACTAGAAACAGCTTAGGACAACAAAGTCTTTAGTTCAGGTGGCACTGTGCAGCCCCAAAAAAAAACTAACCAAAAGCCATATGTTGCTAAGTAATAGTGACCACAGCACAGATTTGTGGATCCCATCTGAAGGGGTCGGGGGAAAGTGACAGAACACACGGGTTTTCCCTTTCCTGCCCCTGTGCTCATAAAACTGAATCCCAGTGAATTCCTCCAGCCAGGCCAAGGGCAAGAAATATCCCCATTATATGCATAATGGGAAGTCCTACTGACCAAACCTTTGAGATACCTCAGTATAAACTGTGAGGTGAACAGGAAGGGATAATTTCTCTCAGTCTTCCTTAGTAGCTACGTGTTCTTTCATATTGAAGGAAACCCATATCATTCCTCTCAGCAGATAACCCAAAGTGTTTCCGATAATCCGTATGGCAAAAAATACTTATTAAGATGCAGAAATTGCAATGTATAAAATTACAGCTTTTCATTGAAAACTGGCATTGATACAAGTATGTTGCTGGAAAGGAAAATATGGTTTGTGATACCAACAGTGTTGAGCCCCATGGTGGGCTGTTATTTCCTAATGTTTTTATACATACAAAACATACACCCATGAGCAAGCTACAGTAAACAAGTAGGGTACAACTGTAGTTAACAATTATTGCAACTGGGCTAGTACTGAGTACAGGCTCTCCCAATCTGCACTCAGACATACAGGCTTTCCCCTTTAAGCTTGATGCTTGTGTGTATAAAAATGAGCCCTGTTTTTTATATGATTTGCCTTTCTACGTTATCTGCAGAATACAAGAATAGCAGCAGGGCTGAAACCCTCCAGCGTGACTCAGAATGCTAAGAAAAGCCACCAGCCACCCTGCTAATGTGATGAGAACGCGCACGCAGAGCTGCTAACAGCTTCCCTGCAAAAAGCCTCCCCTGTTTTAATATATCTCTGCTCACTGTCTTCATATCATCTCTTCCACATGTAAATGTATATCCACACAGCAGGGATGAGCATGGTATAAAAGAAGTGGCCTCAGTGAAATCAATCATCATACCCTTGGTGAGTTAAACAGGGACAAGAGTTTGCCTCAGGTCTTGAAGTCAATGTGTAAAATTGTCCACATCTAAGCTGTGGACTTGCTCATAGTGTTGGGCGTCTGCCTTTTAGTTTGCCCTGGAGGGAACCCCAGGAAATTCAGGGAGTCAGAAGTTTGACATAGTCTCCATACATCAACAGTTCCTTGGCTGAGGCATGCAGAAAGTGCCACCACTGCTGCAATCCATGGCCAGCTCAAGTTCCCCAAGAACTGCATCCCGGCCTCCAACCAGATTTGCTATTCCAGTAGGCACCCCATAGGATCCTCCAGTGTCAGTTCACTCTTTAACCCTGTTTATTACTAGACCCATCATAAGGGTAAAGCAAAATCCTACTTATTGCCACAGAAGACAGTGGCAATTTATTTATGGAATTGGGGACAAAGTTACAAAAAAAAAAAAAAAACCAAAAAGCCTAAACCAGAAAGCCCAAACAAACAGAATAAAACCTAATGGTAACAGCCACCTGAAGTATTTCTCTGTCCTTGTCTGCTCTGTCAGGAGTCTCTTGCAGATATTGCTATCAAGGAAAAATTTTCACTAGCAAATACCCATCAGAGTGTTATTTTGGAGACCCTACTTTTTCCTCTGCTCACAGTCCCCTGTTTTTATGCTTTCTTAAAAAAAACCCAAAGCCTGTCAATAGTAAAAAGCTTTCAAAATTTGACCCAACTCCCCAGTATTCCCCTTCTCAGCTATTAACATCAGTTTGCACTGTATTTATTCATTCTTACTTCATTGCCTTTTCATTCATTCTTACTTCATTGCAGACATGTCCTTCAAAGCCAGCTTGGTGTGTCACTAGAGCTGTGCGCTCTGCCTGGAACAGCTAGCCAGGTCCCAGGTGATGGCTAACCACTGTGATAAATGCAGCAAAGTATGTCATCTTACTAAACTTTCACATTTCCACTACCCATTTCCACTGCCGGTTCAGCCAGTCCTGTGTTTTATCACAAAACATCAAACATTATATCTTTATTGGTTCTTAAGATATAGTAGCATTTCCCTAACACCCAGTTCAGCAGGTTCCCCCCACCCCAGATAACAGCACCCAAACACTCTCTGTAACAGGGACAGAAAGCAAAGTGGAAGTGAGAACTATGAGCCCCTTGTCTCGGGCTTGGTGTAATCTGGTGTGGGTAAACACTTCACTTGGAGTGAGGCTGGAGAGGCTCAGAAAAGTGGAAACGAGACCAAAAAAGCCAGGCTCACACTCAGCTGTGTGCATTCATGTCCCTTGCCAAGGCTTCCTGTATCCCACAGACCCCTTTGTGCCCCCTATCACCCCTGAAAATGGGGACCTTTAGCACAGAAACTTAATCCCCACTGGCATCCTGGGTGAAATCTTGGCCTTAGGCATCCAGTGGGACCATGGTAGGTTGTGTTACCCCTCCATGCTCAAGGATAAACCACAGTCATTTTGATGCAGCAATGCTTCAGAAATGCTTATGCAGCTCAGTTGTGCAGTGGTACCTAGTGCCCTCCCCTTCCCTCCAGTTTTCTGCTCACAAAACCCATAACAGCAGATCAAAAAACAACCCATACCACAGTGAGTATGTGTTTCGCTAATTAGGGCACCTGCCTGATATCTGTCTTTAACTGCTATAGCAACAGGCAGTATGGACATGAACAAATCGAACAGAATGGGAGGGAAGGCTCTGAAACAAACAGGAAGACAACATTATGCGAATGGACTGTGCAAACTGACGCACAAGGCAATGAGCCTGGAATTGATTTAATAAGGGATATGCAACAGGTACAAATTTCTTGTGCCTAGAAAATAGGGTAAGAAGTAGAAAGACTTATCAGCTGAATCCTGGTAAGTTGTATCCCTTATCATTATCTTGACATCTTGAACTGCAGATGCGTTGACTGAAGTCACCAGTGTTTGTTATCTACAACAAACCCAAGCAATTACTCTTCAATGTTTAAAAACATTTTTTAAAACAAATTCAGGGTAGTGCAGCAGTGCTAAAATGGTTTCTGTTTCTTACGGATGCTGTGTTTTCCTGAAGGAGCTGTAGTGTCTGGCTGCACTTACCCATCAGGACGAGTACATCATGCACGCCAAAACACAGGAGGAAAACACCAGTGCCACGAAAGTCCTTCTAAAGCAGGATGGGCAAGCAGTAGAATATTAAATGCAGCTCTTAATCTGCAGTTGCAGAAAAATGTAGATACTAAAATCAAAATAATACAAGGCAAGTGTATTTCAAGAGAAAGGTTCTGTCATATTAAATAATATACTGGAACAATACACTTAATGCATGATGTGATTCCTATTCTCCTTATTTCTTCTCTTTTCTAGAAGGAAATTCAGTTCACCTGTTTCCCTCTTTACTGTCAAACCCTTATTTTCGTATTGTGTTGTGACCACTGCAAAACACATGGAAAGAAGAGCCTGTGAGGGGACAAATCCAGGAAGTTCATACCTCACCCCACTGACTGCAGAGCCATTTTACCAACTTTCTCTTTTTAAGCTCTTTTTAACATATATGTACATTCATTTCATATACTCACAAAGCATGATACAACCAAATCAAGAAAAGGAACTTGTCGTCTAGAAAATCACAAAGAGAATCAACACAGAGTGATTACTACTGAGAATTCTTTAATGCTGGAGTGCTGCTCACTCACTGCTGTTACTTTTTAAGTAGCTACTTCTAGTTAAATAAGTAGAACTAACTAGTTACTCTAGTTACTAGGAGCCATAAAAACAGCCTTCATGTGAACCGGTGTCAAACCCCATCAGAGTGTCCATCAAGCAACCTTCTAGGAAAACCTTCAAGAGTCAATACACACTTACTCCTCAATAGCTGATGTTCCTTCCTCTCAAACCTTGAAAACAAAATATAGCATAGCAAGGCCTCTGACACAGATCTACATGCTCATGAGGGTACCCAGCACCTAGTGCAGATGAGCTTAGTCCCAATGGAATTTGCAGAAACTAACAATCATTTATCAGTTAAAAGCCACCATGTTGAAAGAATATGCATTAATTTAAGAAACTCCAGAAAGGAAAAAAAATCATATTTGCTTTGAAGCTCAACTCAGAATGCCCATCTGCCCAACAGCATCAGATGCTGTTAGGACCTCCCAGGCATTCAGCTACCTCTGGAGGGTCACAGGACCCCAGCTAAACACAAGCTGTCACCTCCCTTGCAACACTGCCATCTCACCAGTGCACGCATCTCCAGGGCTCTGCTCACTGCTTACTGCTCCCTGCTCTCTGTTCACCAGAAGCTCCACAAACTCCTTGTGAGCCATCAAACCAGAACCTTAATTTCAGAAATTTACTGACTTCAGGAGCAACTTTCAAGCAGCTTGGAAGTGATGAGTAAGCAGTGTTTTCAGTAGAAATATTCTCTGGGCTATACAGCAACACAGGCAAAGGTGACGATGTCTGTAATCAATTTTATTGGTTTCAGCATTGAGGTCTGGTCTTCTCCAGCAGACATGCTATGTCCTTACAGTGCTGAAAGAATTAATATTTAGTTTAGAGGCTCAAAATCATACAGTATGTCTATGAAAGATAAGGCTTGAATACCTACGGATTTGTCATGGTTTCAGGCAAATTTACCAAAAACAGATTGACAGATGGCCCTTCCTCCCACCAAAGAGAAAGGAGAGGAAGAGATAAGGAGATTTATGAGTTTAGAATGAACAAAACTACTTTAATGAAGTATTAATACTAACATTAAAGTAAGAAGAAAATAATAAAATAGGTACAGTACGTACAAAACCATATCAAGCTCCCAGGATGATGATCACGTCACCAGCAGGCACAGGGAAAAGGCCCAGACTGGACTCAGTTTTCGACAGGAGCTGGATTCCAGGTCTGGCATCAGGACTGCTTGGATTAGGATCAAGGGCAGATGAACTTGCAGGGTCCTTCTTGGACATCGGCCACTGAGAAAGGGAATTGACCCTTTGATCCCTCAGCTTTTATACTGATACATGATGCATGGGATGGAAAACCCCAGTTGTTCAGTTTTGGGTCACCTGCCTGGTT
>VZRU01010623.1:314479-380541 GCA_013398155.1 Pedionomus torquatus
TCTAGAAAATCACAAAGAGAATCAACACAGAGTGATTACTACTGAGAATTCTTTAATGCTGGAGTGCTGCTCACTCACTGCTGTTACTTTTTAAGTAGCTACTTCTAGTTAAATAAATAGAACTAACTAGTTACTCTAGTTACTAGGAGCCATAAAAACAGCCTTCATGTGAACCGGTGTCAAACCCCATTAGAGTGTCCATCAAGCAACCTTCTAGGAAAACCTTCAAGAATCAATACACACTTACTCCTCAATAGCTGATGTTCCTTCCTCTCAAACCTTGAAAACAAAATATAGCATAGCAAGGCCTCTGACACAGATCTACATGCTCATGAGGGTACCCAGCACCTAGTGCAGATGAGCTTAGTCCCAATGGAATTTGCAGAAACTAACAATCATTTATCAGTTAAAAGCCACCATGTTGAAAGAATATGCATTAATTTAAGAAACTCCAGAAAGGAAAAAAAATCATATTTGCTTTGAAGCTCAACTCAGAATGCCCATCTGCCCAACAGCATCAGATGCTGTTAGGACCTCCCAGGCATTCAGCTACCTCTGGAGGGTCACAGGACCCCAGCTAAACACAAGCTGTCACCTCCCTTGCAACACTGCCATCTCACCAGTGCACGCATCTCCAGGGCTCTGCTCACTGCTTACTGCTCCCTGCTCTCTGTTCACCAGAAGCTCCACAAACTCCTTGTGAGCCATCAAACCAGAACCTTAATTTCAGGAATTTACTGACTTCAGGAGAAACTTTCAAGCAGCTTGGAAGTGATAAGTGAGCAGTGTTTTCAGTAGAAATATTCTCTGGGCTATACAGCAACACAGGCGAAGGTGACAATGTCTGTAATCAATTTTATTGGTTTCAGCATTGAGATCTGGTCTTCTCCAGCAGACATGCTAAGTCCTTACAGTGCTGAAAGAATTAATATTTAGTTTAGAGGCTCAAAATCATACAGTATGTCTATGAAAGATAAGGCTTGAATACCTACAGATTTGTCATGGTTTCAGGCAAATTTACCAAAAACAGATTGACAGATGGCCCTTCCTCCCACCAAAGAGAAAGGAGAGGAAGAGATAAGGAGATTTATGAGTTTAGAATGAACAAAACTACTTTAATGAAGTATTAATACTAACATTAAAGTAAGAAGAAAATAATAAAATAGGTACAGTACGTACAAAACCATATCAAGCTCCCAGGATGATGATCACGTCACCAGCAGGCATAGGGAAAAGGCCCAGACTGGACTCAGTTTTCGACAGGAGCGGGATTCCAGGTCTGGCATCAGGACTGCTTGGATTAGGATCAAGGGCAGATGAACTTGCAGGGTCCTTCTTGGACATCGGCCACTGAGAAAGGGAATTGACCCTTTGATCCCTCAGCTTTTATACTGACACATGATGCATGGGATGGAAAACCCCAGTTGTTCAGTTTTGGGTCACCTGCCTGGTTCGTTACTTCCTGCAGGTGTGACACCTCTACACTTTTCAGCATCTGACCCTCCAACAAGGCAAATAACAAAATTACCTGACCTTGGTTGTTATAGCAATAAGTATAAGCAAGGCCTCTCTGCCCCGTTCCTTGGTATAATCAGGTCTTATTACTGTGGAGTGAACCATTTTCTGAACAATGTGCTGTTAATTTCAGAGTTTAGTTAGTTAGAAGAGGCCAGCAAAAAAAGTAAAATTGTAAAACAGAAAATTGGTTCATCTTACCTCAAACTAGCATAGGATTAAAACATTCAGTTTTCTTTTCCGATTATATGAATTCTAGGCTCAAGTTCACTATACATAGTTTTCTAAATCCCTTTTAAAAGACATAAAAAAGACTTATTTTTACTTCACAGTGTTCCAAGGTTTATCAGCAGAATACCGTGTCCCTTATACTATTTGGACTAAAGTCCAAACAAAAATACATGCTGAAAATAAACTCTGTTTACTTTTCTAGCTCTATTTATGGAACATTCTTACCTGTTTTTTTAAACTGCTGTATATTCACGGTTTCAAAGACAAACAAAAAGTGAAGGCAAGTGGGTTTTCTGAACACCTTCTGTAAAGACCACTCTAAAATAAAACTAAAGGAAAGGCTGGTCATGCGTCAGGGTTGTCTGGACATCTGCCATAACGGCACAGTGGAACAATTTTTTAAAGGTAAAAAGGAGATGCTGGACAAAGGGAGATTTCTCCTGCATGTGACATCATGGGGTTTCCTTCCCCTATGGGTGAAGTTAACCAAGCGCTCTTCTACATTTCGTCCAGTTTCCTCCAGAAGTATCAGGATTTCTTCTAGAGAAGCTGATGTGATGAGTGCAGACAAAAAAAAACCAACATGTGCTATGCAGGGCTGCAAATATCAGTAATTCCAAGGAGGGCTGTTTTGGGCACCCAAGGAGACAGACTGTTGTGAAATGGGATCAGCATCTGAGACCAAGACACACAGTGAGGTTGCCATCACCACTGAGCCCCTGTCCCCACAACAGTACAGGTTGTCCCAGTGCAAATTCCCCTCTATAGCAGAAGAGTTTTTACCACTTTGCAAGTAACAGGAGCTACCTGGACCACAGGCACCATGCTGCTACTGCACTTTGCTGTACTCTGGGCTGCTTCCCGGCCGAGGTTTACTGGGTGGGACTCAGGCATTCTCCATTCTCAGTGTTGAGAAGTGATAGAGCCTGGCCCAAGTACTTACATGCTATGCTTAGAGTACTTCCAGCTCTGTCTGGTAAAGAATTATTGCCTGAAGGATCTTTTGAATCAGGAGAGAAAGTAAAGCTGCATATTTGCCAAGTAACTGCTGCCAGCGCTTAAGATGGAGGGAAGAACTTCCCATGCCGTGCAGAGCAGACTGACGAAGCCCGAAATGCTTGAAGACAAAAAAAGCTTAGAATTACAGCAAGTTACAGCACTCTGGAAGTCATGAACTTCAGCTCCCAGGAGCTGAGAGAGGACTGGAAAACTGTCAAGACAAACCTGGACCCTATAAATGACCACTGAAATAACCTTTTTTCAGGTAAGTTATACATATAATTTATCTATTCCTGCTCTCAGATGCAAAAGCATCTGAGTACCTACAACCTTCCAGATCCATACAGATCTAGGAGGAAAGCCTGATCTAGTCAAACAAGCTAGACCCATGGCAGAAGAGGGAGCAAGCTACAGGGGAAGGACAAGTTCACACAGGGACAGTGTTGGCTTTTCAAATTGTACTTGTGTCCTGAAGGGCTTTGCAGTTCCTCAGCAGGGGGAAAGGAACAGGTCCCCACTTTGCCTCACCCCTCTCCCTAGGGTTTGCTAGCCAACTAATCTACAGCAATCTCTGTTCAGTTCTGACACTTTTTGGCCCTCACTCATCCTCTTTTAGCAAATTTTGGCTTTGGCAATAACTGATTTCCCCACAATTCCCAAAACAATACAGAGAGCTCCTTGGAGGCTTCATGGTAGAAGAGCAGCAGGATACAAGTGGTTTAGAAGTGAAATAGGGATGGGCAGTTTCTGGGAGACTACAAAGAAGAGTCTTCGGGTCAACAAAGGAAAAGCCTTTCTTACTCGACCAGCTGTGGGGAGAAACGGGATGGACCAGACTGTGGGGAAGTACTGCCCACAGCTCTGGAGCAGGGACGGAGCCTGGCACAACATTGTGCCACAGGGGAGAGAAGTGTAGTATCTGAGAGTCAATGGCTTTGCTAACCCATCTTCCAGATGTGAAAAATCATAACAATGGCAGATATCACCTCAATAAAATAGGCCTTTCACTGGAAGGAAGCTAAAAGGGACCTAGAGACCCCTTTTTGCACGCTGTTAGATTCTGTGTGTTTTATGGTAATTTCTGTTGCATTTTATTTTTCATGTAGTTCTAAAACTTATCCTCCAGAATTCTACAGTTACTGCCTATCTTTCTTTTAAAGACATAAATTGACTTGAAAATCCTTTTCAAATATTATCATTTTCTCTGAAGTTTATTTAGGAAAATCCATACCCATAGGAACTTCAAACACAGAAATAGCAGATATGGATATTTTACATGTGTGTATCCATACATAGAAACTCATATTACACAGGTTTCCTGAATCAAACAACCCGGGGGGGGTTTTCCCCATAGTTTGAAAACCAGATGTAGCTGCAGTGGCGATGGAAGAGAGTGGGGACAGAAACAGTGTCTGGGGAGGCTTTGCTATTTTCTGACTCTCACACCTTTCAATGTGCAGTTGAATGGATTCCTTTCCTCTGGTCAAGGAATGACTGAGCATCTGCAGGTCCAGCTCATGGCTGCAGCTCCCTATGCCACTGGCCCCAAGGCAGCAGGACAGGGCAGGGATGCTCTGAGCTGCCAACATGCTGGGCTTTATATGGGCAGAGGAGTTCAGGGGCTTGCCTAGTGATTGCGTCCTCACCACCAGCCAAAATATCTTCATCCTGTGAGCAGAAAAGGGGAACTAACCCACCTGAGACATTTCCAATATTACTGGCAAAGACTATTAAAGGAAGTATTTTTCCACTGGCAAATCCTAACTGCATTTGCTATTACATAGCATGCCCCAGAATAAAAGGTACACTCCTGGGTGGCCTAGAAGAAAACATAAAGTGAAATTTCTGTGTGGACTGCAAGACATCTCTTGTGGAAATCAAAGCCATTACTGAGGATTCAAGTTGTCCTGAAAAGACCTTTAGCTAGTACATTAGAAACATTTTCCTAACATCAGCAACCCCCTTTTCAATTCCTCTGCCAGTTTCTGTCCTATAGAGGGTGAAGTCTAGCTACTACAGAGCAACACAGATACTCTCCCTCACAGCTGCAAACTATTTTATGTTTTTTTATTTATACTTCAGCCCTATTGGCAGTAGGCATACAAAGAAGGCAACACGTTTTCTTTTTCCAGGCCAAGGGCACACTGCTGGGTGTGACACAGGCCAGGTGCAGTACCTTCACGGAGAAACAGCTTCAAGTTCAATCAAACGGGGTGAAGGAAAATCACACAAGATGCTCCGCACCACTTAAGATTTGGTCACTGTTCTTGGGTAGGCCAACGAGGACACTAAGGGGAAGAGAAAGCTCTGCCTTACCCCTTTTGGCTCANTTGCAGGGTCCTTCTTGGACATCGGCCACTGAGAAAGGGAATTGACCCTTTGATCCCTCAGCTTTTATACTGATACATGATGCATGGGATGGAAAACCCCAGTTGTTCAGTTTTGGGTCACCTGCCTGGTTTGTTACTTCCTGCAGGTGTGACACCTCTACACTTTTCAGCATCTGACCCTCCAACAAGGCAAATAACAAAATTACCTGACCTTGGTTGTTATAGCAATAAGTATAAGCAAGGCCTCTCTGCCCCGTTCCTTGGTATAATCAGGTCTTATTACTGTGGAGTGAACCATTTTCTGAACAATGTGCTGTTAATTTCAGAGTTTAGTTAGTTAGAAGAGGCCAGCAAAAAAAGTAAAATTGTAAAACAGAAAATTGGTTCATCTTACCTCAAACTAGCATAGGATTAAAACATTCAGTTTTCTTTTCCGATTATATGAATCCTAGGCTCAAGTTCACTATACGTAGTTTTCTAAATCCCATTTAAAAGGCATAAAGAAGACTTATTTTTACTTCACAGTGTTCCAAGGTTTATCAGCAGAATACCGTGTCCCTTATACTATTTGGACTAAAGTCCAAACAAAAATACATGCTGAAAATAAACTCTGTTTACTTTTCTAGCTCTATTTATGGAACATTCTTACCTGTTTTTTTAAACTGCTGTATATTCACGGTTTCAAAGACAAACAAAAAGTGAAGGCAAGTGGGTTTTCTGAACACCTTCTGTAAAGACCACTCTAAAATAAAACTAAAGGAAAGGCTGGTCATGCGTCAGGGTTGTCTGGACATCTGCCATAACGGCACAGTGGAACAATTTTTTAAAGGTAAAAAGGAGATGCTGGACAAAGGGAGATTTCTCCTGCATGTGACATCATGGGGTTTCCTTCCCCTATGGGTGAAGTTAACCAAGCGCTCTTCTACATTTCGTCCAGTTTCCTCCAGAAGTATCAGGATTTCTTCTAGAGAAGCTGATGTGATGAGTGCAGACAAAAAAAAACCAACATGTGCTATGCAGGGCTGCAAATATCAGTAATTCCAAGGAGGGCTGTTTTGGGCACCCAAGGAGACAGACTGTTGTGAAATGGGATCAGCATCTGAGACCAAGACACACAGTGAGGTTGCCATCACCACTGAGCCCCTGTCCCCACAACAGTACAGGTTGTCCCAGTGCAAATTCCCCTCTATAGCAGAAGAGTTTTTACCACTTTGCAAGTAACAGGAGCTACCTGGACCACAGGCACCATGCTGCTACTGCACTTTGCTGTACTCTGGGCTGCTTCCCGGCCGAGGTTTACTGGGTGGGACTCAGGCATTCTCCATTCTCAGTGTTGAGAAGTGATAGAGCCTGGCCCAAGTACTTACATGCTATGCTTAGAGTACTTCCAGCTCTGTCTGGTAAAGAATTATTGCCTGAAGGATCTTTTGAATCAGGAGAGAAAGTAAAGCTGCATATTTGCCAAGTAACTGCTGCCAGCGCTTAAGATGGAGGGAAGAACTTCCCATGCCGTGCAGAGCAGACTGACGAAGCCCGAAATGCTTGAAGACAAAAAAAGCTTAGAATTACAGCAAGTTACAGCACTCTGGAAGTCATGAACTTCAGCTCCCAGGAGCTGAGAGAGGACTGGAAAACTGTCAAGACAAACCTGGACCCTATAAATGACCACTGAAATAACCTTTTTTCAGGTAAGTTATACATATAATTTATCTATTCCTGCTCTCAGATGCAAAAGCATCTGAGTACCTACAACCTTCCAGATCCATACAGATCTAGGAGGAAAGCCTGATCTAGTCAAACAAGCTAGACTCATGGCAGAAGAGGGAGCAAGCTACAGGGGAAGGACAAGTTCACACAGGGACAGTGTTGGCTTTTCAAATTGTACTTGTGTCCTGAAGGGCTTTGCAGTTCCTCAGCAGGGGGAAAGGAACAGGTCCCCACTTTGCCTCACCCCTCTCCCTAGGGTTTGCTAGCCAACTAATCTACAGCAATCTCTGTTCAGTTCTGACACTTTTTGGCCCTCACTCATCCTCTTTTAGCAAATTTTGGCTTTGGCAATAACTGATTTCCCCACAATTCCCAAAACAATACAGAGAGCTCCTTGGAGGCTTCATGGTAGAAGAGCAGCAGGATACAAGTGGTTTAGAAGTGAAATAGGGATGGGCAGTTTCTGGGAGACTACAAAGAAGAGTCTTCGGGTCAACAAAGGAAAAGCCTTTCTTACTCGACCAGCTGTGGGGAGAAACGGGATGGACCAGACTGTGGGGAAGTACTGCCCACAGCTCTGGAGCAGGGACGGAGCCTGGCACAACATTGTGCCACAGGGGAGAGAAGTGTAGTATCTGAGAGTCAATGGCTTTGCTAACCCATCTTCCAGATGTGAAAAATCATAACAATGGCAGATATCACCTCAATAAAATAGGCCTTTCACTGGAAGGAAGCTAAAAGGGACCTAGAGACCCCTTTTTGCACGCTGTTAGATTCTGTGTGTTTTATGGTAATTTCTGTTGCATTTTATTTTTCATGTAGTTCTAAAACTTATCCTCCAGAATTCTACAGTTACTGCCTATCTTTCTTTTAAAGACATAAATTGCCTTGAAAATCCTTTTCAAATATTATCATTTTCTCTGAAGTTTATTTAGGAAAATCCATACCCATAGGAACTTCAAATACAGAAATAGCAGATATGGATATTTTACATGTGTGTATCCATACATAGAAACTCATATTACACAGGTTTCCTGAATCAAACAACCCGGGGGGGGTTTTCCCCATAGTTTGAAAACCAGATGTAGCTGCAGTNTTTATTAATTTACAAGCAGCCAAAGTGAATGGATTTAGATAATACCTTAACATATAATTGATGAGCTCAGTGATGCAGATGCCTGGAGTTAAATAGCTGAAACAAGCTACTCCAGCCTGACTGAAGATGTTTTTAGTGAAATATCCCATTTGATGAGTTATTGCCCACAAACACTGTATATTGGTTGGTCTACTGACTGGACAACTATGCATTGCCTGCAGCTTGTGAAGGACTGCACGTCCTCCTTACTTCCAGCTTTTAACAAAGTTTCTGCAGGTGACAATTTTCAATAGCTTGTCCCAGACATGATTTTACAAAATGGTAAAAAGTAATTTCTGTTTTCCATTATTAAGAAAGGGGCTGGGTTTTGGTACATTCCCTGAATTCACTGCTCAGCCTCATGGCTAAAAATTTATTCCAAACTTTCTTTTCAAAATATCCGAAAAGCCCTGACATTTTCTTATATTCTTAAAAGGTGTGAAGTCTCTTGTGGTTTTGCTCTCAAAAAGAGAAAGAGAAGGAAAAGAACAGAGGACCAAAAAAAATCTTCTCTTCCTACCCCTTCCACCTATTCCCCCAAGCTCTCCTCATTTTCCCCATAGTTTGAAAACCAGATGTAGCTGCAGTGGCGATGGAAGAGAGTGGGGACAGAAACAGTGTCTGGGGAGGCTTTGCTATTTTCTGACTCTCACACCTTTCAATGTGCAGTTGAATGGATTCCTTTCCTCTGGTCAAGGAATGACTGAGCATCTGCAGGTCCAGCTCATGGCTGCAGCTCCCTATGCCACTGGCCCCAAGGCAGCAGGACAGGGCAGGGATGCTCTGAGCTGCCAACATGCTGGGCTTTATATGGGCAGAGGAGTTCAGGGGCTTGCCTAGTGATTGCGTCCTCACCACCAGCCAAAATATCTTCATCCTGTGAGCAGAAAAGGGGAACTAACCCACCTGAGACATTTCCAATATTACTGGCAAAGACTATTAAAGGAAGTATTTTTCCACTGGCAAATCCTAACTGCATTTGCTATTACATAGCATGCCCCAGAATAAAAGGTACACTCCTGGGTGGCCTAAAAGAAAACATAAAGTGAAATTTCTGTGTGGACTGCAAGACATCTCTTGTGGAAATCAAAGCCATTACTGAGGATTCAAGTTGTCCTGAAAAGACCTTTAGCTAGTACATTAGAAACATTTTCCTAACATCAGCAACCCCCTTTTCAATTCCTCTGCCAGTTTCTGTCCTATAGAGGGTGAAGTCTAGCTACTACAGAGCAACACAGATACTCTCCCTCACAGCTGCAAACTATTTTATGTTTTTTTATTTATACTTCAGCCCTATTGGCAGTAGGCATACAAAGAAGGCAACACGTTTTCTTTTTCCAGGCCAAGGGCACACTGCTGGGTGTGACACAGGCCAGGTGCAGTACCTTCACGGAGAAACAGCTTCAAGTTCAATCAAACGGGGTGAAGGAAAATCACACAAGATGCTCCGCACCACTTAAGATTTGGTCACTGTTCTTGGGTAGGCCAACGAGGACACTAAGGGGAAGAGAAAGCTCTGCCTTACCCCTTTTGGCTCAGTTTGACCTGAATAGTGCCATTTAAAACAGTTGCACTATATCAGTTCAGGGAAAATCCACTAAGGTCCCGAGAAACTGGTGAACAGATCCCCATTCATTCAGCTTCAGCAATCTCCAGGTACTCTGTCCTCTCCAACCAGTGTTTGCTCCCACTCTTCCCTGACCCCTCATAGACAAAAGTCAGTAGAAAGCCCCTGGGGTTTACCCTTCTTTAAGTTCATGCTGCATTTCTTTCACTTCCACTAGCAGAATAAAAAAAATCTGGGAGTTTTTTGCACTAATATGACTGTAGAGAATGTGAATAGATTTTGTCAGCATCATAGGAACAAACTCTCACTATAATTTGGCTTTGATTTCTGGCATGATGATTGTACCACTGAGAGTAAGTAGATGTTTTAATTTTCACCTGTAGCAAGATTTATTCTGAAGAGTCAAAACATATTCCAACACATGTGCACACACACCCCTGCCCACAGAATTTGACCTGCTTAACTTAAATCATATTAGAATATTTTGCCTTTGGGTCCACAAACTGTTAATCAGTGAGGACATCAATATGCATTATGTAGTATAGAGAATTAAATATAAAAATATCTGTACTGGCATTACATAAGAACAAGCACTAGTACTGTGAAAAGCTGAGCAAGAAAATAACTCCCCTTGTAGGACCAGAGAGGAATGTGCTTTTTCTCTCAAAGCCGTATCTGCCTCTTTTTAGGATCCTATACATTTAATTCACCCAGAGCTACTTTGTTCCAACAGTGGGTGTCGCACAACTTGCCACACAGCTGTTGTCATTTAATAACAATGGATTATTATAATAAAATGAATAGCCTATTAGTTCACATCCTGGTTTATTTTCATGTCTTACTCTTTAGAAAA
Organism: Pedionomus torquatus; assembly: GCA_013398155.1. Lineage (NCBI taxonomy): Eukaryota > Metazoa > Chordata > Aves > Charadriiformes > Pedionomidae > Pedionomus > Pedionomus torquatus. Next base: position 324,817 of record VZRU01010623.1, read on the forward strand.
CCAATAGGCAGCTGCTCTGTGACTTTAAACTGCTCCCTATTCATTTCCTACTGGGTGTGCCTGGACACCAAAATGTATTATGCATGTACACCAACACAAAGGAGTCTCGTTCTTGCTTCAAGCATGTGAAAATAATACATTGGAACTGATGGTTATACAAATAGTCGTAATTATGCAGAAAACAACCCATGTTCCCTTGGTAATGGCACCTCATTAATTTTGCTGAAACCTCCCTAAATTATAGCAATGAATTCTTCTGTCAGGTTTTGGTTGGGTTTTTTTTTTGTTTGTTTGTTTTTCCCTTTCATGAGCAAATTGTGCCACAGAAGAGTAAGAAGGGGAACATTTCTACAGGGTTGCAGTGGACAAATTGCCCAACAGATAAAACACCAGTGGGAGAGAGGAAGAGCTGTGATGGATAATCTACACTAAAATTGTGCTTGCTAACAGGCTGTAGAGAAAGTATTACTTTGACAAAAAAATTCAAGAAGTAGTTTCAGAAGTGGTAGAGCCCAGTTTCCAATGGATTTTTGTCCTGGGGGGAGCTAAATTGCATGAAGACTGCAGCATGAACTCATCATGTCAGTAGACATGAGAGAACACTCTGAGGAGAAAGAAATAATATGAATTTTGAGAAAAAATATGATTAGCCATGGTGGTTGTTTTTCGTTAGTAATAAATGCCAGATAAAGTTCTTAGGAGCCAGCTGCTGACAGAGGAGAGGGCTATTCACTTGTTATTGTCCCCATGCACCTGAAAGTCAGACATGGAACACAAATCACTGGAGGTCTTAAAGACAGCCAGAACATCTCTTTACTCTCTATATGGATAACAGGTCACAGAGACTCCTTTCTCCTCATGCATGGAGATGAAGCAACAGTTCAACACACTGTTCCAGTGGTGTTGAACTCAAACAGCCTCATCACTTTTCAAAACATAATTATTTCAAAATATAATTATTTCAATCTCTATTCCCACTTTCAAAAGACTATGAAGACACTTCTTGAATGACTGAGAAGAGACCCAAAGCTGTTTTGCTTCCATTTACAAAGTATGACTAGATAGCTAACTGCTAGTGGTGAGAGAAATTTTGTCCCTTGCTACTGTGAAGTCCTAAAAACGCTTTCTTCGGTTTGCATTTGGAAGCAGGGAGAATTGCTATTCTAGACCCTCCCAGATAACTAATATTAGTTGATAAGTAAAGTATTTCATTTTATTCTCTATACTGCTGGATTCAGCAATAGGGAGATCTGATTGTGTTAATTCACCGTTGTTGCCCTGCCGCACATACAGAAATATACAGACTCAACTGCCATTTCTCTGGCTTGCAACTTCAGTCAGTTATCAGTGGGTTTCTGAATTTATTTATTTTTTGTAATCCTTTGTTAATTTTACCTTGTCCAACCTTGTAACTCCTGGTTGTTATCTGTAACTCCCAAAGAATCCCAAGAATCAGTTGTTTAACAAGTTTTCCTACTCCCAGCTTTGTCCCAGCTTTTATCCTGCCTGGTTCACATAGCTGAAAGGGTTGATGAATGCTTTAGCATTCATGTATGCCATGCCTTTCTGTCTCTTGAAGTTGGCAAGCTGCAGCTATACAACGTCACTGCTTTATTCCATTCTGGCTTATTAATTTCTTTCATAAACTGCATGCCTGTGATATGTTTTTCCAAACATCTCTCAACAAATATGACTTTACTACAGAATATTGATACAGCAAATAGTTAATAAAACTGCAAAAATAAGTATTAAAATATAAGCTGGGGGGGGTGTGGGGAAGAGAAGTAAATTTTTGTAGATTAAGTAATTTCATGACTGTTATTTCTGAAAAGGCCAGCGAGAAGACTGGAGAACACAAGGGAAACCCCTGGTCAGTTCTCGTTTCTACTTGCACTGCTAGAAATGTACTATTTATTAGAGCCAACATACCTGTACAGCCAGGTCATTGCTTTCAAACTCAGTTAATCCAACATTTAGAAATATCGACTAGATACAAACTTCTGACTAGAGGTAGGAGTTCTTAGTGACTGTAAAAAATAGTGTTTTCTAAATTAAATCCCCAAGTGGGAAAAAAATATCAGTCAATGCCTTTCTTACTAGCTGTTTCAAATTATTCTCCTATTTCATTGTATTTGGTTTCTGTGGCTAGGTTCTGTTAGCAGGACGTCTGCAAGGGGTGTCTCCTGTGAAGAGACACCAGAAGCTGCCCCCATGTTGTGCTGGAACCAGTTCCAGATGGCTTCAAGATGGATTTGCCACTGGCCAAAGTGGAACCCATAGGTGATATGGTGGTGCCTCTGTAATAACATATTTAAGAAAGGGTAAAAAATGTTGTGCAGCAACTGGAAGAAAGACATGGGAAAACATGAGAAAAACTGCCCTGCAGATACCAAGGTCAGTGAGAAAGGAGGGAAAGGAAGAGATGCTCCAGGCACTGGAGCAGAAATTTCCCTGCAGCCCACAGAGCTCCACAGCAGATCAGATATCCACATTGCAGCCCTGGGAGGACACCACACTAGAGCAGTTAGATGTGCCCTGAAGGAAGCTGCAGCCTGTGGAGAGTCCACACTGGAGAAACCTCCTGTGAGCCCATGCAAGAGCAGATTTTTCTGATAGGACCTGTGATCCTATGGTGGACACAGGTGACCCATGCTGGAGAAGTCTGTTCCTGAAGGACTGCAGCCCATGAAAAAGACTCATGCTGGAGAAGCTCACGAAGACCTGTATCCCATAGGTGGGAGTCCATGCTTGAGCCAGGGAAGAGCATCAGTTCATCACATGCTATCTCTGTGCAACCCCCATTCCTAGTCTCCCTGCACTACTCAGGAGTCAGAAGAGTGCAGAGTGAATTTGAGCCTGGGAAGAAGGAGGGTCAGGGAAGACAGTGATTTTAGTTTTGTTTTGTTTCTCACTATCCTTGTCTGTGACAATTAAATATAACATTAATAAATTATTAAATTAAATTAATTTCCCCAAGTTGAGTCTCTTTTGCTCATTATGTCAATCGGTATGCAGTCTTCCTATCCTTTTCTCAACTCAAGATTTTTCTTCAAATTTTCTCCCCTTGACCTATTGATGGAGGGGATTGGTGGACACCTGGCAGCCAGCCAAAGCCATCCCACCACATTAATCTAGAGAATATTTACTCTTTTTCAAAAGTCCATCTGTGCCTATCTACTCTTAATCTCCCTATCTAGTACACCTTACTTTGTCTCCCTTCTGTTGAAGTGCTTCTCATGTGAATACATAATCGCCCATGTTTTTACAAAGCTTGGGTAATTAAAATTGCTTCATTTTTATTCAAATTAATTAATTATTGTGCTACTTCATAATTTTATTTCATTTTGCTTGACCTTCTGGAGTACATATTCAGTCTTTACTGGTGCAACACATTATTCATTCAGTTCCTGAGGCACGCATAGTACTTTCGACAAATGCAACAATAGTGTGTTCCCTAACGAGCTTACAGCTGAAATAGATGACAGAAGCCTGAGCTGGGGGCCATCAGGGAATGATAAGATTTGCACAGTATACACTTGAGAATGAATTGACCACAGGATATATATAGATCATCAGATCCCTGATGGCATATAAGCATGTAATCAGGGTCTGATAAAGGCTTCAAGATGTCAAATCAATGAGGTTTTAGAACAATTGTTCTGTTAGAGTTGTGGGGACTAAAAAATAAGTCATCCTTAAGCTGGAGTCTGGTGTGTTTCTGAAAAGGACTGAACAATGCAGTTGTCTGCAGCAGCAGGAAAGTGTTTTGGATGTTTACACTTTTTCACAGTATTTTTGTATTTGCTTGCTGTAAACACAGAAGGGAAAGGGGCTTGCTGAAGTGTAGGTTTGCAGAAGATGAATGTCAAAGCTGAACACATGAAGGACAGCAGCCAAGGAATAGCACCTCGGGAATGGATGAAGAACTGTTAGCACAAGATCTAGTGAGAAAGTGGGCTTTTATTCAATGGCTTTCCAGTGGTTTTCCCATCTGGTCCTCTGGTGATTCCTGTCCATGTTCAAGAGGTGAAAGTATTTGGTTTACTGCACAGGAGAGAGACACTGTGCTGCAAACCAGCCAGTTGTGGACTAACCCAATGACAGCTGCCAATGTGCCATGCAGAGCTGTCATCATGTGGCACCAAACCTGCTAACTTGCCAAATTTTCTTTAAAAAAACATAAATTACTTTCTAAATAAGCAATTTCTCTAACTTCCAGAGAGCTAATAAAGGCAAAAAGGAGAAGGAAGGTCATCTGCTGGGTAGGGAAAAGAAGGAGCAGGGAGTGGGGAGAATGGTCTGACAACTATCTTGCAAATGACTGTGATCTGTTTTTCAAAAACAGTTTGTACCCCACCTGCAAATAGTGTATTTAATAATAAATGGCTGGTAGAGTGGCTAGACGTTTTAAGAAAAAATTAAATAGTTTATTTGATTATGTAGGGATAAAGCATTTGCACAGGCGAAGTATAATTAAATACCAGGTTCTTTGCAACCCTCAGAACACTGCTGCAAGGTCAAGGTACTGTCTTTTTCCCTTGTGCACTGATTGCTTGTTGATTACACACATATACGCACACACATCTTCCTCCAAATCTGTCAGGTTGCTGGATTTGTAGTTTGTTTCCTGATTTGAAACAGTAGTATCCTACTGGAGAAAATACTTTTATATCACCACTGGTAGCTTCCCAAATACCAGCGGTATTCAGGAAACAATGACAGGAAATGGCTTATTCAGCCTGTGTATTTCTGTCACCCACTATACCTAGAGACTGAATCCTATTTAAAATACAGCTTTATTTTCTAACAGACTGTTTGCCTATAAAAACGGAGGTATGAATGAAAAAGGCTAACTTAGGAGGAAAGTGGAGTGCAATTGCAGCCTTTAAGTTTTTTACTGGATTTCAAACAGGAAAATTTTTTTTACAGTGCTACGCAACAGAGAAATCCAGGAGTTTTTGCACATCGCCTGCTTGGTAGCTTCAGAGCCCTGGGTCCCAGGAGCCACACTGGCATGCATTCAGCTCCTTTCTCCCTGACTTCTGCTGTGCTATCTCCACTGACCATTTCTTTTTTGTCACTCCACAGAAGGAAGGCAATGACATTTTGTTGGAATTTTTTAAGCATTTCTAGGTGCTCTGGCATGATTCTTTTTCTACAAAAACCTTCTTCACCTCCTTCACTCTGTCCTTACTCCGTTCTCCTCCACAAGTCCCCTTTTGCTGCATGGCTACTGAAACCTTAACATGGCAAAGGCACCTGCTGGTTTTGCTATTGCTGCTGCCTACTGCCCTGCCAGTCTCTCCATGTCTACCCATGGAAGCCTGCCAGCAGGAGGCAAGGATGGGCTCTGGTCAGCACCTGGCCCGCTGGGGTCCCTCTCTGTGTAAGCACTCCTGAGCACAACAGCAACACAAACATATCGACAAAACTGTACTTAAAATAAAAACACCCTCAAGAGCTCTTTTCCCCTTCTCTGTTGCTGTGAGTATAGGAGTTTGACCTCTTTCCATGCACTGCCTTCACCAGATGTCTTTTGCAGCACACCCAGAGGATCAGTGGGCCTGGTTTATATCAAATCAAAGCAGCTGCCTTTAAGAGTGTTCCTCTCTGCATGTGTATGTGCAGACACAAAAGTAACATCTCTTCCTTGATTTTCTTGTAGAGTTTTGTTGATGCATTTTATAGTGTTTTGACTTGCCCTCTGTTACTTATTCTTAGGTGTCTTTCTAGAAACAAAGATGTATTTTGATTTATGATCAGAGGGCTGGAGCACCTCTCCTATGAAGACAGGTTGAGGGAGCTGAGGCTATTCAGCCTGCAGAAGAGAAGGCTCCTGGGAGACCTTATAGCAGCCTTCCAGTATCTGAAAGGAGCCTACAGGTGAAATGAGAGACCCTTTATCAGGGAGTGGAGCCATAGGACAAGGGGTAATGGTTTTAAATTGAAAGATGGGAGATTTAGATTAGGTATCAGGAAGAAATTCTTTCCTGTGAGGGTGGTGAGGCACTGGAACAGGTTGCCCAGGGAAGCTGTGGATGCCCCATCCCTGGAAGTGTTCAAGGCCAGGCTGGATGGGGCTTTGAGCAACCTGCTCTAATGGGACAGGTCAGGGAAGTTGGAACTATATGATCTTTAATGTCCTTCCAACTTTAACCATTCTATGATTCTCTGATTTTCCATCCTATAAGAGAACAGAGAGTGTTTATTCCTCAGCTCTGTGGATGCCCATCACCTTACTCCATCTCTTTCAGAATAAGCTATTACTAGCAGGGCTGGGAAAACACAGAAGATTCTGAAGGTAGGCAGGAGCAAAAAACTCTTGGGTGTGCCACTTTGAATCTCTTTTCACTTAATAAAAATTTGGTGTATTAGGGAAAACTGATTCACACTGTTACTCTAGGCAATTAAAGAAGTACTATCATGTTTTCACACTTTAAAAATTCCTGGCTTTCAGTTACTGAAGCGTCTTAAACCACATGTCATTCACCGTAGTTCTAACAACAACTGTAATTTCCTTGGGAATACTTCACTTGTCAAAAATTAAAATTCATTATCACTAATGAGATGTTCTGATTTCAGGTTGTCATTTCCGATTCTAAATATAAAAGTAATTACTAGTACATACGATCCCCCCTAATGGAACAATTTTATCATCATTCCCGGAAGTAACATCAATACTTCTGTTGTTTCTTGTAAACGAAAAGCCTTTACCATAATGACCCCCTGACAGTCAAGCAGGAGCCATTACACAGATACAAAGGAATGAAGTAATTGCATCAGTGATTTATCAACATTTTCTACTTAAATAAGAAAGAAAAAGATACAAAAGGGTAGTTAAGTTATTATGTACAGTTATATAATGCAGCTTGTATTTTTGTTTCCAAACTCATGGGAAAAAATGCCCAAAAATATGCAGCTGAGTCTCTGAAAACTGCAGCAATACCAGGCAGTGAAGAAAAGTTGGTACTGCTTGTAAATCTCAATAAAGAAAATGCCCTTCCCTTTCATTCCATCATGCCAATATCTCACTTTGTAAACCATACAGCAATTCGCAGGAGGCCTTTTAAAATACAAGCAGCAGATTCACCAACCAGGTGGATTTTGTAGTAGGCAAATGTTTCAGTTAGCACCACCATCCCTCTTACAATTTGGTCCTATCAACCCTGTACGGTCCACATGGGATTTCCTGTGTTTGATACAGAATATCACAAGATGACTAAATGGGAGTCACAAATAAGTAAATAGGCATTTATAGACTCTACCTAGCACTCATAGTTAAGATGTATCTAAATAATTGCTGCACTCTACACAACCTGTTTCTATTCTGTAATTGCATTGACTATCCCTGCATATGTCTATATATTATAACACAAGTCTGTGTAGCCTCATTGATGCTTTACAAAATAGATTTTTAAACTAGTAATAGTGAATATATTAATAACAGTGAAAGATTACATAAGGATATAAAAAACATTTCTTCATTAGTTATTATTTGTTACTGAGAAACTGCAATCTGTACACACTGTTCTGGTACATTGTTCTGGTACTGTACAAAATTGGTACACCAATTTTAATTGGAAAGTTTTTTCAGAAGACAGCATTATACTGGATATCTGATGGGATCAATATTTAGACAGCCATTAACTATGTCTCCTTTTCTATTCCCATTTCACACCCTTTTGAAAGACATGAGAACTTGGTGAATTTTCACCAGATTTCTTGTCCTCCTCCTGAAAGAAAGATCATGAGATGAGATGAATGACGAAAAGATGACTGGAAAGATTTTCTTGGATTGTCAAATCTAGTCTCCTGTCACTTCTGTCAGCCACATCATATACATTTTTTTCATAAAGAGACAGGTATGTAACTTTTTTTTTACTCTAATTGGAAATTAGCTACTGGGTAGGAGCATTGGGTTCATTTCCACTTTGAAATTATCCTTCTCCATGTTTATTTCCAGTCGTTCTTGTATCACTATTTAGGTCAGTTAAATGCAGCAAGTTCCTTTGGTTAAATACCAGAAAATGTGCTTTCCTTTCTTCTGATCCTCTTCTCCCTCTTGCCTTGCTCCTACCCCTCTTGAGAAAGGATGCATTATCACAACTGTGTGCAGCATTTTGGGTGGGAACTTACCAGTGGGAACTTACAGGCTAAAAAGGACTTTTCCAGTCTCTGCTGGAAGTGCTCTGCCTGATCCAAAGGCCTGTTGTTGGCCTTCCCACAATTGCATCTCAACCTGTTCACCCTGCAGCTGCTTAGTATAACAAGGTCTTGTTCTTTCCTCCTTTGTGTCCAGCTGATGTGCTTTCTGTTCTGCTTACAGCAGGAATTTTTGCTACTTAGCAACCTTGTAATTTTGACTTTTACAATTTCATTATTTCTTTATTATGTCAAGATTTAAGGTCATCCAGTTGTTCCTGTACTGCTCCTACGTCCCAGCTGTCACCATCAAGAGTTCATCAGTGTGTTCTTACATTTTCTGCCAAGCTCTAAGACATCCCTAAGTTTCACATCCAATCCCTGAGGAATTCAGGTCTTCTTTCCTCCTATTGATTAGTTCCCTTTGACTGCAAGCCTCTTGCCATCTGCTTAATGGCCATTTCCTTAGCTGTCATATACTAAATGACACACAAAACTTCAGACCATTTAGTCATTGCCAGTGAGGAAATACGTCACTGAAGTCCAGACAGATTGGAGCTATTCCACTTCCCTCATATCAAAAATTAATTGACTCGTGAGAGATAAGTATTAAGTTATACTGGCACAGTCTACTGCCAGGAGACAGTAAATCTAAGCTGGTTTATCCCATTCCCTATCTAGTTCCTTGACTTTAATTATTCTTTCAGATTCCTGGGATGAATATTGCCTAACTTTCCAGTTTGACTGCATTCAGCACTTTGAATTCAAATTAGATTTATGGCAATCAGCATATTTTATCATCAAGTTCAGAGTTACTGGCTTCATTTGAAAATATGGTTACATTTAATTATTTGCAAGGCTGTCTTTTGATAATGTAATATGTCTAGTTGAGCACCTATACAGCTAAAGAAACTGTTTTTACTTGTTTTAGAGTGCATTTACAAAACCATTTAGACTTTGTAAGATGCCATTTTTCTGCAGTTCTGACTTCAGTCATAATCTTCTTGATTTCCAAATTGTGGTGTTTTTGGTTGACCTACTGTCCTGGTTTGAGGTAAAACGAACCAATTTTCTGTTTTACAGTTTTACTTTCTTAGCTAGGCCTCTTCTAACTAGCTAAACTCTGAAATTAACAGCACATTGTTCAGAGCTGTTCCGTCTCACAGTGATAAGACCTGATTATACCAAGGGATGGTATGCAGAGAGGCCCTTGTTTAGACTTATTGCTGGAAGAACCAAGGTCAGATAATTTTCAGCATTTGCCCGTTGGAGGGTCCCACCTTCAAGGAGGAGCGGACAGGACAGGTGACCCAGAACTGACCAACAGGGGTATTCCATCCCATCAGCATCATGCCCTATATAAAAGCTGAAGGAACAACAGGTCAACTCCCTTTTTCCTTCACCCTTTTTCGCCCCTTCTTCGATGGCTGACATCCAAGGAGGACTCTGCCTGTTCGTCTGCCTTTGATCCTGATCCGAGCGTTCCTGACTTCAGATCTGGAATCCAGCTACTGTCGATCACCGAGTCCAGTTTGGGACTTTTCCTGAAGCCTGCTGGTGACGTGGTCGTCATCCTGGGAGCTTGATACGGTTTTGTATATACTGTATACTCCCTTTTTTCCCAAATTTCCTTTTTATTATATTTTCATTAAAGTAGTTTAGTTTGTTCTAAACTCTTGAATCTCTTTAACTCCTTCCTCTCCTCTCTGGCCAAAAGGGGGGAGGGGGGAACATCTGTCAATCAGGTTTTGGTAAATTTGGCTGAAACCACGACACCTACCCCTTCTTTATTGTTGGTCAGTCTGACAAGTGCCTGTCTCTCTACACAGGTTCTAAGGAGACTCTCAGTTTCTCAAATGTAGCAAGTCTTCATCAGCATTGCAGATACCTGGAAGCCAGGAAAAATGAAAACCAGCCTGGAAGTTTGTCACTAACCACATCCAGGAAAATTGTGCTCTACTATTACCACCATGGTTCTTCGCTCTAAACCTAAGAAGGCAGTTTCCTCATTTATGCTGCAGTTGTTAACATGTTTTAAATTTGGAGAAGTACTCAAATATTACTGTGCTCAAATGCATTCACATAAGCAAACACAGAGAAAAACAGTGACAAAAAAAGGTCAAAGATGTGAATGAAATAATTCTATGGCACACAGTATAGTGCTACATTTGCTTTAACAAAACTAGTAGAAAGAGCTCTTCGCCTTGCTATTTTCACTAGCATCTCTATAATCACCTGAAGCTATTCACACAGTTTTCTGGTGTAGCAAGAGAACTAGAGAATTTAACCTAGCTGCTGGATTTAAGAAAAACAAGACAGACAGAGGAAGAAGCTGGAAGTTTTTAAAGCAGGCTTTTGCTAGGATTACAAGAATTTGCTCATGCAATGCTCTCCACCACACTCAAACCATCCCAGGGCTGTTTCCTGGGCCCACACACTGAAATTAGTGCATATGCATAGGTCTTGAGAATGTCATTTATAGATAATGGCAAATACAAGTGGCCATATTTGACATTGCTTTCAGCTCATTTTATTTCTTATTCCGTATCAAACCAAATATCTGTCAAAAAAAAAAGAATGAGGTGACCTTGGTTTGAGGAAATTAATTGGATTGTTGAGATGTTTCTAGAATTCCCGGAATGGCATCACTTGAATAGACTCTTAATACTTCATAATGGACTTCATAGTAGTGCTATTTCAGAAAAGTTTCAGAAAAACAAATCTACTTTCAAAGACTGTATTAATGCATATTTCACCTTATCAGCATCTGACCAAACCCAAATGTTTGTTACAAAACAGAAGACTGTAGAAACAACTTAGAGAAGGCAGAGCATTAAGATCTGAAATGTGTAAACCAGAAGCTTCCCTGGCCCCCGGCCCTGCCTGGGCTATGCCACAGGTCCCTGTTCCCTGCCACATCCTTTACCAACTGACCATCCTGGTCATCATCATGCCCCTAGTGCTGCCTAGCCTTGTCTCCTGCCTGAAACTCAAACCCACATCGCAGCAGTGTCTCTGCTGCTGACAGCTCAACCCTAGACCTGACTTGCTACCTTGACTCATCTGGGACTGTTGGCAGATCCTGTCACCGTCATCACCCCAGCCCTGACCAGATTCTGCAGTAAATCAGGGAGAGCAAACTAAACCTGAGCTCCAAAGGCAGCAGGGCTGGAAATGCAGTGCAAAGAAAGTTCAAGCCCTGTAGGAGCTGTGCTGAGAATAAGCCTTCCCCACACTTTGGTTCTTCCAGAATTTCCTGAGGCTCAAGATCAATCCAACCAGGTACAGCCTGGCTGAAGCCTGCCTACACTTCTGCCACACCTCTTCTTTTGGGCTCTCCTCTGTGCAAGAAGGATTATGGCAGCGTACGCAGCAGTTAGATTTGCACCCCAATGGAGAGTTTTCTTCTGCCTGAGAAGGTCCTTCTCTTGCTGGATTACACTCACAGGAACAGGTTGCCCAGAGAGGATGTGGATGCCCCATCCCTGGAAGTGTTCAAGGCCAGGCTGGATAGGGCTTTGAGCAACCTGCTCTACTGGAAGGTGTCCCTGCCCATGGCAGAGGGGTTGGAACTAGGTGACCTCTAATGTCCCTTCCAACCCAAAACTATGTTTCTATAATTTAATCTCAGAAATATCCAAGCAGTTCTCTGAATGCTGATGGCTACAGACTCTTACCACAATACAGGGTGTCAGAAACTAATCTTGGTTTCCATGAGTGCTCCATAAAGCACTCCTTTCCTTCTCAGATCATGCTGCTCGTTGTAGTCCTTGCTTTGTTTTTCATGGCTTGTTACTAATTATCCTATTGATTGATGTAGATGCTGTAAGGACAGGTTGCTTTTGACATCAAACAACTTAAAAAAAACCCAACTCGTTAAGAAGATATGGCTTGTCTGATGCTCATATGGATAGAGTCAAAAGACCTGTTAGACCCATAAGTAAAGCTGAGACCAGAACGATCTCATGGGCTGTATTTTTGTAAATAAAATGCACCCTAGGGTTAACCTCACTTGAGCATGTCTTACCTGGGGTTTTGTGAGAACACTTCATGGCTTCCCAGCACAACTTAGGTTTTGAAGTACTCTACCATCACAGGGAGGGAACGAGTTCAGCCTGCTAGTGGGCAGTCTGCCATCATGAGTGTATTTCGGTGTTACACAAATGTAATACCAACAGTCCCAACGCTGTTCCAGCACGTACGTATAAACAAAATGCAGAGTGTTCAGCACAGAGGCATCACACCCTGCCTTGCATCACAGAGCCCAGCCCAGCCCAGATGCCTTTTGTGCTACCCAGCCCCAGAACCTGACTCCACCACCTGCTCCACAAGCAACTCCTCACACTCAGCAGCAGAGAAGGGCACAAGGCCAGCTGTGCTTTCCCCACCTGTCCCTAAAGGCAGGTCTCCTGGCTCCTAGCCCTGCCTTAGAGAGGAGCAGCATTTCTATGGAGGGTCTCTGAATCCCTGGAGGAGGAGGAGATGAAGGAAAAGATTATGCTGCCCTAAAGAGCTGGGGCAGAAGGGAAATCATTGTATGACCTTGACTAGCAATGTTCTGCTGTGGAGACACATCCCAGGCTCATCACCTCTCCTTTGTTCCTGTTCCAGCTGAGCACTCAATGTACCAATTCTCTCCCCATCAGCATCACCTTTTCTAAGCAGGAAGTTTCTCATTTTCTAGACAGAGCAAAATAATGCCTTGATTGAATTTCCTCCATGGAGAGAGGCAGAGGGAGACAGACCTTCTTCCACCTCTGCCCCTACAGTAAGAGGCCTTTAGTGAAGTATTATCTACAATACTCAGAAACAAATTTTACATCCAGAGTGAAAAACAGGGTAATCAAGAATAACATAAAATCTGTGCTGTTGCTGCTTTAAAATGCCCTTTGACTGACAGCTCTTAAACACAGCATCAGAACTGAGGCATGTCCAGGCAGTGAATGACTTAAGATGCAGTGTGACAAGGTTACAAAACCTAGACTCCTCCATCTCATTCGTTCTCAAGTTTACCTCCATAACCTGTAAACTCCCACTGCAGCTAGTTTTTCATTTTAAAGTGAGAGCCTGGTGCTGTGTGAGCCTCAACACTAGTTGTATCATGGGTAAAATACTCTAATTGGATAAAGGTAGTACTTGCCTGCAAGACGATAAATAGATCTTTGCAAGCAGTTCCCATTGGGAGGCTTGGAAATCATGTCGTGTGGTGACTTAAGTATTTGGCTTAGCTACTGCAAAGAGGCTGCACTCAGATATAAAAAGACGGTATTGGTTTGTGGGAACTTTATTCCATGGTTTAATGGTCCTCTCAGCATAAGAGAGCTGTGCATGAAGCAAGAAAACAGGCAAGGAGGTAGTGGTCCTGGCAAATGGTGGAGTCATTTATTCTAATTAACTAAATTAAATTGCAGGAGTCAGACAAACCGTCTTTCTACAACCAGCCAACACAATCAATACCAAGGATTAGTCATAGCAAATTTAGTAGCGTTGCCTGTTATGAAGGTGGCTGGACATTTCCTATTAGAAGACCTGTTTTTGAGCTAATTATTCCTTGCAAAAGTTCATCTGTCTGAACTGAAATTTTCCATACGTGATATCTAATTTTAGCTGATCCTTCTGGAAAATTTTAGCAAGAAGAGTCCAACAATTTTGAAAAAATAAAATAGTTAATAGGATTCTGCTTGGCCTTCTTACTTTACAGGACCTTTCTTTCCACTTTCTTACCCCTTCCTTTGAGGAGGGGTTTGAAATGAAGTAGAAAGTGGAACCAGATTTATGTCTCCCCATAGGGTCTGGCCAAGCTCAGCTAAGCTTTGCTGTCGTCAGACATTCCACAGATGCCCTGGATAGTTTGATAGATGTGATTCCCAGAGGTCCAGGCCTCCCTGAGGGCGCTTATGCCCAACTCCCACACTGACACAACCCAGAGGACAAACAGCAGTGGTGGGAAGCTCCCCTGAACAGCTGGTTTCACTCATTCCAGACCTTCCTGGAATATGCAAAGAATTTGTGCACCTTTGGTGGCACCCAAGAAACCCGAGGGAGGGATTAGTCCCACTTCAAATAAGGAAGGGGTGCAAATCAAAGTAACAGGAAAGGAAAAGAGGAGTCAAACCTAGGCCTGGAACAGGGAGAAAAGGAGGCTGTGGCAAGAGGAGCAAAAGGACCATGTTGAGACAAGCACCTAAGAAAGGGACCAAGTCCATACTCTGTGGAGGACCTGGCACATATCAGCATCCTCTCTGTGACGGTTTCCATGGGAAGAAAGATCCCTGGGTGCAAGCTAGACAGAAACTTCACTGCAGTCCAAGAGGTGCCAACTCAGTGTCCTGGAAAGCCAGGATAAGTGGAGGAAGGAGAATCGGAAGGAAGCAGAGGACATGGTACGCTGCCAGGCAGGAGAGAATACGGCTGTGAGTGAGGGAAAAAAGACAAATCTTTCTTATAAAATCAAAGTTCTAATCAGTAAGTATTAAAAAGACAGTAAGGTAAAATTAACACATTAATTTTTATTAACCTTCTAGCTCTCCTAGAAACTTCTGCTGACTATTCCTGGCCCATAACACAAGAGGTAAGCAAGCATTATCCAGGCACACAATGGAGCCATCAATAACTCTGTCACCAAGATGCCTAAGGGAATTCTCTCCTAAACTGTTTAAGTCCCAATGAGCTTGGGAGTAGCTGTCAGACCAGACTTAGATGATCTGTTCTAATCATCTTTTTGGGCCACTGGGGAAGAAATAAAACTGAACATTTTATTATCTGACTTGCCTTGGGTTTGGGTTTTCTTCATTTCTCATCTGAGAAATTCAACTGATTTCCTTGGGCTGGGGCTTCAGAGGCTACTCTAAGCATGGTCAAGATGTGCTCTGCAAAAATCCATATTTTATCACCTTCCTGATAGAGGTTAACCTTTCTCCACCTGAATCAGGAGAACCAATTTTCAGAGTTCTCCTTAACCTGTCCTGTACCAGCTTCTAGGTTGATTTAATATTCACTATAAGGCAGTTAAACCTACTCTGGCTTACTTCATCCACTGAGGTGGATGAAGAAACCTCATGTTCCTCCAGCTGGGGGAGCAATCACCTCTGAAATCATTACAGGTATTCCAGCAGGAATCATCCGCCTCCAGCCTAAACTTGTGTTGTGCAAATGCTTAACGCAAAGTTTATGTTCCAGAGCATCTGTTTGCTGCCACAATCTAGCCCACATAGTGTTGAAAACAGGAGAAGTAAGGACAACCCAGATGCTGCTATATTTCAGCAGCTGACAAACATTTGGATTGGAGATGTTGGCAGAGTGGCATACAAACACCTATAGACAAGCAAAGCAATCTCCGCTCTTTATTCATATTAGGGTTTCCAATAGCATCCATCTGTCACGGGAGAAGGCTGTCCTCCTATTTTCTGTATCACCTCTCCTGTGACTCTGAATTCTGAAAATGCATGAAAAAAAATAAAGGCAATTCAAATATACATTAGGTCACGCTGTGTAAAAAAAAATGACATACATTTGCATGGTTTTAATAAAAAAGGCCAGACAGGGAAAGCATCTGAATGCGGCACACAGGTGGGTAAACCTCTCTCTGATTTTCATCTCAAAATAATTTGGCTTCAGTATTCTTAACAAGCAGGTGTCATTGTACAATACTGAAGCAGACACGCAGAGTTGTGACCAGTGAAAAGATTAGCCAGCAGTCCAAGCAGGCATTTTGGCTATTTTCCCTCATCAGGCAGAGACACTGTTGTGACTCCTACCTATTCACAGCAGCCATGGAGACAGGTAGAGTGGCCATATAAGTACTACGACATCTCCTTTCAGCTTTCCTATCCACACTGGTAGAAAAGGAGCTATGAAACAACTGAAAACACTCTTTTTAACTTTTAGGATTCCAGTTCTTTTGCCACAATATATGCTAAAACACGAAATCTTGTTCCAATCTATGATAGTTATTAGACATCCTAATTTTTTTTCAGGGCTTTAGAGCTGGCTTGTATTTTGGGGGAAAACCATGGCACAAGGATCATTCCCTAGCCACTTTTAGAAAGTCATCACTGTGATTCCAGCAACAGAGAAAGAATAAACCCATTTCAAGCAAGTATAAGGAGAGGGAGAGAAGAACAGAAACCCACTTTCCTCTCTTCATCTCAAGTCACGGCATTTAATGGTGTCAGCAGTGCAGTGGTGAAATCTGGCCAGGAACGCTCCCCTCATAAGTTATTCCATGGAGAAGAAGGAAGCTCGGGAGGTAAAAGGCTGGGTAGGCATCATACCTGCGATTCTCTTCCCTCATCAGGCACATCTTGCTTTAGAGAAGGTATGGGGCTCCCTAAGGTGACTACAGTAAGAAGTTTGAAGAATTATTAACCGTCTTCCCCCACACTAAGAGAGTCACTCTCAAATTTTTATTTGGGCCATTGTTATAGAATTTTGATACAAGAAAATCAACACTGATAGGAGATGGAAATTATCTATTGCAGAGATGTCAAAGCTTTGGTTGTGGTGCAGCCTTTTACCTTGATATCTTCTGGTGCTCAAATTCTCTGCCTTCATTTCTTTTTCTTTTAGTTGCTGCAACTTATCCCTGTGTGGCCTTCTATGGTTCCTGCTTCCTTGCATCCGAAAAGCATATATTAAACCTCAGAACTCTGTTAGACCTTTTACCCCATGAACAATTGCAAAAAAAAAAAGAGAAATATAACAAATTCCCATTTTTTTTAAAGTCAGTGTATAACTTTGCCCTCTGGCCTCTCATACTTCCAGCTCTAAAGTTCTCTTATTCATGTAAGGATCAAATAGATAATATTCTTTTTTTCATACAATGTGTCTTCCTGGTTTCATTCCAACATGCATTTGTTGTCATCCTTGTAGAAATAAAGTATGCAACTGTTCATTAACAACAAGAACATGACATTTTAGCAGAAAAAATAGCTCAGGGGGCTCGTATTTTTCTGTTCCCTTCAGTCCTGGCTGCCTTTCATCATTGGGATAAGAATACAGACAACTTGGCCATTGGAAAGACATTACAACATTCTCTTTTTGAACCCCAGGTTGTTAAGCTGCTTCCAGCTGACTCCTTAAGAGGTCTGTCCTTGTAGCTGTCTTGATGCTGACTCTCTCCACAGGACTGTCTTTCTGGCGAGGAGACAGCCCTGTGCTCTTCACCACCCCCTGGAAGCCAGCAAACAAAACCAGAGTGTTTGGATATTGAAACACCACATGCTTTCTGACCCTGAACCCTGAGAATAATGATGAAGTTGGAATACCAAAGCTTCCATAGCACCATACCTATGGCAGCATGAACTACTTCATTTTGTTAAGTAGCATGAGTGCTTCTGTGTCTCTCAGACAAAGCCAGTTTTGATCTAAACACCCAACAGTGTTTTGGTGACACCCATGCCCAGATTTTCACAGTGTGCTAAACTCTTTGAAATATCTGGTTCCATTTACATCAAAGAGGAGATCTGGCCTCTTAATGGGTGTATCACAGTGAGACTAGAGAAAGTCTAATGAAATCCATGCTGAGATATTTCATTATCTTGCAGGCAATAAAGCCATCAAAACAAAGCCATTCATTATCTTTCCTATTAGGGGAGAAAACAAGTGATCTATATAATTTAGATTATCTCATTGTCCTCCCTGGTCAAAAATGATAGTGGCGTAACAAACGCTAAAGAAAGAAATGTATATTATTCACTTGTTTGTTTCCACAGCAAGAAAGCAATGCCTTAGAAGTAAGAATAAGCTTGAGGGCTCAGCTGCATAAAAATTGTCTATTTTACAGCTCATTGCATTGTTAAGTAACATTACAGTGTAATTTGTGTGTTGGGATGTAGTTTTATATAGGGTAAGCTAGCACTTGCAGGTTTGTTTTTTTTAATGTCCCATTCCCCAAAATGTGCTACACATAACTAAATTCAATATTTGGATTTTTAAATCTCTACTAAATGGAAATGACTTTCAACACACATGACAGCAGGCAGCTTCTGGACGCCAATTCTGAAAACATAATTGTTTCTAAAGTGATATATTAAACACTTCAGAATTGCTTGTCTCTGCTGTCTATCTTGTTAAAACAGATTATAAGGTCTTCATGGTAAGAGCTCTGTCACGTCAACGTGCCAGAAGGCTGTGATCATAATAAGAGATTTGGGATGCTAAAAAAATTACAATGACAATAACTTTCGTCCTGGTTCATAAGAAAAAGAGACTTCTGTCACTGCACCTTTTTTTCCCCATCTTTTCCTCAGCCTGTCAGTGAGCTTCTCATAACTTTTAGGAAATTTTCAATCAAGTGCAACAAAGAAGCAGGGGTGTCAGAAGTGTTAAGTTCCTCCAAACTTCGTGGAAACAAGCTAGAAAAACTAGGTAAAAAGGCAGTTATTACTGATAAAAAGCACCAGGGAGCTGGGGCAGTGCATCAGCCACATGCAGGCTGGGCTAATTTGCACTAATACCAAGGCAAGTCCTAGCAGGAGATCTTCTGGCCTGAAGTCTCAGGCAACTGCTCTGGGGCTTACTCCTTCATCTCTGACAGTAACGAAAATGTTCTCACATGGGCTCAAATAGGGCACACCTTGCTCCAAAATACACATCCTTCACAGCTGTCTAGGAGACTCAAGACAAATAAAAATAGTACTTCAGCTGTTGCAACCTTTGTGAGTCAGGTTTGCTTAAGCAGCAAAACAAAATATACCAGTGAAGTGTTCTCCCAGCATATACCTTCCTGCTCATCCTTTGTTTCTCCCAGTTCTTACTGCAAGAAAAATTATATATATGCAACTTCCATTCTTGTTTTATTTTTCTATATAAATCATAGAATCATAGAATGATCCAGGCCAGAAGGGACCTCCAAAGGTCATCTAGTCTGACCTCCCTGCAATCTCAGGGACACCCCCAACTAGACCAGGCTGCCCAGAGCCCCATTGGGCCTCACCCTGACTGAATATCTCCAGGAAAGGGGCCTCGACCACCTCCCTGGGCAACGTGTTCCAGTGTTCCACCACCCTCAGAGTAAAGAATTTGTTTCTAATATCCAATCTAAATCTGCTCTTCTCCAACTTAAAGCTATTGCCCCTCATCCTATCACTGCAGGCCTTTGTAAACAGTATTTGAATAGATAACACTGTATTGTGCTAAAAAGATGTACTAGCTTCTAAGGACTGGTTTTTCCAGGTCATCCTCCAAAAAGGCCTACCCATGCCCAAGGGAGTACCTGTTGCCAACCATCAGATCCTAACATACAGAATGTGTCCAGTCTGAGATGGATAGCTCTCAGCTTTCTAAGGTTAAAATGGAGAGGACAGGAACCTTGACTATGGCAGAATCCCCATTGGTTGCATATGGAAGACATTCAGTATAGACACTGTATTTAATGATGATTACAGCAGAAGTAGACCAAGGCAACTCTGGAGTAGGTCTAAGGAATATTCGGATTCAACAAGACTAGGATTTTACACCTAGGAAATACCTTTTCACAGTTTCCATGGCATTTGTATTTCAATTAAGCCAGAATGAGATTCTAGTCTTCCTGGCTGTGGAAAGTAATCTGAAGCCAAAATATATGGCTTAGAAGCAACAACTCAAATCAAAGGGAAATTCAGAAGAATGTGTCTGTCGTTATGATATTGCCCATCTCTAGATGACTAAAGAAAACAGCATCCAAAAGAGGAGCAGCATATATTTTACTTTCAGACTGGAGCCTCCTACAAATAAATGACAAAGGAAAAAAACCAACATTGGTAGTAAAGACAGTCAGACTGTATGAAAGCAAGAACGTGCCAGGTTCCCTCTAAGAATTTCCTAACAAATAATATGACTAGTACACACAGTTTTTAAAAAGCTCACTTGTAATAAGATTTTATTTTTTTTATTTAGTAGAAGAAATTAAAACGCTTCTTTTCATGAGAGGAGAGGAAATTATGGATTATGGTCTGGAATTGGATTCTTAATAAACAAACTCATTATTGAATAGCTATTCATTCAGGCAACTAAAATGGCTATCCTGTGGCAGAGCTTCAGTAATATATTATTAAATAGATGGAATAAATAGATATAAGGTCATTCTCCAAAGTTGCAAAGTTGGACTTTCATTATCAGATTCACTGTAACACAAAAATCTTTAATTGTAGGTTGGCAGTAGATAATCCTTTGTGGTAATTTATCTTTAAAGCAATTAAGATCTTAGTGCCAATATAACATACATTTTCCCTACCATTTTCAACTTAGCTGAAAAGAGAGGGCCAAATGTTGCCTTTGGGCACATTAATGTAAGTTACACAGACGGATGAATGAACTTCATTTGGTATTTGTAGCTGTAAATCCTCATTCAAATCCAGAATAGCTATTTCTGACTCCAAAGCTCTTACTTAAAATATATCTCAGCTTAGGTCATAATGCATGAAAACATAATCCTTCTTAAATGAATTTTTCATCTCACCAAATACTTGCGCAGTACTTTTCATGCACAATGCTTTCCAAAGGGCATCCATTTGGGTAAACTGAGGCATGCACTAACAAATTCATTCACCAAAGGTCAAGCTGTGAGGAATAAAATTCTGTCTCAATTCTCACTTCTGTATTCCAGCAAGAAGGCACCATCTTCATATCCTAAAGCCGATATGATCAGATATGATCATATATCTATCCTGCAAAATACAACAGGTCAGAGATACTAAAGCTACCTTTAAAAAAAGATATCTCAGAAACTGCATAGTCATGGGAACAAGGAGCAGAACGTACAGTGATACTGGGAATACATGACCAGTTTCACAGATACTATGGCAAATCATTTTCTTCACTGTATGTTGCAACTTTACAAAGTTTAAAACTAAGGAGAGATGGAATCTGTCTGAGAAACATGGAACAAAGCCTACTAGACATCCAGCTGCTGATTCATCGAAGAGCATTTCAAACTCATTTTAGAGGGAATTGTAGGTGAAGGCTGGGTAAGATAAATTGGAAACATGCAAATAAGTAAGGCCCTAGACTGAGCTGGTCAAAAATCTGCCATGAGTACAGACGGTACACAAGATCTCCCTCAGATGGTTCAAAAGCTTGTGAAAACTCTTCTAGATAGATATTTTCATTTCATAAAGACCATTAGAGCTACCTTCAATTTTGTTTCTCCTCTCTAACTTCAGTCAATGTAACTGATGTGTCAAAGAGGCGGCAAAGCCCAGGGTACCAGCTCAGACGGCAGTAGGCCCCTGTTCTTTTACCAACATCATGCTGCTGAACGCTGCAGTAAATATTACCAGAGAATATTTAAAAGTCTGTACAGGAGAAACAAAAACGACATTAATTAGCACCTTTGTAAATTAAGGTTCTGTACTGTTAAAGAACAAAAGCAAGCAGATTGGGTGATGGGCTTTTACCTCTTTCACACTCACATATTCCTCTGCCTCACACATCGAGATGACAAACAGATGTTGAAGATATCACCTTAGAAAAAGCAGTTTCAGAGAACTGTCAATTAAACATTTTATATTGTATCTAGGATTTTACTTTATACAGTTATATTTTGGCTCTTGGTTAAACTCTTACATTTGCATCACTGCAATATTAAATATATAAGCACATAAACATAAACTTTGTGATTAGTCTAACCTGCCCTAGGAAGCCTTCTGTCAAAAGCCTCAACTAAAATGATCCCAGGACTTCTTCTACACACTTCCCCAATTAAGAAGCAATCATGTCTTTGTTCCCCAGTGAACTCAGAGCCACATTACCCTGAGCAAAAAGCGGATCGTTACACGTATAATGTCATCCCTAATTCACTTAGTTATGCAAGTAGCAAATCGCCTAATTCGTGCCACTCTGGATGTCTGATTCTCTCCTGCTCACAGTACTGTGCTGCTAACTTCTCGTAGCCAGGAGAACTTTGTATCTTCAATTAGTTAAAGAGAAATGTTTGTTGGTCAAAACCTTTCTTTTTTAAATCTTGTGTACAACTGAAAAAAAGACGCTCCAAGAGTGGTATCTTCCTAAGTCTGCATACACAAGTCTGGCTATAATACTGACAACAGCAGTAAGATAGCAGTCACAGAAATAAATCAAAATTGGGAATCTGCTTTAGACTCAACTATAAACTAGCACTGACCAAACTCTGTAAAAGATGTCACATTATTCTAGCAAGACTAAAAACAGGGAAAGCACACTAGACAGCCACAAGCCTTAGAAGTTAACATTTTGATTGTTCAAAATTTTGGATGCCTATTCAATTTCTTAAACCTTGAGACTCAATTAAAGCATATTACTAGGCAAGTATTTTAACAGGAGTTCTAGCTCTCCTAGTTAGTACTTGCATTGGAACTATGCTGAGAATAGTTTTCTTTTATGAGTTTCCTTCTATACCTTTTGGAATAAACGAAATTAAAATCCTGGGTAGGACAGATGAATGAGCAGCACATCCAGTGGAGGCAAAGATAATAAGCATTACCCAGCCTGTAGCTGGCAGAAGCTGAAGCTGGCACAGGCTCTTGCAAACCAGTAGGGATAATAACTGGATGGACAAAGCAGTGATGCAGCAAGTCCCAGCCATTATAGGGAAAAGAGAGGTACTCTCACTTCTTCCTGCTGAATATGCGCCACCCCAGAGAACAGGGTTCAAGATTTATTTGGCCAAAAAGAGAAAGCGAGAGGGGTTCTTTAACCTATTTATTATGCTACCGGTTTAGCGAATGGGGAGTCCTGTGCTCTGGCCCCCTTGCCAACAACTGTTTCTGCCTTTTGTTGAATAACTAAAAATACATACACAGTCTAAAGAGCTGTTCTCAGGTGCTCTCCCTGCCTCCCTCTCTTCTAAGGAACCTCCTGTTGCCCTACCTACAGAATCATATACTTGCTGTTTCTTTGACACAGGACCTGTAGGGGTATTTTTACAGCTTGCCTAAATGTAGTTATGACAGCAGTGAACATTGGCATCGAGAACTGATGTTTAACCTTTTTGAGTGGGCAGCCCCCGAAGAATAGAGGGCTCTGGCTGCCTCTGAAGCTCAGGAGAAACTTGGCCACATCTTTTACATGTTGAGGGAGCGCTCTAGAAAAGGAATTATAATTTGGCAAGGGAGGAAGGCAGATTACATGGTAGCACATGATGGCAGATGCTGATGCTGCCTCTTGCATGGCCCAGCAAGGGCATTCAGAGAATGCTTGCCTGAACACCTGCGCTGGGGAGACACTGCCACAGGATCCTGGAGGGACCTAGGCAAGAAAGAGTTGCTAAATTCTTTCTTGCTAGGCAAGAAAAAGTTGCTAAATTGCTTGACTTTAGTAACGCCTTTGATACAGTCTTCCACAGTATACTTCTGGTGAAACTGGTTGCCCATGGCTTGGATAGGGTTACTCTCTGCTGAGTTAAAAACTGGCTGGAGGGCCAGGCCCAGAGAGTGGAGTTTAATCCAGTTGGTAGCTGGTGACGAGTGGTGGCCCCTAGGGCTCGGAATTGGGGCCAGTTCTCTTTAATATCTATTAACGAACTGGACAAGGGGATCGAGTGCACCCTCAGTAAGTTTGCAGATGGCACTAAACTAGGTGTTGACCTGCTTGAGGACAGAAAGGCTTTGCAAAGAGATCTGAACAGGCTGGATCAATGGGCCAAGGCCAATGGGATGATGTTCAATAAGGCCAAGTGCTGGGTCCTGCACTAGGGTCACAATCCCATGCAGCGCTACAGGCTTGGGGAAGAGTGGCTGGAGAGCTGCCTAGCAGAAAAGGACCTGGGGGTGTTGGTCAACTGTCGGCTGAACATGAGCCAGCAGTGTGCCCAGGCGGCCAAGAAGGCCAACAGCATCCTGGCCTGTATCAGGAACAGCGTGGAGAGTAGGACTTGAGAGGTGATTGTTCCCCTCCACCTGGCACTGATGAGGCCCCATCTTGAGTACTGTGTCCAGTTTTGGGCTCCTTACCACAAAAAAAAAAGACATTGAGGTGCTGGAGTGGGTCCAGAGAAGGGCAACGAAGCTAGTGGGTGATCTGGAGAGTAAACCTCATGAGGAGAAGCTGAGGGAGCTGGGGTTGTCCAGACTGGAGAGAAGGAGGCTGAGGGGATACCTTATTGCTCTCTACAACTACATGAAAGGAGGTTGTAGAGAGGCAGGGGTTGGTCTTTTCTTTCTGGTCACAGGCGATAAGACAAGGGGAAATGGCCTCAAGTTGCATGAGGGAAGGTTCAGATTGGATATCAGGAAAAATTTTTACACTGAAAGGGTTATTAACTGTTGGAATGGGCTGTTGAGGGAAGTGGTTGAGGCACCATCCCTGGAGGTATTTAAATACCTCCAGGTATTTAAATCATCAGGCTGACACAGCACTCAGTGACACAGATTAGTGATGTTGTTTTTTTTATCAGAGTTAGGTTGATGGTTGGACTAGATGATCTCAAAGGTCCCTTCCAACCCAGACAATTCTATGATTCTATGATTCAAGGCCTTGACTATCACGGAGGTGGTTTCAGGTCCACAGGGAGAATGAATGTTGTACTCTGGGGAAGTTTAGGCTACCCATGGGGAAATCTGCTTACCTGAGCACCCACAAGAAGGGAGTCAGTTAAATCTAGCTGCTTAAAAATGATAAACCATTACTAATCCCCATTTCAGCACCTACACATCAGGAATAGGATCATATCTGAGCTATTTGGGCAAGGTTCTTCTTTGAGGTTCATGTCCAGCAAAAAGCATTACCCAGGGTGATTCATCTGACCTGCTAAGGAGAACTGAAAAGCACCTGCTGATCAAAAAAGGAGCCTGTGGTGAGGAGCTCACATATAAGCATCGTCATTCAACTAAGCTGATACTGTGCAGGTGCACAGATGAGCACAGTTCACCTATTTTAAAAACAAAGGCTGCAGCCCTGCATTTTACATGTCTCACCACTAAAGCAGGACATTAACTAAGCTCAAAGAAGACCGAGATCAGGCCATCCAGGGTGTCTCAAGCACTCTGCTGCCTGTTTTCTCCTCTCACCTGGAAATACATCCCTAGCAACTCAGGGCAGGATGTCTGTGTAGAATTCTGAGGAACCGAGGTTTTTCAGCAAAAAAAAATGGCTGTAGGAAGGTGAATACAACACCCACATAGCATAGGAAACACTTTTGGGTGTCGCAGTAATGCTCAGTGGTTTGAGTGCCTTCTACAGGCACACACTTATTAGACACATGTTGGAGGCCCCCATGGCAGTGTACTTCCCCACATGGGTTCAGAACTGAATCACACCAGCACTTGAAATGAATCTTCAAATTTGTTTCATCCAAAAGGAACTAAGGTCTGCTGCAAAACAAGTGCTGTGAGAAACCAGGCACCTGCTGCAAATAGAGAGGATCTGCTTCAGAATTGCACTATTTCTCTGAATTGGTAATTTAGACTTAGACAAAGAGGAGCATAGTGCAAAGGTAGCAAAAGTGACATTCAAACTAAAAGACACCTGAGGTCATATTTTTATTTCTCAGATTGAGTCTTTGGAATCAGGAGCTTACTGAAGCTGTTATTGGGTGAGGTTATGTTATGCAGAAGCTCAGAGCAGGCTACCCTAACTATTCCTTTAAACATATTGAGTTTTGGATTGTGTTCTAATCCAAGATTTGAGTCAGTTCTTAGATTATCCAAACTATATTAGTTAGCTTCACTAGCAGCTTCCAACTGTTACATTTCTTAAATTATTAACCACGCAGCCCACAGAGGTAGAAAAAATAGACTTACCTTTCCAGGAGCATTCCTGAAACACAGTAAGTGTCTACATTTCAGGCAAAACTGGATTTCTAGGCTGTGATCCAAACCTGTAAGAGCATGTTACCAGTAAGGCATGAATCCAGTAAGGCAACCAATTTCCTCAACTGAATTAGGATGTTACAAGCAGAGAAAATTATTTCACATACAAACAAACCATCAAAGTGTAAAGATTAAAGTACACAGTTTTTCGAAGATGAAAGACAGTTTGAGAGACATTATTCCAGCGGCAGGTCAACCTGGTCAGACAAGGACTTTAGATCCTGCAATCCATGAGGAGTTTTAAAGAGCAAGGTACCAGAGAGTACTGAAGATGACTCACTTGGATACAAAAACAACAGAACTAGTTCACCTCTGTGCTCCATGAAAAGTTAATTCCCATTTAAGAAAAAACTACATAGTTTAAAACAACAAAAAAAAAAAAAAAACAAGCTTACAGATAAAAAGTAAGAGAATCAACCAGAGATTGGCAAAATTTTTCAGAATGAACTTCCACCTGAGGCAACACAGACATTTTCTTAGGATAGCTAATAGATGCTTATGTAAATATTCTGAGTCATTTTAAGGGAATTACATAAATATTAACCTCCTGCATAACAGAAAATATGTAGATTCTTTTCATACTCTTATTTAGATGATCCCTAATTTATTTCACCCTGTCAGCATGCAGTGGTTAACAATTCAGCTACAGTTAAATACATAAAAAATCTAGAAATTACTGAGAACCTCATACAGGGAGAGGTATCTGAGACACTAAATTCATCACCATCAAAAATATAAAGGCTGCAAATCAGGAAAAACGAGTGAAGTTCCTGAAAAAAGCACTCATCAAGTCAACAGAGGGGTCAGGGTGAAGTGGTCAGAGGAAGAGTCTGTCTGGAAGCTATAAAAGAGCTAAAAGCTACCAATCACTATGCCAGCAGTTAAAAACTAAGCACTACGTGGGATAAAATGCTGAGGCAGAGAAACATAACATGATACTCATGCAGATGCCCAAGTGAAGGAGCTTCCTCCTGCTTGTGTGCAAGGATGAGGTGTTATTCAGTCCTAAGTATAGAAGAAATTGTACTGTTTGTTTGCTTCACTGTCATGTTGCAGTGGGTGAGTTTCCCCGGGATGCTGGAGGAGGCCACATGCTCTCCCAAGGGCAACATTATTCTGATTCCCTCCTTGATCCACCTTACTCCCTTTCTCGGCAAATTTTAGTCACCTCACATATGGAAACAGTGAAGCTGGGGGGAAATGAGCTTCAGTTAGTCCCACATACGTTTTCACAGACAAAGTTCACAGAACCATAGAATCACAGAATCATTTTGGTTGGAAGAGACCTTTAAGATCATCAGTCTCTAACCAAATCATTAACCTAGAACTGCCAAGTCCACCTTTACATCATGTCCCTCAGCACTACATCTACATGTCTTTTAAATACCCCCAGGGATGGCAACTCAACCAGTGCCCTTAGCAGCCTGATTCAATGCTTGACAACTCTTTCAGTAAAGAAATTTTTCCTAATATTCAATCTAAACCTTCCCTGGTGCAACTTGAGGTCATTTCCTCATCCTACTGCCTTTAACTCAGGAAAAGAGACTGAGATCCACTTCACAACAACCTCCTCTCACGCAGCTGTAGAGAGCAATAAGGTCTCCCCTCAGCCTCCTTTTCTCCAAGCTAAACAGCCCAGTTCATAGAATCATAGGCTCATAAAATCGTCTAGGTTGGAGGGGACCTTTAAGATCATCAAGTCCAACAATCAACCTAACACTGCCAAGTCCACCACTAAACCATGTCCCTAAGCACCATGTCTACCTGGTTTTTAAATACCTCCAGGGATGGTGATTCCAGCACTTCCCAGGGCAGCCTGTTCCAATGTATGATAACTCATTCAGTGGAGAACCTTTTTCTAATATGCAATCTAAACCTCCCCTGGTGTGTTCCCTTAGCTGTTCCTCATGAGACTTGTGCTCTAGATGCCTCACCAGATTCACTGTCCTTCTCTTGATATGCTTCAGCACCAAAATGTCTTTCTTGCAGTGACAGGCCCAAAACTGAACACAGTATTCGAGGTGCAACCTCACCAAAGTGCAGGGGGACAACTACTTTCCTAGTCCAGCTGGCCACACAATTTCTGTGCTGATCTAGCTTCCCTGCCAGCTGTAGCCAAGCTGACCCAGAAGTCCTGTATGCTGTAATTACACTTCTTACTGTCACAATGACACACAGAGAGTTTGGGCAGAACCTTTCATTTGCACTGCTATGGTAACTGTAACACTGCTCCCATGAGGAGGATAGCTGAGGTTGGTAACTCACTTGCTGCTCTTCCACTTCATCCTCCCTTAGTCTCCTCCATACCCTTTTGGGCAGGAAGCCCCTGACTGCTCTGCTTGCTGCCAATCTGCCTTTTCTTTCCTGAAAACTTCCTTTCACATGGGGCTGCAAAAGATAACTGGTTCTTGCAGAAAACTCTTGTGAGCCTCTACTTTCAAACTGTTGCTCAAAACTACCCGTGTCTTCCTGGTAAGTGAGGGCTTAGACACTCACAGGGGAATTTAGGAGAATTCATGCTTGAGTTCCACAAATGCCAGGTGACAGTAAGCCCTCCCTGTAATCAACAAAGTCACACTTTGTGCGATATGGATGTGGCAACACTTCAATGGCTTCAGAAAAACAGCAAGCTAGTGCAGGATCCAGCCCACCCTGCCACAAGTACTCCCTAATGAGGAATAGGCTGGTTGGCCAAGCAAATCCTCCTCAGGAAAACTTAGATATATGCCTCTCCATTAGATTCAACCTCCGCAGGCATTACATTAGCACATGAAGGTTATCTCTCCATGTTGCTAAATAAACTAGGAAAGAAACCTCTACTTCAAGGCAGTACATGTTAAAGTATGTGAAGCAGAAACTAGACTTCTCATGTAAAGATCACTGTGAAACAGGGACTTATGATGCCAAGATGCAATTCTTGACTAGAGATACTCAGTAAGACGTAGCTCTGGCCACAAGTATCAGTGAAGTGGAACACCTGCCCCACAGTCACATCCAAACTTGGATGCTACTCCCTTTGTTTACAAACAAGCACAGCTTCTGCTCCCACTCAACCAACCTACCACAGTTTCTGTGAGGGAAAACCTGAGTGCAGCTGGTGTAACAGCACAGGATCACCTTCTGCATGAGGTAGGCATAGATTTTAAATGTCCTCCTCCAACAAACCCAACAGATCTTCAGTCAGTTTGGCTTAGCTATCTCTAGGCTAGCAAAATAGACAAGCTCCTAGAACATACCCATCCAATTATCATTACATTATCATCTACTCTGTCAAAATATAGCACAACTTTGTTCCAGGGTATCTGGCACTCTTCCCTAAGCACCTTTCTGAGAGTTAGCATGCACTAAGAACCTTTCCCAACAGGCAGCCTGAATGTGGCCCCCTTTTTAGGAGACAGGTGAGTTTCATAGAATAACAGAACAGTTGAGGTTGGCAGGAACCTCTGGAGATTGTCCAGGTAACCCTGGCTCACAGCAGGGTCTGCTATTGCAGTTGTTAGGGTTTTGTCCAGTTGGGTTTTGAATGCCTTCAATGAACAGAGACTCCATCACCTCTCTGGGCAAACTGTTCCAGTGTTCAACGACCTGCACCATAAAAAAGTTCCATATTTAAGCAGAATTTCCCATGTTTTGGTTCCTGCCTATTGCCTCTTCTTCTGTTATTGGGCACCACTGAGAAGAGTCTTGCTCTGTCTTCTCTATTCCTCTTGCATTTAATATATAAAGTATAACATATTATTATTATATTATATACATTTATATTATTACTTATATTATTTACAAACATTGGTAAGATTCCTCTCGAGCCATGTCTTCTGCAGACTAAGCAGTGCCAGCTCTCTCAGCCTCTCATCATGATGGATGCTCCATCTCCATGGTCCTTCGCTGGACTCACTCCAGTATGTCCATCACTATTTAGCTATACAGAAGCAATCTCAGCCACTGCAGTTGGGCTCAAAAGAGAATAATGTCCCCGCCCTAACGTACTATTACAAACACAGCACTTGAACCTAAGCAACTTAGCCAATATAGGATGGAAAATACAGATTTCAGACCTTGCTGTCCTTCAAGTATATACTAAAGAGGAGTTTTAACCAGTGGTGCTGAAGTAAAGAGTTTAGGGTATTAGGTTACCTGCTCAACAGTTCATGCTTCCAAAGGAGGAAGAATGGATCCAAATCTATGAAGACGTGATCATGAAACATACAGGTGTGGATCAAAGCTCTTGGACTAGATATTTCTTTTTCTCTACATCACTTTCATTACATGTCCCATTTTGGAATGAAAACACCAATGCAAATTGCTTTATTTCATTGTTATCTCTTACAAGAATCCAAATGCCATTATTCACATGCAAATGAAAAACATATACGCAATCTTGCTTTGTTAAAATTTGGTGCGTATTTCTGTATTAGCAGGCTATCTTTCTTGTCCTGAAACAGCACTAACAAAATATTGCTCTCTGCGAGATGGCTGTATTAGGTGCAAATGTAAAAAATGGAAATGAATACATTTCCACTGAAGGTCCTTAACTGAACTGGACAAGAGGTCTGAAATAATGCACAAAGCACGCTTCATGAACATTATGCTTCAGAAGTATGAGTCAACCTTCAAACTTTACCTTCCATCCATGCTTAGGAATTACTGCTTCAGACTTTGGACTGCGTGTGTAAGGTTTGGCTCTTTTACATTCTCCTCTCTCTTCAGAGAGTGAAGCATCAGTACAGGTTGCCTGTGACAGTCATGCCTAATTTCAGAAAATGGTTGAGGTTGGAAGGGACCTCCGTAGGTCATATGATCTACCCCTGCTGCTTAAGCAGGGCTACCTAGAGACAGTTGCCCAAGATCATTGTCTGGGCAGTTTTTCATCACCTCCATGGATGGAGACTATACAACTTGCCTAGGCAACCAGTGCTAGTGCACAGTCACCCTCACAGTGGAAAAAGTGTTTCCTGATGTTCAGATGGGGCCTTCTGTCTCAGTTTGTGTCGATTCTCTCTGGTCTTGTCACTGGGCACTTCTGAGAAGAGCTTGGGTCTGTCCTCTGTGCACCCTCTCACCAGGTCCTCAATAGATGAGATTTCACCCCCTCGAGTCTTCTCTAGGCTGAACAGTCCCAGCTTTGGCAGGCACGTGTTCAGCAATCCCCAGGAAAACAGGGCTTCATCATGTATAACAGTAACCCGGGAAGACAAATGCCGTAACTCCTAACATCCCCTCTTCTTTCTTCTTCCCCCAGCATTTCCTGCTGACCACAACATCATATGGCATGGGATATTCCTCTGGTCAGTTGGGGTCAGTTTTCCCAGCTGTGTCCCCTCACAACTTCTTGTGCACCCCAAGCTACTCACTGGCAGGGTGGTATGAGAAGCAGAAAAGGCCCTGAGGCTGTGCAAGCACTGCCCAGCAGTAGTTAAAATATCCAACACTATTTTCAGCACAAATCCAAAGCATAGCACTGTACAAACTACTGTGAAGAAAATTAACTCTAGCCTAGCCAGAACCAATACACTCTCAGCCTTTCCTCACCAGAAGGATGCTCCAGTCCTGTAATCACCTCAGTGGCCCTTTGCTGGATTCCCTCCAGTATGCCCATGTCTCTCTTGTACTGGGCAGTCCAGAACTGGACACAGAATTCCCTGTGTACTCTCACCAGGACTGAACAGAGGGGAAGGATTACCTCCTTTGATCTGGTGGCAATCCTCCTAATGCAGCCCAGAATTTGGAAATCTAAAGGATCATATGCCTTCTTCCATTTCGGAAATGGCATGCTGCTGCTTCTGTCAGCTCAAGTGGGAGAAGGATCCCTTGTGACAGTGATGTATTTATCTCCAGGACACTGCTTTGCATAGATCAGTAAGCAGGAAAATGACTGAAAAGGGCACTGGGACATTGAGGTGCTGTTTCCAGCATCACTCCAGGTTGTATGTCTTTTTGTCCCCTCATTTTTTTGGATAAATCACAGCGTCTCACAGACAATTAAATTCGTACATGACTAAATGAAAAAATCCCCCCCCTTGACACCACAGTTCACAACTGGCACTATGATTCTTTTAGCACAGTATCTAAACACGTCTGAGTAACACAATTCAATATATTTGAAAATACATTTGCAAATTACAGCCGACCTTAGGCAATGCTTCACCTTTCAAAAAACAGTGGCCAGCGTCTTTCATTGGAGAAGACATACGGTGACACCAATTCTGTCAATACCTGCTATTTCTAAGGCATGCATTTGCAGACCTCTTTAGAAAAATACTGCCATAGGAATACTTTTATACTTCACTAGCATTAAAGCATTTTCTAGTGAAGAGATAAATTGGCTGTGCAACCTGAGATTTTCTAAAGCAATGCAGAGTCTCAAATGCAGTGTTTTACTAAGCTGTAATAAGGGATGTGATGCTTTTAATTTTTGTTCAGATATTTAACTTTTGACAAATTAAAAAAGTCAACTTTGTCCAAACCCAAAACGAAATACAAAGTTCACAATTCAGAAGTTTACTTGAAAGGAAAGGGTGCCCCAGGAATTTGGATGTCATCAGTTACATAGCTCTAGTCCAGGTTCTGTTCTGTTCTTCTAGTTGTTCTATCTACTGGGGAATGAATGCCACAACCATGAAGTGGTCACTGGATGACGGAAAACAAGGGTGAACCTTAATTTACCTTTACACTCATTTCTTGAAATTAACTGAGTGTTGCACTGCTGGAGCCCAGCTAATGCTCCAAGTTAATGACTGGTTCTTCTACAACTTTCGTACAAGTGTTCAAATTATGTTCTAACATAAGTGTATTTACTTCTCTCTTACAAAATACAAATGCAAAACCACCTTCTAGTATCACTGCTGTAATTTTGTAGGTCAGGATTACATTCAGCATTACCAGACTTTCAGCAGAAACAGAGCAAACAGACTTGAACTTTTGTAAAGTGAAATCACTTATAAAAGCGAAGTGAAAAGACGTGTATCCATCATCAGTTATTATAATCACAAAGAGCTGAAATACAGCAACAATTTCCCATTTGTACATATTGAACAGCAATAAAGTAAAAAAATATATATGTACAACAAGCTCAATAGGTAAACAAACCTGAAATAGTTGTCTTCTGCTCATGGATAAGACAACTTTCCCTTAAAATCTTTAGTGCATTCCCTCTTATTCACAAGAACTAATACATTTTATCTTCTTGTTTTAAGGCAAACTGAAAACAATCAAATCTTCCTTCACATCAAGAACAACTGTGAACTAGTGAATTAATATATATTCACCTGAGATCATTCTGAAATATAGGACAAGAACAATAATAATTAACAGCTAAGGTGCACAACCATTTTGTCATTTTTAAAGAGAAACAGCATTTATACAGAACAGTAAAACCGCCATTTGTAAAGAGAATCATTGGAAACAGTATAGGAGGAGACACTATGAGGACCATAAGCAGCTTCTACTTCTGCTTCTTCTATTCAGTATTGTCCTGTTCCCAACTTTCTGTAACATAAAAATAAGGAGGGGAAGGAAGAATAAATGGAAAACAATTATTAAAAATATTACTTCTGTAACTCCTTTTATTTCACATGCTTATGTCAGTTTCTCTCAAATCTACTGACTGACTTCAAAGCAGTCCTATGGTAAATACTACAAGTAGATGCATTTCATCTAGGTCAAATAGCATAAAGCAAAACCACAAAGCTATACATAGTCGTCGTGTGTATCCAGTTTTGATTAACAAGAAGAATTAACCCTGAGATAAAAAGAAATGAGCCAATGCTTCTATCCTTCTTTTGTATCTGGAATTAGTGATTTCATCCTTTCTAGAGTAATTCTGTTGAATACAGCTGGTATCCACTAGTGACACGTTCAAACAAAATCAGCTTGACTTTGTTACTGATAACTACTTAAAAGCATCGCAAAAGTACATTTATCCAAGCACTGAAAAAGACACATCTCAAATGCTAAACAGACAATTATCATTCATAAATTCTATTGAGGAAAGCCAGGTCAAAGCAAAAGGTGCTGTCCTGTACTACATATTGGTGTCAAGAAACAGAGTTATGATATTTGGAGGTGAGAAGGATCCAGGCAAGAGTGA
The DNA here is from genome assembly GCA_013398155.1 of Pedionomus torquatus. NCBI lineage: Eukaryota > Metazoa > Chordata > Aves > Charadriiformes > Pedionomidae > Pedionomus > Pedionomus torquatus. The sequence continues at coordinate 358,810 of VZRU01010623.1, forward strand.
AAAGGAACATTTTGTAACTCTGGGATATGTATCAGGATTCTATCTGCATAGACCAGGTGATGAAATCATTTAATGTTCTGCTCTCCACCCTCATGATTTGGGGATATATTATTATCTTCAATGTGGTACATGAGAGGGAAAAAGAAATAAATTAAAAATTGCAGAAGAAACCCATGCTGCAGCTAGGGACTTAACTCCAATTTCTAGCATCTCGTGCCAGTATTTTAATCAGGAGCCCATCAGGCAGAAATGCATCATTCATACATAGCCTTAATCGTCTGTTTGGCACAGCTGCTTAGTGACTACACCATGTGAGAGGAATAAAATCAGAGGGGAAAGTTATGTCCTGCTTACAGATGTGCTCAGAAATCCTGAAAAGCATGAATTATACATCGGTACCAGAGTACCGATATACCATACAATACTATACATATGGTACCAAAGTACCAGGCCAGCCACAGCTCTGTTGAATCCGTGCAGGGAAAATAAAGTAATACTGAGATTCAAACCCAGATCCTGCAGAGACCAGGTATCTCACAGGAAATATCACCTCCAAACTGAAAGAAAATCTATGGCTACCATATTTACAGGTGAAAAAACAACCAATCCAACATCACTTTGGCAAAGCCTACGGCAAACAAAACTAAGATTTTATAAAACTTGTTTGTACCTCTATCACTCTGCAGATTAAATCCCAAGTGTTTATCTTGGTATCAATGCATCAAATGCAATTACAGGTGAATATTAATACAAAACAAAAAGCTGTATCAACATAGTGTACTCAAAACGATCCAAACTTGCAAACCGAAGCAACAACAACAAAAAAAAGCTACCATAATTTAAAAATGTGTTTTCATTGTATCTTCAAACACTAACACGACTTGATTTTGTACAGTGTCCTACATACAAGCTGCATCCAAAACACTTAGCAGACTTTAATACAACAATTGCAGAGTTAAGCAGCATGAGAGGAACACAATTAAGTGCTGCAGGCAAGGAAGAAAACATAAGCTCTTAGATGGGATTTGAAACAAAATGGAGAATCAAGATAACTTTGTTTCCTATTTCAAGGCTAGAAGAAATAAATGTCATAAAGCAGTACCAAAACAATTCTGTTTACCTCAGTAGCATCATCCATTTCTGTGACCTCATGCAATCATTTCTGAATTAGAGAACCCTTTCTCTGGAGAGCTGTCATCACTGAGGTCACTGTAGCTGTCACTGTTAAAAGCAATACAAAGTCAGAAGGATCTAAAACAAATACTACATTTCAAACCCTTCAACCTAGATGATGCATGACAAACACTTCCCTCAAATTTAACCCATTTTCAGGAAACTACTTTTAGCTCATGCTCAGTTTTGGTATTTAAGAACAGCTTTTTCTGCAGGAATGGGCTTAAGTTTGGAGTCTAAGAACTGATGAGAAAAATTATTCCACCACATAAACAGTACGTTGTGTTTTTTTTCTCCTTGGCTCCCATACATCCATTCTGCAGTTTGCTGGTGCTAGGTGCATGCAACCATGATTAAAGCTATGGAGAATAACAGGTATTTAGAGCAAGACTAAAAGGAATTTCTCCTTTATGATAAAGAAAATTACTGTTTTGAATGAAGAAAAAGATAACTTTATTTATTCAGAATGCTTCAATTTATACCTAGGTTACAATTCTTGCTCTTCCAGTCACAACATAAATTATTTTCATTGCACCAAGCAATACCCTCAGTTTTTCCTGAGGTTTCATTCTCTTCTGCTGTTTTCTAAGAGAAGTAGACTGGTTTTCACAGAACAAACTGCCATGCAAATGACCATTTATAAGTGGCCAGAACAAGTAAACACTGAAGGACAGGAATCACCACAGAGATCAAGAGAAAGAAGTGCCCACAAACCACATTTTCAGTCAGTTGTGATGTCTATCAGGTCTCCAGGTTTATCTTAACTTTAAGTGCACCTCTTCAGAAGAACCTCCAGCCTCAACCTCCCCCTGCTACTACAGTCTGCTTTCCATATACTTGAATTTCCCAAGATCAGAAAGCAGCATCGGGAGCCAAGGGAGCTGACAATACATTGGGGCGGTCAGTTCTGTGATACATCAGAGCACAGGTTATGATTAACACAGCACAGGTGGGGATCTCAGACCTCATTTGTGTGGGTATAGCAGTGCCGGTCTTGGGTAGCAACTCCAGCCACTCCATGCCCACCACATCTCACTCATCGCATACACCTTCATCCTCCAGCCAACAAGACCTCAAGTCACATCACGCTCCCCCCGCTGTGGCTGTGATCTCCCACTGAGACATCAAGCCCATGGCCAGACCGTGGCCCACCCAGACACTGCCTTAACAGTTGATCTGCAGTGACTGCCTGCTGTGCAGTGTTTCAAGGTGAACTATGTAACCCCACAGCTGGAGAGCTTTGATCTAGACTGCAATGTGGAACACTGAACAAACTGTGCTCAGTTATACTGGTGCTTGTTACTGAGCGCTGACTTTAGCCTGAATTTCACCCCATCTCCTTTGTAGAAAAAACAAACAAACCAACCCACCTAAAAATCACAGCCATTTAATAGAGTGGGACAGGACAAGTGGTACCAACAGTCACCTCATTTAATTTCTACCTGTGACTGTTAGGAAAGCTTCCCAGAGTTACAGTAAATCACTCTACCAAATTCTGTACAAGACAGCAGAGATACTTTTCTAACATTAAGTCTTTGGCTACAGCATTCTGCCCTTTCTTTGCCTGACATACATGTTGTTGCTGCGTTTCTTGTAAAGGATGTGTGATATCAGGCTAGTGAGAAACGCTCAATTTGATCAATTTCACCAGCTGGCAAGCAATTACACAGTTCAAGTGAGGAAAGTGTTGTTAAAAGTATGATCAAGCATGCCAGATGCACACAGACAAACACAACAGCGCCAACATCGTACTTACTTCTTTCTGAAAGTACCCATGGAAACATGGAATAAAAATTCAGTATTATTAAGACAGTTTTGCATTTTCACATCACAGCAAAATAGCAAATATTGTCCATAGAACAGAGGGTAAAACTGTGATTGTGGAGAGACGCGTAACCTCATGATAGCCCCAGTTTAAAGTCTTCAGAGAACTTTTTATTTTTTATGGTCCCTGCTGGTCAGCCCAAAACCACATGCTAGAGTCCATACACAACAGAGTATGGGAGACAGATGCTTAAGTAAATACGCTCAGGGGCCAATGAGGTGAGTGGAGAACTGCCCAGCTTCCTTTCTTGAAGACCATCAAGAACTGATCCTCACCCAGCACTCTCATCATGGGTCCTCCCCCACTTAATGACATGGGGTTTAGAGGCATTCGCCCACAGAAGCAGCCACACAAGGCTGACTGCTTCCATCACCTCAATGCCTCACCACCCCTGCTTCTCAGGCCTGTTTCCAGCTTGTGGAAGCTGAGGGACATTTGGATAGCCAGTAGCCTAGAGGCTAAAACACTTATTTGGCTGATGACAATTTTGTTCCTGTTCCCAGACTGCTCAATTCAGCACAAGGTTTGACTCCATCTCATTCTCAATTGTTTTGCAGTAGCACCTCAGGTTGTCCCCTACTTTAAGGCTGTCCTGCTGGCGGTAAGTTAGTTTCATTCCTAACAGGCAGGCCACAGCGGCAAGAAGGGTAGGGGAAATACCCAGGTAATGGTCAGCCAATGGACTTCAGACTCGGATTAACTCTCAGTCTCACAGTTTCAGCTGCTTGAATGATATAAGCACCCCAGAAGCTGTGGTATCATGTTGGCAAGAACCTGGGCTCTAATGAAACCTGAACTTCAAGAATTAAGTGGCCAGTGGACTTGAAAGCAAACAGGTACTCATGAATCTTGGTGTATATGCATCTGGGTGCTTCAGCTTCAAACCAGTGCTAGTGTCCAGTTTGTAAGATTTACTGTGATACGAACTGTACTCAACTGATAAGTAATCCAAAGGAAAAACTCCAGGTGGTATTAACCACAAATGAGTTGCCACCTCTCTTTGGAATAAATGTATACTTCCTTCCAAATTACACTGAGCTGCTACACAAATATTAAACACAAAAACCAAATGGGTATTTTGTGCTCACAGTTGCTAACATTATGTAACATTACTTAAATGTGTTGGCTATGAAAGCGGTGGAAAAATCAAATAAGCCTGGCTTTTCCCTCATGAAATTCTTTCTCATATTGAGCCTTTCACTGAAAAAATATGCTTACATTTCCTTCAGCAAGTTTTCTCTCAGTTTGTGTACCAATTATTTACTAATTATCTTGGGCAGCAACCTGACACTTGCTTCATCATGTTGGTAACCATTCCCACAACACTGATCACCAATGAAAAGGAGCTAGTGAGCAGATATAAGGCCACCACAATGATTCTATTCCATCTTTTTTTTTTTTCTTCATGGGATCTGAAGTATAAAAAGGTGGTCAAGAGAAAAACAGAACAAACCACAGAATATGTAGTGTCACTGCACCTAGTCAGTCACTTCAGTCTTCTAGATGAAGAATTTTGGTCACTTTGATCCTTATACATAAGCTACCTGTAGTTAATGGAGATACATTCACTGAAATATCACCCAGTACATAGCTGGCATTTCACTTTGCAGTGAACTACAACATATTTCCCGACTGCAGCAAGGAAAACGTCCTCTGTTGAGAAATTACATTATAGGGTTTTGGTTTATTTTAAAGTTTACTAATCCTCAGATGCCTGTTTTCTCAAGACGTTAGCAATAAAAGAGCTTTCCCCTGCATGTGCTCCATTATTTCTAAATTCATGCCTTTTCAGATCTTTCTGTTCTACTGACAAGGGGCATCATCGTGTATCTGCTGTGCATCAGTCTAAAGCACGGGAGGAGTCAAGAAGAGAAGATTCCCTATTGGTGTGGTAAGGAAGGCAACTGATAGCTGATGCCATACGGCATGAAGCTGGAATGCACTACCTCATGAAACCACTAGAATTAAGACTCAAGATCAAATTTTAAACCTATATTTCTCAAACAGCTGCCCAAAAGCACCAAATGACCTGCTTTCAATGGCAACTGTAAAACGGGGTTTGTTTCATTTGGAAAATCCAAATCAACATTCTTTAAAAACAAAGGATTTGACAGTTTCAGAGGGCTTTTTTTCATCCTTTTTAAATGTATCATTAACAAACACCACCACCCCCCCCTTTTCCAGAAATGTAAGCAATTTAAACAACTGTTACAGTAATGCTATTCCCTGCAACGGCAAAAGCCAAGCTAAGTGCATTTCTTCCACAATGCAAATGAAAGATAAATGTGATTCCTTTTAGTACAGGCTGTGGCTGTTTAAAACAATTGTTATAGCTTTCAAGAACCTAGCAAAAAGCAACCTGTCAGTTATTATTTATTCTCCCCATATAAAGCTGAATGATTAAAATTATTACAGTTATTAAAACATTATTTAAAACAAATGCATATGTAATTGTGCAACAGTTAGAATTGCAGCCACCCATATTTCTCAGTGCATTTTTATGATCATTATATGATCATAAAAATCAACACATATCATTTATTATAATCCCCATTGTTATATGATCCTGTGTTTCCATGAAACACCATTTCATTAAAGAATCCCTCAGCATGTACCTAAGACTTCCTAGTTCCAACCTGCCAGACTTTTGCACTCACATAACTGGATCTAGGATAATGGTTTTATTAGAACTCAGCACTATGAAAATCACAACTAAAATGCCAGAACGTATCGGGATTTTATAAAACCTCCCGGCTGAATGTCATGCATGGGATTCCATTCATATAGCTATAGACATACTCATTTGAGATAGCTACCACCAGCTTCTTATAGTCAATAGAGAGAAATGGGCCCTTGTAGACCATAATGCTTCTGATCAACTTATCTATTACTATGATCTATTTGGCTCCTTCAGAGTGCATATTAACTTAGCCACTACAGAAAAAGACTTGGGGTGACTAGCTCCAAAGTCTTCACTGAAAATGTCTAACATTAAAATGGCAAAGTAACTGCCACAACTAAACATTACCAAGTTCATCCCTCAGTATCACTATGGTCAAGAAGGGATTTCCTTTAAAACTTTTTCTGTTGTTTTCTGTAACAGCTCTGAGGGCTGGATTTGGCCAATGGCAGAAATATGATGCTGTGTCAGACGTGTTACTGGTCAGGAACAACATTCAAGGGATATCATACACCAGAAGACATCGTGCAGGCTGTTTACTCTTCTGTTTATAGGTTCTTGCCCAAACCTGCCCAACATAGCTGGCCCATGTTAGTGCAGTAAGCATCACAGGGACAAGCCTTCTGAGGTGTTTTAATTTATGCACCATTCCTTCTGTCCTCTGGCCACTTCTGTTCCTTGTCTCTGAATGCAACTCATAAGTCATCTTTTATTAATAACCTGCCCAGAACTTAAAAGATTACTCTGACTAGATGGCATTGGATTGGAGCCTTTTGTTAGCACATTCTCTAATGACTTGCAAAAATTTATTTTGACAGCAGTCTCAGTTGCCCACACTTTCTCACCTAGGAACATCTCTCACTTCCTACATTTCCTCCCATCTACTGGACATTTGCATTTAAATTAATTATCTTTAGCCTGTTACTCTCCTCCTCCAAAGAAAAACACAATATTTCACTATTTTCAACCCAGGTTTCTAAATTCTCTATATCTTTTTATGTTACTTCTATGTCATGAATAGTGCTTTCAGCTCCTCTTTGAATTATATTGTTTGCAAATATCATTAATATGCTTTAGCCTACTCTTGCAGGCCATTAATAAAGATGGGGTTGAGGAGAAAGAAGAAATAAAACCTGTTGATGCTAAACTTGTTCTGGAAAAACAAAACAAAACATGACTTTATTAGTAATCTAGTGTTTTTGCAATCCACATGACATTATTCCTGAAGACAAGTCGGTTTTTATTATTTTTTCAAGGGAAATTCTGTAAGACTCAGTAAAAGCCAACACTACATACACTACATCTGAAGTTCTTCTCCTAAACCATTGGTTTTCTATTAAAATATTTTGGTTTTTCTCGAAAAGCAGTGTATTTGTGGGTATTGTATATTTTCTGAGCATCTCCTGTGCTTCTAGATCTCTCTGCCCTTTAAAATTAAATACATAAAGTGGCAGCCTGCCACCTTCCTCAGCTCCTGATGAAACAGTGACTTCAGTATTTCCATGGAAAGATTTCAAAAGGTCATGACTTAAAAGCATTCACAAGGAAACAAAGTGCATGGCTTTGTCTGATGGTTGGGCACTCATGGCATAAAGCATGAGAGGCTGAAACCACAAAGGCAACTTAGATGCCCAACTACCACTTCAAGTAACTAAGTAATAACTCATCACTGAGTTACTCCAATCCTTTGCTAGTTCTTAACTGCCTGGGTACACACCAAAGCTCCTGGGAACTTAAACTTACCCCAGAGGACGCATTCCAGTCTCAAGCTCAAGCCTATGTATAAGCATTCCCAGACTGTCTTCTAGACTAGGCCTCACAGGAATTTAAGAGAAGGTTTATTCACTTTTGTTTATTTAGGGCACTCTCCTGGGAAGTTTGATGCATCTTTACGTTTACTGTTTGCTTTGCTTAGAAGCTGGGGCTTCTGTCCAGGTGTCTGATGTTCTAAAAATGCATCCTAATTATGGGGCTGTTAAATGTTTTGGGATAATGATTTCCTGTTAAGAATCTCATGCTGAAATATGTATTTCCTTTTGTCTCAGAACTTCATCATTGACTCTATTTTTAGTGTTTTTAATAGCCTAGTTGCTCAACTTGCTGGCTTCCACAGGTTACTTGTTTGCTCTAGTCAACAGCATGACTGGAACTCATGTAGGCAGTGCTGGACGAGGTGTGCAGAAAACCCCTCATCAGATTTATTTCAGTCTTATTATGACATACTTCAGTCTTACTGTTCAGTCTTCCTTCAGTCTTATTAGCATTCTGGAATTTAAAGGTTTAAATTGGAAATCCTTTCCCCTCAGCAGGTGGATACGTTAACATGAGTGGATGTGCTCTAACTGGCACTGAAATTACCTCCTCAACATTCTTCCCTGCAAAATGTTCCTCTTTTCACCCCAAAATGTTTTTCCATTCCAGTGTTCTTTCTCAAGACAGAGGGGTTTGATTGCTGTGTAACATGGTAAATGGTAAAATTTGTATTTTTTATATACATAAAGTTTTGGGCAATGAATCTTTGTCTTTGCTTAATGTTTAAGAGTTGGTTGGAGTTTACTATATGAACATGAAGAAAAAGAGTTGGGTATACTTTCTTACTGTTTATACATTAAACAAACTTATGTGCAGCACATTCAGTAATTGCTGAAACCTGAAAGTCAAGGTTAGAAAAAATATTTGCTGTAACACTAAGGGACGTAAATTTAAATTAGCAGGACACAGACAGATCACTCATTCAAGAAAAGTAATTTTTCTTTAGCTAAGAGACATGAATAGATACAATCATGGGATGAAGGAGTAAAAAAAAGGACATTGGGACCCGGGAAACAAGATGAACTGTGAGACAGAGAGTGTCCACAAGAGGAAAACACTGAAGATCTTTGTCCTTGAAGACTACTCCTTCCTACCAAGCACCACAAAAATTTGACCTGTGTAAAACACTGGCACAAATTTTAAAAGGTAAATAATGTTATAACTGCTAATAAGCAATGACAAGCTAAGGTAAGAGAAATATTTCTATCAAGATGTAGTTTGCAGATGCCACATCATTGCACAACTGGCCAGAGTGAGCAAAGATGAAGTGCACTTATGAAAGACAACTGACACACATAAGGAGAAGGGTACCAAAACAGATTAATTTTGTCTGGCTTGGCTATTTTTCATTACATTTGAAACCTGAATACAATTTCTATTTCTCACTTAAGACAAGGACTTAATTTTAAGAATACAAAGCAACACTAAAAACAAAACAAACAAACAAACAAAAAAAAACACCAAAAAAACCCATGCCCAGAAAACGCCAACCAAAATGAGTAAGTTTGGTGCCTTGTTTAGGGGAAAAGCCAGTAAACCAAGCTTAGATCTGTTCTGTTATCATTCAGTCATCCTGTATTTTTTTTTTAATTTTTGTTATTGTACCCTAGGCTGCCCTCTGACCTCTTTATTATGGTTACTCGTAATGGAATTATAGCTGTTATTAATACCATTCAAACAAACAAGAATGAGTTAACACCAGCTAAAAATTATTCCTACATTCCACAAACCAAAAGCTCTGTCCAAGGCAACTGGGACAAAGTATTGTAGTTTGACTGAATCATATAGTTTTGATCTAGATTCAAAGCCTTCCATAAATCTAAAAATACCCCAACTGTTTTGCTTCAAGGTCATCTCTGCTAGATGGTATTAATTACTTAGCTACTGCAAAATAAAATCAGTGTTTTTCAATTTTGTTACTATCATAATTCAAATACAACTAGGGAATAATTTCGCTGCATTATTTGATCCTTTAAGAAATCTCTTTTCCTGTAGAATTACTGCTAATGAAAGTTAACATAGGAGACGACTAACATCACATGAATTTACTGCAGGTTGTTTTACTTCTTTTTGGTTATAATGCATGGATCTGGCTTTAGCTCCAATAGCCTCCGAAAAGGAGGAAGTCAGGAACTGTGCTTAGTGCTTACAGATACTTTTACACCAGGGTTTATGTTAGGCATGCACAGGAACAAGTAAATCGATACATGAATAGCTCCTTTTCCCCTTATGGACTTCTAAACTCAAGGATGGGCTAATTCCTGCAAAAATGTGACTGTCAAACTGCAAGCAAGTAAGAAAGAAAGAAAGATTACCTTGGAGACAATTTACATCCACGTTGCAGGTATGCATTGAGTGTCCCGGTTGCTGCTAGCAAAAGCCCAAGGTATGGAGGTGAAGGTTTCATAGGTCTTGAGGAAAACTCTGGGTGGAACTGTACTCCCACAAAATATGGATGGTCTACAAGATAGATGTCAAAGAAAACTATAAGATGAGGAAGAAGATAGTAGAACAACTGCTAGTAAAAAAGTTTATTGAAGATTTCACATAGGAGTCCAGAAGCCAGATCTGCATATGTGAATTTAAGGGCAAGGGACTAGGAACCTTACCTTTTTCCACAAAAAGCAACTGACAACAGTGGCAGAAGTTTAGTAAGGCAAATTAAGGAAAAACCATCCTGTTATTCAACCTTAATGTGCACAATGAGGTAATTAAAAGCTGAATAATGAACCTGTACTGACATGTAAGGAGGGGGAGAGGAAGCAACAACCGTAAAGTGTACATTCATCATTTATTTTCATAGTATTTTGGTTTCTGATACATATTTATGCATGCATATTCAGAACATGCACCTGAGGGAAATATAAAACAGTTCCTAAAACACCAAGCATTACCATTACAGCAACTATTTACACACTAAGAGATGGATATGAAAGCAACGTACAGAGAAACCTGGGGAAAACAAACTTCAAATAATTAGACCTAGAAGGAATCTCCTGGGACATGAAGCCTAGTCTCCTGATAGTGAATGAATCGTGTAGTCTCACACACAAAGGATAAAAGCCGTAACACCCTCTAGGTTACTTTGCTCCCACAGGAAAGCTCTTTTGATACTCTCTCCTTTTGCTTGGAAGTCTTCTCCTAATTCACAGGTCATCTTATATCCATTTCTTATGGTGCTGTTCTTTCCTGCTCTTGGTCCTGTGTGATTAACTATGACAGTATCACCATCATTCAATTCTGTCTGCTAAACTAAAGAAGGCAGGCTGCTTCATCTTCTCTTAAATCTTCAGCTCACTACTTCCCAAACAAAGCACCTCTTTACTACTGCTTCTGCTTCCTTTCTGTCTTCTTTGAAGGAAAAGAGCAATGTTTTCATATTCTTCCATGCTGTGCCTCTGTTCCTTCATTGAATAATGTTTTAAAGGAGCTAACATTTACCACTTCTAGGGCCAGGACAATAGACAAAAGTAACTGCAGATGTCTTCCGGTTCAACAATTTCCAAAACAATCCCAAACATTCAAAGAATTTCTCTGCAGTACAGAATAAGGGATAACAAGAAAGCTGGGGTTTTCTTCCATGAAGAGAAAGATAAAATAAACGATCTAGTATACCACTCTTCTCTCTGCTACTATATCTTAAAGAGAACTTGGATCCTAAATTTATCCCATAACTTCTTTCTCTCTACCATGCAATTTAGTTCTTTAAAGCTGTAAAACAAGACAGTGACAAAGTGTCAAATATTTCCTGTGGGGTTATTTTGCTTAAAAGCTTTGCCTAAGCTACCTGGTATACTGCTATTTCTGTGCTTCCGCTCCAACCCACCCTCCTCCCAATGATGATTGTTTTTCTTTAGTAATCAGAATCTCCTTGCAGCCCATTCTGAAATAATTCCAGGTTTTACTGCTGCTTTTATTCTTTTCACAGTAACATGCAATTTAAAAATCCTGCCTGATTTATTTCACAATGCTTTCTATAGAAGCTGTTTCATGCAGGGCAGACAAAATAGCCTCCCAACACCAGCATGCATAACAAAGGTAATCTATCAGGAGCAAACTAAACAAAGAACACCATGACAATTAGTAGTTTATGAATTTACACGTATCCTTTGCTCTCAGATTACACTCTATGGTGCAGTTGCTTGACACTGAATACAGACACCTACTAATAAACCCAGGTGCAAAATTACAGCACTATTCTTCAACATTCCATGTAGTATAAACCGAATTCTTGGGAGCATCATTGTCACAAATAGCAGTCCATAGGATGATAATGTACTCTTACGATAAATGTATGTTTCTGTGCATGGAGTTTATCTTAATCAATGGCAATTAGGGATCATGTAAGAAAATAAAAAATATCTTGCAAGGTAGTCTGCATTGTCAGGTCTCTGATACTCATCTAGCCCACAATGACTTAACAGCAAGGAGTTAATCAAAGAATCAAGAAAAATCAAAGAGATTGTTTCCAAGAGCTGCTCTTTGTAGCATTTAACAAATATATGCAGTGTAGCTCCTTTTTATTTCAGAACCTTTTAGAAAAGGTATCAATTCTCACTTGTGAAAGTAGTCCAAATTTACCAGATTTCCACAGTATCAAACCATCATTTACCTGAATCACTTTTGTAAAAGGAGCTTCCTTCCTATTTGGTTTTCATATTTTTCCCATGATTCTAAACAGTAGGTAACAGAGAGACATAAACTGATTGAAAGGCATCTTGGAAGGTCTCTAGTCCCACCTCCTACTCAAAGCAGGGTCAAATTCAAAGTTTAATCAGGTTGCTGACAGCTTTACCTAGTCAAGTTTCCAAGATCTCTATCAGTAAGGATCAGCCTCTCTAAGTAATATATTCCAGTGATATTTTATACTTTGGCTATATTGCGTGCATACATATTTCATGCACTCAAGCAAACTGAACATATATTAGTTACTCGGACCCAACTAAAAATACTTGAGGGTGCTTAGGGATCAAGCCAATGTCATCATGGCTGCTATCTTTAAAAGGCCAAAGTGATCATGACAGGAAAAAGGCAGTCACCATGCCCTTCAAGAAAGACAAAAAGAAGGATCCAAGGAACTACAGATCACTCAGCCTAACCTCTGTTTATAGCAAGATTATGAAACAACTCCTCCTCCAAGGAAGGATTCTCCTCCCACATGAATGACAGGAAGACAACTGTGCACAACAAGCTTGGGAATAATTAGCCTTTGTATGCAGGGAGAGCAGTATCCTTCCTTTACCATGACTTCAGCAAGGCTTTTGATATGGTTTCTGGGCATCTAAGTTGGGGAGCTACGGACTGTAGGTAGACTATAAAGTATGTTAAAAAATGTTGGATTCAAAGAGCAGTGGTGAGTGGTTTGAAGTCTAACCAAAAAGATACTTGGAGATACTCGGAACTAGATTGATCTAGCCCTCAGCAACCTGATCTATATTTGTAGCCTTGTGTTGAAGCAGAGGCTCAGACTAGATGACCTCCCAAATCACTCTGATTCTACATAGGCAAATCCTACTAAGATAGAATTATGACCTTTTGGAAATGGAGCATGTCTCTCCCTGATAGTCAAATGCATGCACAGTCCGTGAGAAGCATAAGACTTCTAATATCCTCTGAATCTTCACACACTGTTGTATACAGGTGGAGCCAGCAATATCTCCCAATATGACATTTATGACAGCTAAATATTGTGCATACATGCCATTTAACAACCAATAGTTTACATCGTTTTAATAGAAGCAGAAAGTACTTCATACAAGTAAGACACTCACTCTCCAGTTCAATAATTTCCATTCTGTTCCCTTCCATATCATGGCCAACAAATTTCAAGCCCTTCTCTTCAAAGCAGTGAGTCAATTCTGGGTTCACCTGAAATAGTGAAAGTAATAATAAATGTAGTTCTATTTCTTTTTGGATTTACAAACAGTAGTAGTTAATTGTAATGTTTTTAGTACACATACAAGAATGAAAAGAATTAAGAAAAGAGTTGGGAACATTTGTTTTCTTGTTTTAACAACTCTGGTAGACATTTCTAGAAGAGGGCACGCTTATTTAATAAGAGATGGTTCATTAATTTTAAAACTTTCTACATAACACTCAAAAGATTAGACCCAGGGGCCCTTTTGCTTGCCGTCTTCCTGATTCTGGGAAGCTTTCCTTGTTTTCTAAATGGCCCAGTACAGTAGGCATGAAGACTGACCTCTTATTTGAACACCGCGTTTCAGTGGTTATGACACTACTGTGGTTCAAGTCCTCCTTGAAAATGAGCTCTGCCGTGAGCTGTTTCACTTCTTTGGCAGTGTTCTAACCACTCAGTTAATACTCAAACTCTGAGCCTTCAACACCACGCTCCTTCCAGCTTTTTAAGGAAACTTACCATTGTCTGAATCAGTTCGTAGCATGTGCACATTTCATAGCTCAGGCTCCTATGGAGATACTTATGGAGCCAGGTCCCTTCCAAACTACCTTAGATAACTCTAGAAGTCCAGCTCTTGCCTGTCTCATTGAATGACAGTATTTTGAATGCACACAGACACTTGTGCTCAGACGTTCTCAAACCGAGGAGTGGGCCAATACAGGGGTCCTACACAATTGTACCACAGGAGCAAGTCATCTGCATTAGTCTCCAAGTTGTAGATATCTGAAGTCTGCCTACATTTAAACTATGAAAGAATATGCACTACCTGAACATAATCTAAGCCTTTAAATGAGCCAAATTGCCAAGGAGCAATGAATTTAAGGATTATAAGCCTTTACCTTTCAAATACTTCACAGGAAGCCAAGTCAGGTAATATCTGACATCAGTCTCCAAGACCATTTTGCTAAGACGCTGCATCATCTTTACCACAGAAACCATGCACTACATTATTCCTCTCTATTGAACACTTGCAAGACACCTCTGTGATACTCTGCCTAGTTTCAGGTTCCTAAGTACCAGAAAGAGATTGACAAAACGTTGCAAGTCTATAGGAGATCCAACCCAGATAGTTAGGGTGGCAGACCATGTGCAACACAGAAGAGACTAAATGAGCTGGATTTGTTCAGTCTGGAGAAGACAAGGCAGAGGGTGGATCTCATTGCTAAATTCTACTATCTAATGGGATCGTATAAAGAAGACTGAGCCAGACTCTGCTCATAGATGCACAGCACAAGACTAAGGTAAAATGAACTCTCCTATTAAATATAAGGGAGGAAAATATTTTCACACCCTTGTGAATCCTTTGTCAAAAGATGTGTGGAACTTCTCTCTTCAGAGAGATTCAAAACTATGTAGAAAAGAGTTCTGAGCAGCCTGATCTAACTTTGAAGTTGGCTCAGGTCCAAACAGGGAGCTGGATCAGAAGACCTACAGTGCTCCCTTTCACTCTAAATTATACTATCTAACCATTACTCAATTTTGTGTTATGCTTATGTAAGAAATCTTCCATTTGCTTTAAGGAGAATTGTGCCCGTCAGGAGAACAACAATTTGCTTAAGCTTTAACTGTTGATCACAAAGTACATTAGTGCTTACCTCATACCGATGCCTGTGTCTCTCCTCTACAAAGGTTTCATCACCATAAAGTTTCCCTGAATGCGCAATAAAGAAGAAAGTAACGCAAATGTGTTGCTTTAATAGTTGGTACAACTATTTCTTCTAATCTAAAGCTAAAAAAAAATTCACATGTAAAACATAACAGGACAATATTAATCTCACTCCAGCTTTCTGGTTTTCAGAGGCATGACTAGTTTATTTTAATTTACTCTTATCCAAGTTTATTCAGCACTCCTTGAGCAGAAATAGCTTAGGTAGACTAGAGTCTGAAGGCCATGCTTAAACTAACTTAAATTGTAAAGATCAGAACAAAATAAAAAATGTTTGAGTGAAAGAGCAACATAAAATCGTTGCAGTGTCTTACAAGTTGTACACAAAAGGTGCAGTGAAGGAAGCCTTTTAGTAGCATCTATTCCATTTTAATAGATTATGCATGGCAGCTGGCATAACACCTTATCTGACAGAGAATATTATTCTTCTATGCTGTCCTGATCTCATTACCCAAATGACTCTTACAGTCCTCTGAGCCTGATCTGGAACATTCTACATTGCAGAGCAACAGGGAGTAGGTTAGAAGTATGCAGTAAACCAGTATTTAAGCACATTTCTCACTTAATGTCATAGCTCAAACTTTGCTCTCAATTTATCCTAGTGTCATTAGGATTACTCTCTTGATTAGGGGTTGGTACAAGAACAAGATTGTCAAGAAGATCTCTAAAAACTGTAGAGTGATATTACTGTAATTTTACAAAAAGTGGTATATGTCTTAATTTTAAGGAACCACCTTTTCAAAACCATTATTTCCATTCAAATTGAAATGGATTAGGAACATGAATCAGATTTCATGAGTAAACTACCAGAGCTTTCTAGCAATCTTTGACAAATATGGTCATCTAAACAACTCATAATACTAGTGAAGAAGTACAACACATGTTGATTTTTATTAACTTTTCCACAAAGTATTTAGGCCACAGAACAACTTGTACACTGTGATATGCATATCTATATCAAATCTAGGCAAAGTATCACCCAGATCAGTCAGATCACTAGCACATACATTCCCTAGAAAAGCAAATTTTTTTTTATTAAATGGGTATATGTATTACACTTTGGTCTCTTGATGAAGTAGATGTCATTTTTAAAAGCTCAGAAGGATACATTCCATAAGTTCAACACAGGTAAATATATTAATCATAGAATCACAGAATGGTTAGAGTTGAAAGGGACCTTAAAGATCATCAAGTTCCAACTCCCCTGCCATGGGACACTTCCCACTAGAATACCTCAGATCAATGTCAAGGGCAGACCAATATAAGAAATATACCCATATTTATCAACAGACAAAAACCCACTTTTTACACACTTTCAGCATCACTTATGTTACTACTGTATAATAGGCTGATTAATAGGAGACAAGTATTTACTTCAATTTTAAAATACATATAGATCAAACTGAATCTTTTGCTCTGTATTCTGATTGGTTTTAGTCTGCCCTTGGAAGCATCTTCATACAGCAAATAATTTTCCTTTCCTACAATAAATAATTTGTTTTCCCAAAGCAAGACTGGTTCCAGGGCTGGGCTAGGCCTAGGACAGTCCTGGATGAAAAACTGGAGTTAAGCAGAGCCTGACTATAATTAAAATATGAACTAGCAAACCCTGTCAAAGACAAGGTGAGGATTAAGGCAGTGAGGACAGATGTCATTTAAGGCTGAGGTGTACTGGCAACTCTAGGGAATGACAATCAATGTTTAGGTCTGGCAAGAGCATAATGGGTAGGACTTTGGGTTAGTTCTACCAAAAAGTTTTAAGGGTAGAGCAACAGGTCCTGGTTCACACATCCTATCAACTGATAAAAAAAAAAAATAGGAAGAAAATGTTCCAATCTTCCCAACAAAATAATGAATTAAACTGCCATAAAATGCATTTCAGTTATCTCAACAGTCTCCTCATTGTTTATTTAAAGCGTCGGACCCTAACTGACCTTTTCACTGTGACTTCCAGTGTCTCTCATTTCTTTCTTTACATCCTGATCCTAGGTAAATGTATAAGGGAACAGGATCATAAGCCTGGGAAAGCCACCAGCCAGATGTTTGCTTGAGGTTTTAACCCCTTAACAAAACGAGCTTTGGCGGTTTTGCTTTGCCATGTTACAGAGTTCCTATCCAAAAGGCAAGTCACAGGAGCAGAAACATAACTTACTTAAAACAGAATTTTGTGTTTTGAAGACAGTCCTCCTCTTCCCCAGTCTCATTGTTCCACCCATATCTCCAGGATTGTGTTCTGGCATGTCAATAACCTGTAGAGAAAAATTGTTTAAACACTGTTTCATCCAACAAAGAAAAACAATTATGCAACAATTCTTTAACAGGCTGTATAGATTTATTAATAGTAATATTTTTTTTTTCCTCCACACATTCCCAATTATGACGTCTCTCTGGCATTCCTAATGCTTTGTTCTCAGTATTCAGTTCTGTAAGAGACAGAATATTAACTAACTGGTGTGAAAAATTTTCAGTTAATATTAAGATCAACAAAAAAAATCTATTAATTCCTTAATTTATATTGGGGCTAGAAAAAAGAATCTTCCTTTTTAAAAAAAAAAGATACCAAAACTTTAGCAATAGAATAATTCTACCAAAAGCTATTCTTGGTGCTATAAGAGTACATAGATTTTAAAAAATCGCTAAGTTCATAGATGAAGAAAATCTACTATCTCTGAAAAAGCCAGACTCTGAACCACACTGATAGAGGCTGAAAAATTATCCTGGGTAAATATTCCCGTACACTTAGCCCTTTCTTACACTGTTCTTCATATACAATGTTCTTTCTTACACTAAGAGGCAGAAAGAGCTGTCTTATCAAGACAGCAGAAGTTCTTTTTTTTTTCGAAAGTGGGAGAAGAGAAGGGCATGGAGAAGCAGAGTGAAAAGAGAGCACTTGTAACAAGACTATAATCTAATGTTGTAAATATGAAATACTAGAAGAGGTGACTCCATCATGTTATTTCAGATAATATTTGTAACTAATTTATCACTGGGAGAAAATGGAAAACACACACCGCCCCGAGTCCAGCTTTACTAAAGAGCTTCTCAGATTGCCTAAGAATCCCCAAAACACTGGGTTGCCTTGTACGAAGAAAATGTTATTTAACAGAACATTTTAAAAGGAGGATATCTAAATACTGGTTTTGATGATTGAGGCCGGTGGGTCAAATGGGTGCCACATGGGTCAAGTGGAATCCAGGATGATAGGATTCAGGGGACGCCAGAAACAATAGCTTACTGGGAAGACTGCATTTAGTTTTGCTCAGTTTGAAAAATCCTGCTGGGTCTCACAACCGTATTTAGAGGAAGTCTGTCTCAGAGAGGCAAAACAACTCAGAACTGTAGAAAAAGATGAGCTGAAACTACGACTTCTGTGCTTGTATTCACATATACACACTCTGTGAGGAATACAATTGACAAAGAAAGGTTCTAAAAATACAAATATACACGCATATGGGTAATCTGGGATTGGATTTTTATTAACCTTAATTTGCCCTCTGGGAGTAATGAAAACAATTTCTGATGATACACTTCATAAAGTGAAGTTATTCAATTTAGAAGGGATGGTGGAGAGTGCTTAGCCTTTGGCCTCGTGCCAATGCATTTCAGCTGTGTAATTATCTCTGTATAACCTTATACCTTCAAAATATTATTTATAAGCTATATAGTCATTATAAAAAGTCACTAGCAGAAGTTGTGATTAAACCAGTGGGATATTACAAATCCCCTAATTACCTCCCAAATCATGAAGGTAAGGACTATGTAGCACATTCAGCTACAATAAACCCACAAACTAAAAAATAATAATAATAATAAATCATTCATTACATCCTTATTACTTAAAAAAAAAGAGAGAGATTGTCTAATTTTACTTGATTTCCTGCCACTTACTTTCACTTCTTTTCTGAAGTAGGTGCCACAGAAAACCAGAGGACATCAGTAGTGGTCAGAAAGTATAAAGCAAACTGTGCATATATGTCAAACACTCTGACCTTCTGAAATCAAACACATGTTATTTACTTGCCTACACCCATACTACAGATAACCTTTAAGTTGTGCTCCTGACTCTTGTCAAATGAAGTGCCAACAAGCAGCTATCAAGTACTTCAAGTATATGCTTCTCTTTCAATTATAAAAATTCCACTTTAACATTTAATGAATATTTGCAGATGACGAGAAAAACAATGGGGGCTGGCAGGTGCTTTTTGCTTGAGTTTATGTTCAGAGGCTAAAGAATAGACATTTCTTCATTCTCAAAACCGTACCAAGCACATAAACACTGTTCCCTAACCTTAGCTTTAGATTTTCTTTCCTAAAAATTTGGGGCAGGATGTCTTGGTCTAACTTTACTAACTGAATCACAGTAGTACCCAAGTATTAACCATCCACCTCCTAATCAGAAAAAAAACTACCCAGATTTCACTATTTTCCCATTCCAGTATTTGCTGGGCTAAGATACAATATCAAAACATTTTAAGAAGGAAGCATGGGGATACAATAAGGAGGATAGTAACTTCTTCTGGACATGTTTAGTTTGGAGAAGAGGAGGCTGAGGGGAGACCTCATTGCTCTCTACAACTACCTGAAAGGAGGCTGTAGAGAAGTGGGTGCTGGCCTCTTCTCCCAAGTGAATAATGACAGGACCAGAGGAAATGGTCTGAACTTGTGGCAAGGGAGGTTCAGATTAGATATTAGAAAGAATTACTTCACTGAGAGGGTGGTCAGGCACTGGAACGGCCTGCCCAGGGAGGTGGCTGAATCGCCATCCCTGGAAGTATTTAAGAAACATGTAGATGTGGCACTTCAGGACATGCTCTAGCGGTCAAGATGTAAGGGGGGGGTTGTGTGCATATGGTTGGACTCAATCTCAGAGGTCCTTTCCAATCATGAAGATTCTGTGACTCTTGAAGGACACTGGTCAGCTCCTAAACTCCTCAACTAAAACACTGTATCCAAATTAAGCAGACTTGTCCAGGCAGTCCATAGCAGATTTCACTAATTTACTGTGCTTGAATGTGTTCACCAGGAAGACTCAGAAAAATAAGTTATAAAATACATGGCCTCCTTCATTAAACAAATCATACCAGTTCAAACAGGTTACAGCCGCACTCTCAGTTCTTCCTTCTTTCAGTAGGCAAAAAACAAACACCGGATCCTTGTGAGTCCCACTAAAGCTCTAGATAGTGGCCTGGAATGAAGCCAGGCTGTGAAAGCACAGCTTCACCTGCTCTGGTGAGGGTTTCTGACACCCTTTGGGTCAGAACTCAACATGGGGCAGTGGAGAAGTGGCTTCACAGAGAAGATTGGAGCATTTTTGCTCAATTAATTTTTGCCTTCTAAAAGACCTGCTTCCTTGTCTCAACAGTTACCTTAGTGTGGTCAGGGGCATATATTCAAGAGAGGATCTGACCTTTAAAATTTTCACTAATGTCTGTGAAGTCTTAATTGAGGTGTCTTTTAAGAAACAGTGCATGATACACCTGCACAATCTTATTTCTATCTGTGGCAGATTTTCTGCCAATATGACAGTTGTATAGAGTTTCCAGATCAAACAGATTACTGTGTGTTAAGTTTTGTTATTGATATATGCATTACAAACCAGGTCTCCCCCTTCCTTTTTAGGTTTAGGACAGTAAGAAAATAGACAAGGCTTCAAATATTAATTTTTATAGTCTGGTGAGGAAACTACATATGAAGTAATACCTCAGAGCTACTCTGGATCTGAATCTTCCTTTTTGATCTGTTCTGTGGCTCTGATCAACTTCTGCAACAAAACTATCACTCACAAACCTCAACGTTTATATATTACACGACTTCCTGTGCAACAAAGTCTGTGCAAGAAGCTTTTGAAAGCAAAGTGCCACTCCTGCCCTACAGCTCAAGGACAGTAATAAGTTTCAGAAAAGCAACTCACATTACAGAAAATTTTGCCATATTTTACAGACTTTATTTGATCAGATAAAAGATGAACCTTCAAGTGGTGGTTATTTTGCACAGCTATGCAACTGAATATATTCAAAGAGCTTATGTTTCCTGCCACAGAATAAATCAGGTCTTCCTATGCATTAGTTCTTTGAACAGCAGAGAACAGCCCAGAACAACAGGCACCACAAGCAACATAAAAGCATCAGCAGAGAAGCTGCAAAAAGAGATAAGGTATTAATTAGGTCTTTCTTACCCAAATCTCTGAAAACTTTTAACACTACAGGGATTTTATGGAGATCATGTATTACCTGGCAGACAGCCAACATGAAACAAATCATGAATCACTCTGACATAACACAAAGCACGTTCTAGATATAAAACACTCTGATCAGTATTAAATCATGCTACTGATGAACAGTGACTTTAACTACCCATGAACTGCAATCTTCCTTCAGAAATCTACTGCTTGGATCATTTCACTGTCATTTGGAAACATATAAAAACAAATGAGAAAACCTCTCAAGCCCAGGCACTCAACATAGAGCAACCAAGGCCCTGAAGACCCACCACCTATCATTTCACTAATCATTCCAGGACCATTAATTTTTGTCTTTGTTTTGCTTCGTGTTCAGCAATCCCATTTTGAGGAATACATCCACCTTGATTCCTTGGCGGGGGACAGAACTGGCCTGTTTGGGTTTGTTTTGTTGTTTTGTTTTTTTTTGCAGGGGAGAGGA
>VZRU01010623.1:382584-409761 GCA_013398155.1 Pedionomus torquatus
AAAAAGATTGTTTAAACTGTAGTACACTTGGTGATCTCTGACTCAGAGAATTATTATATTCTAGAGGCAATTGTCATAAAGACTCGGCCATGGAGAAGCCCCTCTAGCTAAGCTATGCAAAGTAGCTGAGGAGACATAAGATTGTCCTTAGTACAGATAAAACACAGCACACGTTTTACCCTCTGTCTACCATGTTCTGTGCTTCCTCTACCCTCAGTTATCACGCATGAGTGAGTATCCATTCTGCTTCTTTCTCATTCATTAACAAGATAGCTTTAGTTAGGATAATTTCATTATCAGTTATCTCTGCCTTACTTCAAGGAAAGTAAGCAGGAAAATTGCTTATTTCAAGTTCTCATTGTTTCAGACCTTCACTGACGAGAATTTCTGGTATCAGCTTCCAGGCTGTAACGCTCAGTACCATGACCCACACTACCCTAGTATTTCTTGAAGAAATTCCATTCATCTGCCATAAAAATCAGTATCTTCATAATGAATGGGAGAACTAGCAACTGTTTTCCACCCCATCTCCCTAATGTAATCAGACCACTTCCAGACTTCTGAGCAAGACTGCCTGGATTCCAAGCACTGATTCTTCTCACAATACAGTGTCACCAACCATCCTGATATCCTGTCCATCTTCCAGATCTGCCCAGTGGTGATTTGGTACCTGATGATCACAGACACAGTAACTGAGTCACTTCTTTCAGAAAGAAAGCAGGCAGCAAGTAAAAACTTATAGATTAACGTATTTTAATTTTTGTTCTGTCAGAAGGTACTTCTGCTGTGGTATAAAACTTCCCAGCTAACTTTAGAGCTATGAAGAAATTCCTGCCAAGGTCCTAGATCAGTTGAAAGAATTCTTTTGAGTAATGTCTCTCAAAAGCTAATCAGACTCACTGTCATTTTTTGTAAACCATCCTCCCTTTTAAGGCCTGCCAAGGCAGGTGCAGAGGCATGGTTGCTCCAAATTTGTTGAAATTGTGTGTGTACATGATAAAATGTATCAGTTGCAATGGAAATAAAATACATCTGTGGACTATTTATTTTATTTATTTGAGATAGAAAAGCATCCTATTGAAAGGATAGCTATTTGAACAGAAGTAGTAAGGTAGTGATACAATACTGTACTTTGATACTGAAAAAGAGACTGGAAGTTTTCAAGTAAGAGCTCTATTCCCAGAGGAAAGTAAGACATGCAAATGCTATCTAGAGCTTGAAATCCATATCAGTCATAAGAATACAAATCTGAACTTTTCTCTTTTTTTGTGGTTTAATTTATGTTTTAAGAAAAATGGCTTTATTCTGCCTGTGCTTCAGCCTGATAAATCATTTTTATGTCATCTGACAACATCTGAGCGATTAACAACTTCATGCATACAGTTTAAGATGATTGCCGCCAATTAACTTTTGTTACTGTACATTTGATTAATATACCATTAAATTGAGGTTTAAAACTGAAGGGGGGAAAAAGATACTATCACATTGCTTGCTACTGCCACAAGAAAACACCTTATTTTGAATTTGAATAAATGAATGAAAAAGAAATAAAAAAGTATTCTAGCTCCATAAAAATTTCTGTGCTACAGATATGGTACAAAGCAGCCCATTACTAGTCTTTCCACAATTAGGATACTGTGCTTTGTATCATACCCAAAGATTAGTGGCAGACCATGAGATTTAACAATTCATTAATCAGCTCTTGAAACAGACACCACAATTTAAAACACGGTACGTCTGCATCAAGAAGAGAATTCTCTACTAGCTGAACTAAATCTCTGATAGGTGAGCATTATATGAAAATCAGTTGAATAGAAGGAAAACAGAATATACTTAGTCATAAAAAAAAAAAAAAATCCTAATGTTTCATTCATAANAAAAAAAAAAACAGAATACAATCCAAGATCCCAAGTAAAGCCAAAGTAGTGAGAAAACATCTTGCAATTCTTTAAGGACAAGGTTGAACAAATATGTTAAAACTTCTACAATGTATCTTGCAGGTTGTGTAGCTTTGCAAAATAATCCCACTAAAGTTGTAGACAACTGCAGACAGTTTGTGAAAGTAAATGTTACCCTACTCCTGGTGCCAAAATCCTGTGCCAATCTAATTCATTTAACAGGCAGCTCAGCTGAGTCCACCCTGTAAAACCACACAAAACAACCAGCTCATGCCAACCACTGTAACCTTTAATTGAAGCAATTTGTTCTGATGAGCAAGTCTATTTTCTTTTCAACTCTTCTTCTACATTTAATCTGTAAATTTATGGAAACGAAGATAGATACAGATAATGAAGAAATGTAGATAATGAAAGCTAGAGTAGTTCTCATATTCATTTACAGTATAGTCATGCTTCTTCCTACCTTCCATCTCCTTTTCTTTGTTTCTGTGTTTTGAAATGGCATCTCACAAAGGATCACAACCAGGAATAATAAACACTGTGCAAGCTAAAGTAACAGGTATTGGAAGGCAAGCACTTTTGCTGTTTAAACAGAGATTCTTATCTGCTATGCAGATATCTTTCATATGCATTTCATTACGCAAAATTTCACATGCATTTTGTATTGCCTCCTTCCCTCTTTCCCCTTTGGAAGCTTCTGCTTTGCTTTAACTTCTGTTTAAATGCCACGCCACTTTCCTCACCTCTATCACCCACTAACATTCTGCTCCCCATAACAAAAGCATACAAAATAAAAGGACCTATAGAACTGAAGTTGGCTATCCCATTACTTAGGGGTCCTCTACCTTAATTTACTAGTTTGAGGTATTCTAGTAGTGACAATCTCATGGACTAATTACATAACAGACACACTATAACCAGCAATTTCTAGGCAGAAAGCCTCTGACACAATCACTGTAATTTTAACTATTACTACTTGTATTCCATGGCATGCCCAAGACAATAAAAGTACCTTGTCCTGTCGAGTCTCTCTCATGCCTGTAATTGGCCAAAATAACAGAGAAAAATTTGAATCCTGGATATCTCGTTAGTCATACAGAATAGACATCTAGTCCTTTGCAAAGCTCTCGAGCAAAGAGTAATGGGATTTTCTTTCTCTCATGGAATGAATAGTAGAGATAGCAGTAGTGGAGATTACTTTCATGAGTCGTTATCCTCCCTCCCACACACATCATAACATTTCTCATTCCAGCTGGAGAACTGTAAAAGCTAAAGCAAGTGCTATATATCATATAATGGTAATCAAGGCACTATCTTTTAATTCTAGGATTTCTTAAGAATGCTCTAAACTATTTAAGAACAAAGAAAAAGAAGACAGCATAGATAGGTAATTACAATACAACTTCAACCAGTGAGATTATCTTGCATAAAAAGTACCTTGGTATTATCACTACTGCCTATCCAACAACATTACATATCTCACCAGCTTCAGAAAACCAAAAGGAATTATATATATTAATATCATAGCAGAGATCAATTATCTTAATTACCTCTGCTAGCCACTTCAGAGATGCTTTGACTCACAAGCTGTACATTACATTTAATAGTTTCCTGCTTCCAGTCAGAAAAGCTTCAGCTGGCCAAAGATCATTTTGTCTGGAAGAATCTTAATTCTAGTAGAAGATTTATGACTTACAATTCAAATCCTTTTTATTTCAAGCAGAAGCTACAATGTCTTCCTTCTGAACAGGATCCCTCCTGTCCCACTTTGTCTGCTCTGCCTCCTCCAAAAACCTGATAAATATTACTGTCCAGATCATGATTTAATTCTGCAGTCCTTGTGATCTTCCTCCTAGCACATTACATCTATTCCCCTTAACATCAAATTACAAGAATTCTTTGGAATTTTCTTTCCTTTACTGTATTTATACAGGTATCGCGGGTTGAGTTCAGACTGCATTTAAAAAGACAAGTGTCTTGATGAGTTGCATCCATGCCACCTTCATCAGCAGAGCTCAAATGATAGTCGCTTCCTCCCTCAACAAGGCACCAGTGAGCACCACCAGGATGTTTGGATTCAACTACAATGTCCAGAATTAATATGACCATACAGACATACCCGTGCAGCTCTTGTTTGCTAAAAGATCATAAAACCAGAATTGCAAATCTACGTATTCTTTTAGAGACTAATATGGTACACACTTTTAAGACAGAATCAGATAGGAGGAGATACATACAAGGAAGTAAGAAGGGAAGCAGAGAGCATGTGTGCATGCATGTGGAGAACCATTAGCAAAAAGACCAGAAAGAAGGATAAATGATCTTGAGATTATTTCTCATTTAGCAACAAGATGGTAAAAGCCTATAGCAAATATTTTACCAATATTGTTTCTAAGAATGCAACATCTATAGAATAATGTCACCTTCATACTAGCAAAATCAAACAAGCATTTAACGAACATGACATCAGATGAACACACCCAGCATAATTCAGACATCCTCTGTGAAAAGTGTGGGTGGCCAGGCACAGATCAATTCAACAGATAACACAATGATCCATTCAAATGCTACAAATGTTTACCAAGCAACCAGCAAAAGATGTTGCCACACAGCAAAAGTTCTAGGCTACGTCAACAGCCAGCACAGTATCACACACAGAACTGCATCTAGCACAGCAGCCAGCTCTCATAGCAAACAACACAGAACTGCTACAACCTCGCAAAGGCAAAGTAATCAGTTTCTTAATTGTGCCCATACAAAAATAATTTTTATCCTTCACCTGCACCTCTAATGGTTTGTTTCTCCAATGGCAGAATGAAGAGTTAGGGTGCATGAGAAACAATTTCTAGTTAAAAGCACAGGTCTACAGTGAATGAATCACTGTCGAATCTAGTTCTGCAAATGCAGTTCTGTTGTTCAGTGCGTAACTGCACAGTATGGAGTATCTTCTCAGCACATACTGGTCAAGGAAGGGAGACAAATAAATACAGAATTAAGGAAACGGAAAACCTAATTTAATAAAAAAAAGTGTTCCTTTTAAGGGAACCTTTGTATGATTCTTCTACCTTGCTTCCAACAGATAATTTGATAGTGGGGTATGCTTTAAAAATGAAACTCTGGCTAAGTTTTTTCTTTCTTTTTAATTAAAATTATACAGTTCAGAACTTAATGAACAGACCACTCACATCTCATTAAATCTACCCTCCAATACAATCATGCAACCCACCCAAAATCCTCAGGCTTTTCTTGCTTCCACACTTTTAGGCACAAATTCAATTCCCGTTCTCACTCCTGGATGTCTATAAAACTGTTGCCAAAAGGGTGGAAGCCCTCCACTTCACAAATCTTCTCTTTGCAGGTATTAAGACACTTTACAAGGCAAGTGTGATTCATTACCTCCACTTGGTTGGTATAAGAAAAATAAGGCAGATTAAGTGATTTATTTAACCCAACAGAACCAGGACTTTTGTGACACCTAATCTCGCTCCTGCAGTTTAGAACCAAGGCAACTAACGATACAGAAACTCATACATTCTCAGCTGAGCTTCTAACAAGGCCAGTGCCTTAATGTAATTTGGTCAGTTATCTAGGTAGGAGAAACTTCTATGGAAATGGCACTCATAATATTGAACATGATTTCACATAGTTTTCAACATTGAACTGCAGTATACAGGTTATCTATGTCATGTTTCCTAACTTTTTTTTTTTTTTTTAAATACACAATTTCCACAAGCTTGAGTGTGTGGGTGTTTTTTTGGGGCCAGGGCTGTGGAAGAGGTGCTTTGGAGGTGCTATATTCAGTGAGATAATAATAGCATTAAAGGATCTGGACAATCTCCTCCCATATTTACTTTATTTCATTGATTAGTATTGCATTTTTAACTTGCCACATTGGACAGCTGTGAGGAACTGGTTTACCACGCTGCTTTCAAGTTAGTCCCTGTCTGTGGGAATCACCTCACATAACTTTGTCTGCATGCCTTTCAAATAGATAATTTAAGGGACCCACCTGAGTGCTCTTCTCTATAGAGAGCAGAGCACACCCAGAAGCCAACATATTCCAGACAGAGAATCACACAAAAACACGTGACAGACTGAAATTGTCATCTAAGCCATAAGGCAGGCAGGACTGTTCTGCCCTAACACATACCACCTGCTTGTACAAAGGTGGTTTTGTGAATAGACCTTCCACATCTACACTTCAAAGACACTACATATACCTCTCCTGGAGCATCTATAGTTCATACTGGAGTGACACTATTCAAACATACTGTGGCATCACCAAGACAGACTCGAGCATACAGCCCTCAATAAAATGAATGTTCTCTGCTTGTTAAAATCGGACACTGACAGATACTCACTTATGTCCACTTCATTCAGAAAATTGTTTTGTACATAGCATAAAATTCCCTGTTCAATTTAGAATTAGTTACAAATAATCCCTTATGTAAGAACTGGAAAGGTCAAAGACTTTCTGAAAATGTAACATGGAATTCTATCTAGAAAAATCATTCTTATGAAGAAAACCCTAAGAAAGGAAAAAAGTGGGAGGTTATTAAGAGTAAGAAGGCATACTTCACAAAAACTAAATATACGTCCAAATGAAGAGAAAGAAACACAAATACTTTTAAGTTGAATATATAAATAACAAACCATTAGTCTGCCCTAAAATACTAAAGAAGCAACTTCTAAAAGGCATCAATAACTCAGAGTAAATTATTTTTCATTCTTTTTCATTTAAAGTGAAAAATCTGACGTTGTAGAGCTAATGAATTATCAGGATTAAAAAAACCCAAACTCATACTCAAAGAAGCTATCACCATGGCATAAAAAAAATGAGCATTTCACTTGTGTGCACTGTCAAAGAGCTTGAAAGACATTCCAAAGCTAAAAATCTTCTTCATGGGAGGCTGATGTGCCCATCTCAAATTGAAGTGTTAAAAGAAGTGGCTACTAAACAAATAGATGAAATAGACAGTAAAAAAAATCACTAGAAATGGATGGTAATAACTCTGTTTTGAAGCAACTGAGGGGTGAAATAGCTGATCCAGTAACTACGGTGAATAACCTCTCAGCAGCCTTGTCATCCAAAGACTCTGAAGTCACAAATGCTTCACTGGAGATACAGAGATCTACAGACCAAAATATCTATGCCCATGCCTTGCAACCTAGAAGAACCTTTAACAAAAATATAGAAGTAAGGGGCCCCTGGGCAGCTTTAACAGATTGGGACACTGCCAACAAAGATTTTGTAAAGGGAGGTTGTCTGTCATCTAGCTGTTGAAGTTCTTCAGAGGAAAAGTACATGGATAAGGGAGACGTGGTTAATAATAAAAATTCACTTTGATTTCTATCAGATGTTAGAAAGGCGTGTAACGCATGTCATCAAAGATTCTTACAAAAAACTAAGCAGCTACAAGATGAACACACACAAAACACAGTTAAAAGGTGCAATACAAGAGTAGAACAAAATTCTGTTTTTCACAGTGGAGGAAATTCAGTAGTAGAGTTGAACAAGGCTCTAGGAATAGTATATTCAACTCATTTGATAAAAAGAAAAAAGAATGAACAGTAGGCGATAGCCTGCTGATGACACCTAATTTACTGAGGGTAGTAAAGATGATGGCTTGCTACACAGAACCATGAAAGGGCCTTCTGATCAAAGATTAAAAAATCAGGTGAAATTCAGCAGAATCAAATATAAATCCATGCACAGTGGATAAAACAAGCTTAACTTCACATCAATGTTAATGACTTTCAGCTCACCACAGCCCCTTGGGAACAGGACCTTAAGACTACAATAGACAGTTCTATGAAGATGTCAGTTCAACACTCAGAAACAGTCAAAAGCTATTCAACATTATTAGCAAATATAAAAGGAAGAAAAACCACAACAGAGGAGATCACCGTAACACTTCTTACGTCTGTGCTGGCCACAGTTTATACTGTGAAGTTTAGGTCTTCCAGTCTTCTCTGGTGTGAAAATATCTGAGCTATAAACTGTAGGATACAAGAAAATATACTGGGGAAACATCCCTGTACACCTGCTCTATAGTTACTCATAGATGACAATGGATATGACGGGTGATGGGCCAAATGGGCCTCTGATCTAGATGGAGCTGTGATCTGATCCAGTGTGTTTTTCTTAAGTAAAGGCAATACCGTGAAATGCTTTGGAAAACACCAAACACACTTCCTATCTGTGATATAACCATAGTTTGCAAATATATTTCATCAGTTCAATCTGGGTTCTAAGAGAAAAGCAAGGTTCTTTCTTTTTTTTAGCTCATTATCTCAAGTAAAGATTCTCCCAGTGCTGCTTGTCATTAGAACTTCAGGTTTTCCTGAATTTGCAAGAACATGGTGGGTGAAGAAGAAATTAAATTCACTCAAGAAAGATTTTTAGAAACTTTTCTCAGTTGTTTCCTTAAGTAATGGCTTTCTAATGCCCCCAAGAAGACAATTACATTTGTCTTGTCGCTTAAACTCCAGCTCTGAAAACACAGGCAAAAAGCAGTTACATTGGGTGAGAAAGTGCTAATATAGACATATTCACCACATAATGTTGCTACTGATACTGAATTTCAAAACCACTAATTTATTTGGTGTTACAGAAGTCGTATCATTTCAGTATACCATCATTACTATTTCACAGTAAAACAGCAAGACAACACAAACTTTGCAAGAAGTCTAATTACCTCTACCTAAAACAGATTACTTTGAGGAAGTTTAGAGCAATTTTCTGCCACAAGACAAAAAAGTTTTGCACAAAGTCATGCTGTGCAAGAAAGCAATGGTTGCTGATCTGTGTTGTTTGCAGACACAGCATGTCTGCTGTGATTTGTCAAAACTTACTTTCCATCTTACAGATTAAGCAATACTGAGGCTTTGGTATTTTTGCCAGCCTCTTGGGCAACTATTGGGTTCCCTTCTCATCTGTGAAGACCAATGATAACAGTTTCATGGCAAGTTACGTCTCAGATTCCAATGCAGCCTCTCTGTAATTAGCCAGGCCAAATTATAATCCCAATGGAAGCCACAGCTAATTAAATCCATATTATCTTTTAGCCACAATGCAATAATAACTAAGTAGCTTTATATAGATATTTTCATTATTTTCAAATTTATTTTTCCCAGATTCTTCATAGCTAGATATTACAACTTTTTAACCCTAGGATGTGATGGGCTATAGAAGGTGAGTGTGTACAGGTGCTGCAAAAAATCAATTTTAGTAACACCACAGGGGGAAAACAGTGTTTCTCCTTTTTTGATGTTTTAGCAGTTCTGACATACAAAGGCCACAAAAGTATCTTGGGCTTACAAAGGTCTGTTCCAAACTGATGCCATCCTTAAGGCCAAGCTCCACACGGCACCACCTGGTGCACAGCCTCACAAGCTAAAGATACTTAAAAGTTTAGAAAATCTTCTCCACTCTTGATTCAGAATCTTAAGAAACTTCTTAAAGCTGTAATTTGTTATGTCCTAGCTGTGAAATTTTGTGTATTACAGGAAAGAAAGAAAATCAAAATGCAAGGCCTTTTTGTGTTGAAGGCAATACTAGTCACTAACCTTTTATTTCAAATGAAACCGACAGTCGAATATACAATTCAACTTAATTAATACCCAGGTTCTTCATCAGCACAATTGAGAAATGAGTTACAATTTGACAGTGATAATTTGTTAATTTCAGTTTATAACAAAATGCAAATCTACTTCTTTGAAGTTGTTTAACAATTGTTTATAAACTGCTTGTTTGATACATTTGTGTAAACTGAAAACTTCCAAACTACCACTGTTGTTACTAACTGAATTTATTATCATTTGGTTTTGATTTAGCAATCACAGTAGGTAATTAGAAAATCTAAAGTTAAGCTAGATACACAAGCACTATTCCTTCCTGACTACAGTTTTTGTTAAGTAGCAATAGCTTCATTTCTTTTGATAGGCCATAATGATATATTTAGACAATTTATTGCTCTAATACTGTTAGTTAGACAATGGTTACTCTTCTCATAAGCCTAATTAGTTACGTCTGATTTAATCTTTGGTTTTCTCTCATGTCCCAGGTAACTCTTGACTTGGTCAAAAGAGGGGAGAGACTTCTCTAGGAGCCTTTTGCTTCCATCGTCCCAAACTCATATCAGAGAGAATTGAAACAAAGTTATTCCAGGTAATTCACTTAAAGAACATTTTGAGTTTTCCTTTGGAAAGAATTTAGCAAATACCTATTATATCTAGAAATCAACATATCAAAGTGCTAACAGATGAGGGATTTCTATGTCAAAGATAAAGCCATTACTTTCTAATATCGCTTTTGTTATATTTCACATTGATAATGAAAAGTTTCCCAGAATACCACCAATTCTCTGATTTTACATAGCATAGCACACTTGTAGATGTCCGACTAAGAATTTGCAACTATTGCAGGCCAACCGGTGCATATACTTGCATCTTTCTCTGAATCAGAGAGTGTTCCAAGGTTCTTACCGCCATGCTATTTCTTCTCCACAGCATTTTGTGCTGCTGAGCCTGACAAGGCCAATGAGGCTGATCCAGTTGTTCTTACAGAGCACTGAAGAAATTGAACAGGGAGATTCAGAGGTTGTGACCAAAGAAGCCTTGTAAAATGATCTCCATTTCTTTCTCCCCAAGAGCATCTCTCATGGTTGCTGCTGTGTTTCCCAACAAGTGGTCATTTCCTAGCACAAGCACCTTTACTCACTATTGTGTGCGGCACTGTCTCAACAATTCCCTTCTACTTCAGCAGCAAGACCAGCTCAGCTGCAGCAGGGTCACAGTGACCTAGAGGGCCACTGCAGCACAATTCTGACACAAGACCTCAAGTGTCACATTTCTTTGGGCTTGAGCAGTGGATCTTCACTGAGGGCCTACTGTCCCTACCCAGTGTACAAAGACATCCCCACAAGAGCTCAGTCTGGTCCATGTGGTCAAAAATTCAGAATATTCATTCTCTCACGTCCTGCCATTTATCATAAAAGACAAATTTGTTTCAGACAGAGAAGGCAGAAGCCACTTTTCTCCACCTTTCCCACATGCACACAAAGAGACCCAAGAGTACCCTATCACACCACCACACCATCTCAAAAGAAAGTGTGACTAACTCACATTACATCAGACCCCTTTCTATCAAACCGCATTAAATAAATTGTGAGAATACATAATGGATTAGGCCCTTTCAGGACTGAGACAACCAGATGTGTCATTTCTGAGTCATTAGTAGTATTATTACACTGACAAACAGTAATACTGGACTTGGATGGAAACAGTCTATAGGTATTTCTGGGCAAGAAGAAAGTTGGGCAAAGGAGTTTCTTACTAGTATTTTCACACTTTGGGATTTGGGTATCTCAGTGCCATCTAATTCTTACATTATGTGCCCATGAATCCACTATTAGGTTCACCTCTAGACTTGTTTGAACAGTCCATCAGGATAGCATTAAGAGCAACAACAATGCTTTAAAAACAAACTACAGAACATAATTCTATCTCTCCTCGTTGACTTAATTTTCAGAATGAAGAAGAGTTCCCTAGCTACAGCTGAGAGTCCAGGTATCTCCAAGGTCAGAGGACAGCAAAGAGAGAACTTAATATCATCAGGAAAGTAACAAGTTTCCTAGTCTTCCTTGTACAGTATTACCTTACTTACTCGCCCTACCTGAAAACTTTCTGTCACTCCTCTGTAAATCCATATGTGTCTTGCTGGAATGGAGATTTATGTATTTTTGAGCACTATTGAGAATGCGAGAAAAGAAATCTGAGTTTAGGAAGGAACAAAAAATGTTAGGGTTTCAGCAATTACACTAACTGTAAATTTCTGCTGTGGCAGCAACGACCTTAATGCACTGTTGTATGAGCCAAGGTTCAGAAAGTGGAAGTTCCTCTTCTTGAGACACATTCTCCCTCAAAACTGTCTTCTGTAACACATAACATCTACACCGCAAGGAGCTTCAGCAATCTAGTAGTTTGTCTGCCAGACACATATGCATGACAGCAAAATCTGACACATACAGCTACAATGAGTAACACATAACCAATTTAAAGCTGACTACAAACAACGCATCCCATGAAATCATTCATCCCTGTAGCAGCCGCACCCAGTCCTGTTCAAGGAGACACCTTCAACGTCTCATTAGGTATATGTCATAGTGTCACAAGGGAGGGCCTGAAAGAAACTCTTGTCAGGATAACCCATATAGTTCAAGTTTAATTTGTGAGATGAGCCTAGCCTTTTACACGTCAACACTGGAGGTTTTACAAACAATGGCAATTTTAACATAAGGAATGCATCACCTGTGACACACAAAGGATTTTACAACCCGTCCTCAACTTCCATCTAACAGTTCTGTACCTCAAAGCAACGTCAGGTTCTTTACAGTGGCTGTAGTGCAGTTTGCTGAACTTCTTACCTGTACTTATTTGATCTTTTTCAGAAAATCTGCCAGCTGGATGTTCCTCCTCTCTCAACCTGTCCTTTATCTCCTCCTAGCCTGACAGGAAGAACACATGGCAAGGGCAACATTGAAAAGTTCTATCACAACTCCCCTATTCACACTAGAGTTAGTTCCTGCAGCTGCCAACATGCATCTTGAAAGAGGCCCCATGTAGTAGACTGACTATCAAGAACCCAACTTTAAAGCCTTTTCATTTCTGCAGGTGGAGCAAGAACGTCTGAAGATGACTGCCGTTGCAAGACCAATTCTCTGCAGAATTCACCAAAGTGCTTACAATCAAAATGAACACACATCATGGTAGAAGCAGACATCTGCATCTTCACAGCTTTCCTTTTGCTACTTGCAAACTATCTAAGGTACAACTATTTTAAAACAATGTATTCCTACCTATCTATTATTGTATCATACATTTAAATTCAGATAGCAGCATGGGCATTGGTATTTTAAAACTGGCATAGACACATGTACAGTCTTTATACAAGCATTGGTTCTATACAAATACTGTTCTGCTACTTTACTTAATAAGAAATCAAACCTGAGCAAGATTTCTTGGAAATCAGATACAAAATTGTATGTTCCACAGAGTCACTAATCCAGTCCAATTTATTTAAATTGGCCCATCATCCTTCTCCACTTCCACTCCAGAAAGTAGCCAAAGTTAACAAAGGCCTTTGATCTCGTGACTGATGTCCAGAAGCTAGAGATGATACACAAGCAGTATACAAGCAGAAATAAGTGGATACTAAGCACAAAACCAAATCCTGCTCTTCCTTTCCAAATGAACAGCAACCACAAATATATGTTCTCAATTACAGCAAATTTCCCCTTGACAGTAGACATTTTTATACTGTAGTCAGGCTGTAATATAAGCCTCACAGAGGTTCCTCAACTAGCTTTAAAGTAGTTGGGCTCACATAGAAGTAACAGTGATGCTGCTACATAAAATACACAGAAGATAGTGGAAAAATACTGGAGGGTTAGGGCGTTAACCCATCAGCAGGGGATTAAACAGGATGACCAAGATAGTTGCTGCCCCCAGGGTGACAGCCCCACCCCTACTGAAGGTGCCTTGTGCCTTCTGACCATGCCAGTGAATGGCATAGAAATCTATTTGTAGATCAACCCAATTTATAGTCTAGCACATTAAGGTAAACAAGGAGCATAGATGTGCATACCATTCAGCCATCAGTGGTGGCAGGAAGGATGTGACAAGGGCAAAAGAAATAGCACCTGAATTACCATCTCACTTAATCCATCATTAAACATGCATGAAGACCGTGTGACCATGATGACATAAAATTCACCACTCCTATTAAACTTTAGTAGTGGTGCCCAAACTTCACTCATCTGCACAGCTTGTATTTCCTTACTCTCCAATGTGACTGGAATTGCTTGCTCCAAATATGTCAGCAAACCACTTTAATAGGGCAACACTCAGCAATAGCCAATTTTGAGTGAATATTGAATCTGCAGACACCATCACTAAAGAAAATGACACACACTTGTCACAGGGACATGTGTGTAAGATGCATCCCTAAAACCAGATTTATAATACATCATCAACTTATTTTGCTAATGGCTTTGTACCTAAACTACAATAAAAATGTCAATTCTAACAGGATATGCTGTCTACTAACATGATTTCTCTAGCCCAGGCCAAACCTAATCAAATTATGTCACAAACTACAGGAACAATATATATTCAAACATCCAAGAAAGAGCAACAAAACACTGTAAACCAAATCTGGACTGCTGCTTCTACACTGGGAGGCAGTTTGCACAGACATCAAAGCTTGATAACAAGTGCTGTTCTTCAACATAGATAAATACTGCTATCTGCTAGTCATGTATCATCTAATAGTGGCAAAAGTAATATCTTGTCTTCCCCTACTTTCATTCAAATTTTTGGTCAGTGAGCAGAATTCCTTTACCCCTGGATATCATTCTGCCATTGCTGGGTTGTGCTGGATAAACTGTACCTCTTTCAGAATAGCACTTACGTCCTGCAAAGGGGTGTTCTGGTAAAGATGGTGTACTGGGGCCTGTCAAAATTAGTTCTGTTGCTGATTTAGATACAGAGTTCAGGGATGCCAAGCAAATTATTGGAGGAGGGCATTGTGGTCTAAATGGGAGAGACGACAACAGAGAGTTGGGAGACCAAACTCCAAAGCCAAACTCTCAATCAGATAACCTCTTATAGACTACAGTGCATTGTGGATAAAGCTAACCTGAGGAGATCCCAGATTTGGCACACAATTCTTGTGCAACTCTTGAGCAGGTCACCTAAATTTCCACACATTGGTGTCTCATTTCCATGGGAAGATGTCTGAGTAAAACTGGTTATGCTATCTTGCAATTAGATGATGTACATTAACAAACCCTTAACAAATTAACAAGGTTAATGTGTTGAATTCCTTGAGTTGTGATCCCTCGAAACAGACTTCTTCCACACTACTAAGCATCTTACTACTACATCTTAAAGACAGGGAGAGGCCTTTGGTACAAGACAAGTCATTTAAATACTTAAAACAAAGTTCTGCAAATACTGTAATGTCCACAGCACATGGGCACAACTGCTTCCTGTCACTGCTTCCAAAAGAGATAAAGTAGTAAGTGTGGTGAGGCTACCACAGGCAGAAGCTTTAGGCAAACCGACATCGCAGGGAGAAGCAGATCACCTGGTCATGCACTACTAATAAAATTTCATCGACCACAAAAGGTGGAAAACAAGATGGCACAATAAAGATGCTTGGTTTTCATTCTGCTTGCAGAAAGAAGAGGAAGAGAAAAGGATTTCTGATTATCTTGCTGTCATGAACAACCATACAGAGTTCATGCCTCAGGTTGGTATATGGGTCTTGCCCTAATCCATACAATGCACTCAAAACCAGGACTCCCAGACTGTCTTGCACTGCTACCACCACCTACCACAGCAGCAGAAGAGGTTCTACTTATGATGACAGCAGCAGCTCCTGACTTCCTGTTGAATCAAAAAGCAAATATAGGTAAAATGCATTTCCAGCTTCATCCCTCAGTTGGACTGGACAAAGGCTGTGGGAAGTCTGATCCCAGCTCTCTGATCCTCAAATTAATGCTAGGCTTTTCCACTGAATTTGAAGTCAGGGTATTCATACTCTCCACAAGTTTCAAATAAAGTGTCAAGAAACTCAATGAAGTCTTCCACTATTGAAGATCTGTAGCCTGCCATCTCCCTGTAAAATGACGTATGGGTCCTCATCAATCAAGTGCTTCAGGAAGTATTTAAATTTGCAACACCTTGAGCCGCCAGAGTGTTAAACAAACTATACAGTTTTGGACTTGGCACCTCAAGCAGGAGGAGAACCAACTGGAGAAACTCAAGAAAAGATGAGTAGATCCAAGAAACAGGACTCCCAAAGGAAGACTAAACTAGCAAGGATTTCTGAACCAAAAAAAGGAGAATGGGTTTTCTCAGATATATTAAAGACCATCTTCAGAAGAAACATCATAGGTCTGTTCTACCTGTCTGTAGAGACAACACAAGCAACGGGCTTAAGTGCAGCAAGGCATGTGGACACTTGTAATACTGTCTAATAGTAAAATAAGGAACCACAGAAAATAGTCCAGACAAGGAGGTTTTGGAGTCCCCATTACTTAAGGCACTTAAGACTATGTTAAGCAGATATTCAACATAAAAACCAGTGATCCCACTCTGGGGCAAAGGAAGGAATAAATGACGAATCAGATCAGAATATGATCTCTGAAGAACTCTTCTAATACTCTTCTACATGACACTTCGAAAAATGCATGCAAGTGCATCCAGCAGGCTGCCAATGCAAGGTGTATATCTACATGATTCATCTAGCAAAGCTTGCCTAGTCTTCCCAGAAAACCTCCTACTTAACCTGTCATGGAACCCTGGACCCACATACCTGCAGTTCCAAAAGCACCCTTCCCAACCCATCCATCTCCTATAAACCCACAAAACTCGTGGTTCAAAGTCGTAAGTGATGCAATGATGATTGATTCTTAATAAGAGATGCACAGGGTGAAAGATCTAGTAAGTAATCCTGGAGCTAAGCACCCAAAAATGTCAAAAGCAGACATCAGACAGATTAAGTAGCATGTAGAAACCAGAGCCAGCAACTCAGCAGTTGCAAAACCAGTAGTGTTGGGTCATGAAGCATCAACCACAGGCTGAATATCACCCAAAAATGCCCCACAGACCATCAACAGAACGTGACTTCAGAACCTGGAGAACACAATAGTCAGCAGTGTTCCCAAGAAGGAAATATTTTTTGGAATCTTAGACTTATCTTTCCCATTTAGAATGCTTCAATCTTTTTCCATTCACACCACAGAGTGTTTTGATTCTTAACAGCAGCAACCAAATTTTTACTCCAGAACAAACTAATCACTCTCCTGCGCTAAGAAATAGCACAGAATTTGGAGAACCATCTCTAGCATTGCTCAAACATATGGCAAGTAGCTTCTCCGTATCTTATTTATCTGGATCTTCTAAAAACAAATTTATATTTACCATTTTCCAAAAGACTATTGTAATAACAAATGTTATATCTATCCCTATAGGAGCCTTTTGCAGGCTTCCCTAGGTGTGGTATGTCTTGAAGTGTAAAATACACAACTTTAAGAGAAAAAACCTCTCCGGAGTGGTATACAAAGACCAGGAAACCTACACCAAGTGCAGTGGTGGATGTTGACACTGACCCATTTCAGAGATTAAAAAAAAAAAAAAAATTACTCATTTCTATTGCTAAAGTACCCTATTCCTTTGACCATTGAAAATACAGTAAAACTAGTGCACTGACTCAATGACAAATGCTGGTTTCATAATTAGGGTGGAGCATGCAAGCAACTATAAAGGTTGCCCCAATCTGTGACTCTCACTTCTGCTGGATACATTTGAAAGCTCTGGATTATCAGTGAGGTAAGCATAATCTAAACATATTGGGTATTTCAAATCTTTGAACCTAACTTAGATTTTTTTTTCTTGGAAGAGTTGATTCAGTTTTACAGGAAGAAAAAAAAAAAAAAAAACAACAACACCCCTCTTTTCATCTAGGTTAAGTATTAATTATTTCAAATGGTTAGTAAATGAATGAACAGGGTGTCAGATGTATTTAAAAATTCTGATGCACAGAATTGTTATTGTCTGCTTTGTTTGCAGTTATTCTTCAAGACAACATCTGAAAAACATGGAACACTTACTCAATGACAACCTTCTGAAGTATTTTACCCAGTATGCTTTAATGGAGGGTAACACCAGTACACTGTCCATTGGTGGGCTGAAAAATCTGCTTCAGAATCAATTTGCACAGTATCTGAAGGTAAGTTTCACTCATTATTGTCACTGTGTTTCCTATGAAACCAATAGGAAAAAAGAAATACAGGCAACGATGTTGCAAGTCAGATTACTGTGTCCAAATGTTTTCACTGACTCTATAAATATTCCTTAAATAAGGGTTGGCTTATAAAACTTCATTCATATGAATGAACAGTAGCTCCAAACAGATATGAGTAGGGAGTTTATAACAAAGCCCTTCACAAAAAATGTAATAAGCTGTTTTGTTTGGGTTTTATATGTAAGCCAAATTTCACCTAGAATATTTCATCCGAGTCTAATAAAGTATTTTTTGTTTCAGTCTAAATGATAAACCTGGAATCTAGAAAATATGTAGAAAAACCTGTAAAGCAAGTAAATTAGTAGGACAGATTTAAAAATAAGAGATATGAGCCAACTTCTCTCTAGATTAAGGTACCACCACCACAAAATAAAAGGTTTGCTATTTCAGACAGATGCCAAGTAAAGAAAAGAGCTGCCACCAAACTAAAGAGAAAAATATCCATTTTCTATAGCTGGGGAAAAAAAAAATAATAAATCTAGATTCAGATTTCATAACAATTTTCTGCCAAATCTTTCCTGAACTGGATTAGGGTTCAATCTAGATTCTTTTGCTAATCAAATGCTGAAATACTGTGTTTTGGATAGCTGACAAAAGTAAATTTTGCTAATGATCTGAAAGAAGTTGCAACCTCAAAAATCCAGTATTTTGAGAACTACAGTAATCCAATTTAGTCATTTCATTAACATGAAGTGGCTAATTAAAAAAATACATATATAATCAAAAACCTAATAAAACACAAAGGTTTTTTTTCCCTTAAAAATATCAGAAATTAATTGCCAAAATTAATAAGAAATGTGATGAATAATTCAGAAATATCATACATTTTATATTAGCTGGAGACAATTTGGCACCATAACCATTTTCCCAGATATGTGGAAATGTAAGTGTTCAGGAAAAGCAATACTGATGTCTCCTGTCTGGATATCAAACATTTTCAAGTATCTAACCGTTTGCAAAATTATACAGCACCATAATAAATCAACATAAAAGCAGGACAGGACATTACAAAACATGCATAGACATAAAGTATGAAGAAAGAAAATGTTTTAAAAACATAAATTATAAATCAAGAATGTTTTTGTATTACTTAAAAAGCCTGATCAGGGATGTTATCAGAGTACTCACTGCATCAGAACGTTACATGCACTCTTACCAGACATGACAAGGAGCTACTAATCTAAACTAGATTTAATACATTAGCAAGAAATTTTCAACAGTATTCCTAGTAAAGAGAGAAAAAGCTGAAGGAAAGAGACCCTTGGGTCCTGGTCAAAAGCCTAAGAAAAATAGCGACATGTTTTCAAATAGCGTATGCAGGGCCCAAATTAGTATCTAATAAGGCAGTAGGTGGTATGCATATTAATTTTTATCAATGACTGTGTACAGGCTGTAGCTATTCCATCTGCTCCATTTCCTAAATTACAAATTTACCCACAAAGCTGAAGTAACCTGTCTGAGTAATACTCAATACTTCTCAAATGGTTATCATATCTTGGTTAGGATTTTTGGCAGGCAATGGCAGGCACTGTATTTCTAGTTTAACCAGTAAAACTGGTAAACACAGTATTACCAGTTACATCTTCAAGTAACACTGTTACTGACGGCATCACTTTCTGGCAATATTCCTCATAGGAAAATAGTCATGGCAACCTATTTATTTCTTTTTTTTTTCTTTTTTTTTTTAAATTCTTTTCCTATAAAAACAGGATTCACTCTCACTCGACAGCATAATTAAATCATTGGACAAAAATAATGATGGAAGTGTCAGCTTTGATGAGTTTGTGATGATTGTAAAAAAGGTAATTGGTGCAGGACAGTAAGGCATCTGCAAGAATGAGTATCACTGCTTTGAAGGAGAAGAGCCTGGCGTTCCTGTACATTATACATACACTTAAACCCACAGATTTGTTATGAATTTAAAACATACAGAATAAACATTTAACATAAAGTATATCCTGTCCTGTGTTTCCTGCATGTTTGCTAGCCACACTTTCCAGCTAAGCTGCCTCACAATTAGTTCAAAACTACTTGTTTCTATCTATGCTCTGTTTGAGAAAGTGTCATTTAACAAACCCTGCTTTACCTGAGCTATTATTTTGACTTCTAGAGCAATTCAAATAAAATCACTTCTAAAATACACAAAAGGAAAGATGTATCATTCCATCTGAGGAGCGTCCCCTAGTGTACACTGTCCAATACTCCTTCCAGTTCAGTTTTACCATTCACATAAGTCAACACTTCCATACAGTAAAAAGTTCTATCTTTTTTAAATGTCCTTATTTTCAATAACAATGCAACAAGGTTAAGTATGACTGTAGCATTACGTGTTCACTTTAAATTACATTTACATAAGTACGGGGTTTTTTTGTTATGACTTTTGTAAATAGGAATACCTAAGCATACATAAGAACTGCGAAACTGCCATTGCAATTAAAACATTCGTTACATTTATCTGGTGCAGTTTTAACCTTTCCGTTGCATGACTCCCTACAACATACATATTTTCCCATATGTAATTCATAGGCACTAATGTTTACTTTAAGGAGAAATTAGTGAAAAAGAAAAGAAATTAGAAGAATTGAAATTTTTGGGGAAAAAAAGTGATTCAGTGGATTAGGTACTAAACCCAGTAAAGACCTTTGGAATTTTGGACTGAATTTCAACACCATCATCATCCATTATCCTGACAAAACAGTTATATCTCAGAGTTACTTAAAGACTCAACTTCATTGCTAAGCCTATCAGGTGCATTCAAGATCCCACAGTACAATGATTCCTATCCCCGAATTTCCTCTTCATGAAATGATGAATAAAGAACTCCACACCAGTAATGCATTAATAGAAGCCTTAAAAATTATGACATTTAAACATGATATGAATGTTCTAACAGGCTCCTGGGCCATTCTTTTACACAAACCCTTCAGTTGTTAAAATCTGTTATGTTTCTTAGAAGAAAAGAAAATTATAATACTTGCTACTTGTTCCTGGTTTAGGAAAAAAAAATATATAAATTTTCAATATGTTTTGATTTCAAAACTAAATACTCCATATGTATTTGCTTACTAAGCTACATTAGCTATTTTACACACACAAATAAAATCACAGAATTTGAAGAGGTGCTTTTGCATAAGTGGGACATACATTCCTTTTCACCTCTTAGACAACCTTTTTAATTCAATCAGGTTACTGACATCCTGAATAGCAAAAATGGGCATAAAGAAACAAACATGTTATAAGACTGTCACCTACTGGCAAAATCTATTTCTGCACAGCTTTTTGAATTCAAAGAAAATGCACTTATTTTTACCCAGTAATAAAGTTCCATGATTCTATACAGGATGCAATAGGTCATAAAGAACAATGGTCACAATTAAAAGTAGCTTTTTAAAATTAAAACAAACAAACAAAAAAAGTGCATTAAAATTGTTTCTGGAAAGAGTTGTCTTTTTTTCTATAACAGTATTAGGTAGAGTTACAATAAAGTTGACAGAGAACATAATTAAAAGGCTCATCTGAAAAAAAAAAAATCTAAGTTTAAGAGCAGAGGAAGACTAGGGAAGTGGAACAAAACAAGTAACTTTTGTCACCCAATGAATCCAGTTCATTAGTAGTTCACAGATTTCCCTTCAAAGGAGTTAATTTTAAAATTATCATTTGCAACAGAAAACTCATACCAAGCACTGTTCTCGAGCAAATGCATTACTTTTCTGAACAGCTATCTTCCTGCAAAAAACAGTAACAATTAACCTATCATTATCTAAAAGGCTAGAAAGTAAAGTAGAAAGCTTCAGAAAACATAATGGAAACACGACCTGCAAATAATCAACCAAGATGAAATGAACAGCTTAAGACACTGTGATCAGTGTTCATGTACCTTCCACACTTTCCCTACTGAAATCAAACCTGTGTTAAAGAATTGAAGCTAAAACCTTAAGGTGGTATTTTGACAGTGTAAATGGTATGATCTGGTGAACACAGGTAACTGCCATATCAGAGGGGTTTTTTGTTTGGTTTGGGTTTTTTTGTTGTTGGGGTTTTTTTTTTGGTTTTTTTGGTTTTTTTTTTGTTTGTTTGTTTGTTTGTTTTTTATCTGGAGTACACATCTTTAATTTAAGCCTAAATGAAAATATCTAATAGCAACTTCAAATCTCTCATATACAGCTTATAAATCACAGCTTATTAATATTTTCAAATTCTAAGTCTCAGTTTCTTTAAAGTTTCAACACAGAGGTATTCAGCTTTAGGAATATTTTCTTCCCCTACAGTATTTTCAAAACACAATTTTTGGTTGTTTCACATCATTAAGTTCCATTTTTGGTATGAAGAGACTACTATTTTTTCAAAATTATTTGAAATCTTAACACTACAATACTTGCAGTCATTGACGTGCCAATGTAATTGATATCAATATTCCCCCAAACAAGCAACACGGGGTTACACGGGGCTTTCCTCCTATATAAAATCACACCTGTGTGCTTTTGCAGAACCCAGGTTCAGCAACATTGTTATAATGATAGTCAGCAGAAACAGGTGACAACTAGAATGAAACAGATACTCGGTGCTGCAGGCAGCTCTCTGTATTTGCACATTCAGTTGTGCATTAGTTATTGTTCAAAACAGAACAAGTCACAATTACCTCATCATATAAAAGCCTTTTATGATGGTCAAATGTTTTACTCATGCAGACAATGCTCTTCTATAGTACAACAGCTTGTGTTATTTTAACTGAGAGCCAGTTGCCAGTAGTATCACTTATTATTTCAGCGTCTTCCTTTTCCTTTGGAAGCCTGATTCTGAGTGACATGATTATTTGATGATCTCAGGTTTTATTTCTAATAAAAAGGTTCAAATTTCTGTAGATGCAGACAAAAGAAAGCAAAGCAGACCAAGGTATTTTGTATGTACTTTAGAAAAAACTGTCAACTTTGGTTTCTACAGTTATGAGTATCTGAATGCTTAGCAAATCAAGAAGGGATGTAAGCAGCTGCATATTTTATGGTTGCCCCTGAGCTCCTCTGCCAAACTACATACTTGAACTTCTGACTTTTTTCCTTTTTCTTAAAAATAAAAGGAAATGGAACTACTGCCTCACTAGTGCCTTTCTTCTCCCTCTTCAATTTCCAAAGGAGCAGGAACTGAAAGAAAAGTACACTTTGGTACTCAGTTAGCACTCAGTTGAACTGCACAGTGGCGTTGCAAGATATTATCAGTGCTGTTACGGTGTTTCCAATTAACTTCCTT
This sequence comes from Pedionomus torquatus, assembly GCA_013398155.1. NCBI lineage: Eukaryota > Metazoa > Chordata > Aves > Charadriiformes > Pedionomidae > Pedionomus > Pedionomus torquatus. The sequence continues at coordinate 405,601 of VZRU01010623.1, forward strand.
GGGCAATGAAAGGCCTACATCAGGTAGCCCACAAGCTGCACCAATCTGCCTCTCTTCCTATCATTTTTATTGATTTGTTATTATAGAGAATATCTAAACCATTTTTAGCACAAGATGGACTCTGCTAAGGCAGATTATTTAGCAGTTATAATTATTGATAGTGCAAATTTCCCCCTTGGAATGATTTACACCTGTTTCTCACCCAGAATTGAGATGTCAAAGATCAGATTAAGATGCTGAAATATGACTGGAAATAACCTTTTTCAGAACTTAATGTAGCTAAGAACAAAAGAACATCCATTATATGTACTGTAAGCATACTGCTTCAATTGTAAACACTGTATTAATCTCCTATGACATATAAACTCCATTATTTTCTTAATTTTATGCACACATAATTTTCTCTTTAACATATATACCTTACTTGCCCTTGAATGCAAACTGCAAATCACTCAGTTAATTACTTGTGAAATAAAATTTTGTCCTAGATATATTGTACTAATACACACAACAATTTCTGCAATAGAAGAAACTGCTGGTAGGGCTGCAGCAGACAAACATCCATGTTCCTGACCAGTTACGTGTGGAGCTCTGCACTGGAGCCAGGTACTGTGAACAACTTTTAGAATAATGGTAGAGGAAAGTGATTCTGCTCCTCTACTCCACTCTGGTGAGACCCCCACCTGCAGTGCTGCATCCAGCTCCAGGGCCCTCAACATAAGAAGGATGTGGACCTGTTGGAGAAAATTTAGGAGGGCCACAAAGATGACCAGAGGGGTGGAGCACCTCTCCAATGAGGACACACTTAAAGAGTTGGGGTTGTTCCGCCTGGAGAAGAGAAGGCTCCAGGGAGACCTTCTAGCAGCCTTCCAGTATCTAGAAGGGGCCTACAGGAGACATGGGGAGGGACTCTTTATCAGGGAGTGTAGCATAGGGAAAAGCGGTAATTGCTTAAAACTAGAAGAGAGTAGATTTAGATACTAGGAAGAAAATCTAGGACAAGGACAAGGGGTAATGGACAAGGGGTATAGGAAAAGGGGTAATGGCTTTAAATTGGAAGAGGGGAGATTTAGATTGGATATTAGGAAAAAATTCTTTCCTGTGAGTGTGGTGAGACACTGGAACAGGCTGTCCAGAGAAGCTGTGGATGAAAGGGTTAAAGACTAGACTGGATGGGGCTGTGAGCAACCTGGTCTAGTGGAAGATGTCCCCACCCATGGCAGGGGGGTTGGAACAAGATGATCTTTAAGGTCCCTTCCAACCCAAACTATGAAACTGGCAGTTCCAAAGGGATACACTCACCCTCTCCTGATGATCTGACTGCATCCTGAAAAGGCACCCGAGATGACTAGCAAAAATGCAGTCAGGGGAAGTTAAATAAAACACGCACTAAAAAGCCTCAGAAACAAACATGCCCCAGAATCAATCTTCTGTATTATCCCTCGTTTCCCAAAAAAATTACAGTAAACTTTCAACATCTTCCACATTTTACAACATATTGCTATTATGAAATTGACTTCTCCAGAGAATAATGTCTTTACATACATTCGAGAAGGGTGAAAGAAGAGACCACTTACCATGGCAAAGCCACAAATTTTATGCCAAATGTAAAGTTTACCTTTGTTCACCTGAGGACACTCCAAAATGCCATCAAGTTTTAGCAGCAAGTCTTACAATGAAACTGTGAAGGTGCCTAACTTGCCTTCAGAAGTTCAGACTAGATTATCTCTACTATGCATATAAAGAACCTTGACAGGTTGTTTTATGTTGAGGTCAAACACTTTAAAAACCTCCTATTTGCATGCTTCTGAGTAAGTAAACATGGAAAAAATATATTTTATATACGAATCCCAATAAAGCTCTTTTGAAGGAAAATGATACAGAAACAGTGGGTCACTATGTATGAGCAGCCCACTTAATTAATCGCTAAAACAGATGTATACATCTTACACCACCTTACATGTCATTTTCTGTTCTCTTTCATTTTCTTAAAAATCTTCTCTTACTGATCATTTTCAAGTTTTACTATTATGCCAATGCGATACCATACTCTCCTAAACTGGGAGATACCTAGAAGAGCTCCACACTAAAATTCTACCATTGGTATATGATACCTGTCACATCTACAGCATTGACATTTTTCTCAAAAGGAATATCGTGAGATGCATAGGAAAGGATGAGTGTAGTGGTTATTTATACAAAGGAAAGACAAGAATTTTTCAACTACTTACCATGTAATCCTTATCTTTTCATATAAATTTATATTTTTATAATAGCTTTGTGCTACACCTTCTAGCTTCCCTTTATATTTTATTCTCCAGTAAAGCCAAGCTAATCATTACTGTCTATTCCTAGAATCAATCTACAGAAAAGGAAACTATTAGAAAAATTACAAAAATACAGCTAAGGCAAATCTCAAGAAGCAAGCAGATGAAGGCAAGGGACTATTAAAAGAAAAGACCTCTTCAAACAACATCGGTAGGGACAGCAGACATCTTCTCACCTCTCCTACCATGTAAAAATACATAGAGACCTTAACTTACACAGAGGTAGCTCCCTTTTTAACAAAAGATTTATATTATCACAAAACATATGTGGGAAAAAAAATCAGTACTTACAACAGGGTTTTTTGTATCTGGGTCAAATTCTGTAGAATTTGCATCTGAAACAGGAGTTCAGAACAAACACAGTACATTTCCATTGCTCTACCTGCATGATAAACTCATCATAACAGTTCTGAGACATGTTAGGTCTTGTTAAGTTACAATCACTCCACACGTAACAATGTGTTACGTTAAAACATATACTGCACTATTTTTGAAGCAATCACAGGAAGCACAGACCTCAGTCACACACACTCCCTTTCCTGCCTCCAAAAACTTTTTCCTCTCCAGTCTCAGTGGTAGAAATTAACTGGTGAGCTAAATGTCTTCATACTACTACTGCAATGGCTATGGTTTAGCTACTACAACTAGTAGAAAGCAAGTGAGAAAACTGGGTATCACTTTTTACTCCTCACCACATGCACACTCCAGAAAGCAGTTTCTCTCTGTAGTCTCTTTCTCCTACGCTCCATAGATCAAGAAGCAAGTTTCAAGTAATCCGCATAATAAGAATTCCTACTCCCTTGTACAGAAAGGTAGCCCAGGGTGCTTAGCTGAAAAGGGTCATGTAGCAAGAGCTAAGTACCTAATGATCATAGGATCTATACAACAGTTCTAATAATAGATATGCATTTCACATACAGAATAAAATTTATTCCAAGCAAATCATATTCACACCAGCATACTGAACTCACCTTTCCAATTCAAACAATTTCTTGCGAATTCCACAACTGCTAATTGCATTCCCAGGCAAACTCCTGGAAGAGTGAAAAAAACCCAAAAAAACACAATTTAACAGGACAAAGAGCAGAACTGACAAAGTACTTGCTGTTCTGTTTTACACCTGACTGCTTAGAAATCTTGGTACCCAGTGAATATACACCGACTTACCCAAAACCTAAAAGAAAAATGGTTACTCAGTGTAAAACTCACTCTTTAAACTTGGCACGATGTAAATACACGTGACGCAATTATGCACTTTTAGGCCATTTTTTTCCTCCCATCTATTTTACCAATAAAAAAGTAAAGACAAACAGAAGCTGAAAACCTGCATATATCCAGATTCTAATTTTGTTTTGTCAACTAGTCACAACAGTCACTTATAAAATTGTAAGAAATGTAGGGTAGGAACTAAAGTTTCAGCAGCACTAACACAAACAGCACTCAGCTGATAGGCCAGATGGCATCTTCAGACTTTGCCATAATAAAATATACCAGTAATTCAACAAAAATTTGAATTTGCAGGGCACAAGAAATCCAGGAAATTCTTGGAAAGTATTGATTATAACTTCAAATGCTTGAGGAACCAATGAGGAAAGGCGTCATGCTGGATCTTGTTCTTACCAATGAGGAAGGGCTGGTGAGTGGTGTCAAGTTGAAGGGTAGCCTTGGAGGTAGTGACCATTAAATGATAGAATTCAACATTCTTAGGGCAGTGAGGAGGGTGGGCAGCAAGCTTGCTACCCTGGATTTCAGGAGAGCAGACTTCGGACTCCCGAGAGATCTGACTGGCAGGGTAGTGCAGGGAAAAGAGCTGCAGGGGAGAGGGGCCCACAAA
>VZRU01010624.1:0-10882 GCA_013398155.1 Pedionomus torquatus
AGCCCGCTCCAGAAGGGGAACAACCACAGGTGGTGGCTGCTCCCCTTCTGGCACCAGCGTCCCCCGGGGAGCCCCACGTCAGCAGATGGCACGCAGACCGGGCACCGGCACCTCACCACCAACAGCCCCGCTTTCAGATTTAGAGTTGACATATATTCACCTTTTGGAAAAAAATAAATACAGTGGAATGAAAATTGAATCAAAGGGAAAGAACAGATGACTACCATCCATCAAGGATGCACAAATCTGTGCACGGAAAATAATAAAAAAAAAAAAAACCAACAACAAAATCAGGCATTTCAAAGGAATTTTTGAAAATTAAAAAAAAAAAAAAAAAAGTTTGCACTTGTTCCTGGTCATAAACAATCTCACAAAAACCTCACTTTTGGAACTATTCCAATTGAAACCATACACTGAATTTATCATACAGCATAAGTTTCTTTATGTAAAAAATCTTTATACATAGTAATAAAAAAGATAAAGGCAAGATGCATCAAACAGAAATCTGCTGGTTGTTTTTCCTCCGTTCTTACAGAGCCGCTGATGACTACCTGCACTATAAAGAGCTGTGTTTCTGACTTTCTGTCTCAAGCATCTTCGCCTTCGCTTGTGATAAGGATTGTTCTGTCCAAGCATCCAAAAGGACAGATGCTGGTGATGGTTTTTGGCACTTACGCTGGCAAACTGAGCTTCTTTCCCTTGAGTACTGTAAGGAAAAGTAGGAAAGGAAAGGGTTAGCAGCGCAGAGACGTGCTCTGGGAGAAGCACACACTGTTAAACGTTCAAAGGAACCAAGCCCCATCCCACAGGCAGTGGGTGCGCTGCAGACAGCCCTCCCAAGCTCACCCCTTTCCAATACATACTGGTAAAACTATGATGAATTAACAACTATTCAAAATCCTGCCCTCTCCTGCCACCCTGCAATTCTCACTTTTCATCATCAGGACATACCAGCCTATGACTGTGGTTTCGTAAGAGTTAATACTGCAATAACACAGCCCCCTTTAGCTTTGTTGTTACAGGATAAAAGCCGGAATGCGAACAAGGGCAGAATTACTAATGCACTGAGCAGAAAACTGCTTCTACGCTTCGCATAAACAGAAACATCCCAAATCCTCTGGACTCTTGAGGTATTTAAAACACTGAGACAGGTGTCCGTAAGCACGGAATCTGCACAACATTGTATGTTGTCAGGAGAAGCACCAGAATCATGTTTAGCTATGGAAGACAACATGTATTTAGCCATACTTTAAATTTATCAATTAAGTTCATCAGATCGTTTGTACATTTATATTCTACCCATAATCAAAACAATCCTCAGAAACACCCCATTAGCAGAAAGTCTACTTGATAGATTTATCAAGAAGATTTCAGTGATAATTTGCACACAGAATTAACAACCACGAACGTGCCCATTGCCACATTCCACAACCTTAAGGTGAAGTTACTGCACTACTTACCTTTTGTAACATACAAATAGAAGAAGTCACAGTAAAGAACGGTCTGGACCACCCCAGCAACAACAGCTATGAGGTCAAAAAATCCCTCAAAATAGTAGCGCCAAATCCAGTTGACTAAGTACAAGGCACGGTACAGACCCAAGAAGAAAAGATAGTGAGTGGTGATGGTCTCTGCTTCCCCAGTTTTGCTGATCATAAAAAGTTGAGGGAGGATAGCAACCGACTCAAGATAGATGGAGAAGGTCCACAGTATCTGAAAGGGAAAAAAAAAAAACAGCCCACAGATGCATCCAACTGTCTTACTGATAACAGAAGAAAGAAGGTATTTGACTTGGCTTGACTTTTCACTCTCTAACAACGTTATGAATACATACAGTGTTTTGGCAAACCGCCCTTGGAACAGGAAAAACTAAGTGAAAGCCTTATAATCAACCACAGGACAGTCTGAGGGAACAACTCTCTTGGCAGACAACAGACTCCCAGACCAGCTCTCTAGTGAGCTGGCAGGCACAGATCTATTCGTGAGGAAACTTATGTGCATCCACCAACTCAGGCTCCACAGTACCACAAAATACAGTTTACAGAGCTGGTGCTGTGAAAGGCTGCAGGGAAGATGGAAGTCCCTTTTCCTCCATTTTCTTCCATCTTTTTTAATCTAAGGGTCTAAAGAATGAGTTAAAACACAACAAAATTTAAAATAACGTCTCAAAGTGCTGCAATTAAAATTCATTATTATCTAATAAAATAATTTCATTCCAATAAAGAAGCAGCTCAATCCACTTAAACATCTAAAATTGTTTGCTATTTCATGGGAAAAGGTATCTGTTTGAACTCTCTGTAGTTATATTTTTAATGTATTTTTTCTGACAGGGAAACACAGATACATTTCAAATACAATGCAATTCTTCCTAATACTCTAGACCATTTGCCATTCTACAAAACTTAAGTATTAGAATTCCTTCTGCTTTTACCAAGTGGCACCAACTATTCACAAACTGCACTCTGGGCCACTTCTGTAATAAACATAACAAAAAGAAGGATACTTTTGAATAACCATCAGAGTATAATGGGGGAAAAATGGTAAGTGTTCTGCTTAACATAGTGAGCGTTGATAATAATGCTAGTCTTCTGAAGTGCCTTAAATTTTTGCAGAAATCTACAACGTAAAGATGTATTAATGAAACAAGATTAGCCTGAACCTACCAGATATAGGCCTTCTATAAGCATTCCTCACAATCAGTCTAAAAATGCTCATCTTCACATTCTAAATAATTTTAGAGAAAAAAGTATAAGCTCTAGCCTACCCTCAACTCACCTCCAGAGGAGAGAAGTCGTGGTTGACAAGGAACGAGAGCCCACCAACAGGAACTATCAGAAACTCCACTCTGAACGTATCATGGTTTCCATCATAGGTGGCCTTAAATTTCATGTAGATCAGATACACGGTGGCATAGGAGCAGGCGATGTAGATAAGCTAAAGAGCAAGAAAAGAAACAACAACAAAAATAGAACCACCCACGCAGGTTGCAGGATTAGATCAAGTTTGCTGGACAAGGATTTTCCCAGGCACTAAGAAGAACAAGTGCTGTCTGTTTTGGTTGGTTGAATTGCTTATTTACCTGCTCTTGCAGTTCCAGGCTACGTGGCAGTATTTTTAACTTTTCTCTGCAGAGTAGTAATTCAAAACAAGCGACTCGGGGCTCTACTGGTTTTGTTGCTTTAAAAGCATCACTGTGCCTCTGGTTGCAGTAACTCTCCAGAGTCTCCTTACAGACCCTGTCCTGAGCAGGCAGAACTAAGGAATACCCCCTCTGCTGCTGCAGGGGAAGCACTGGCCCAGAGGAATTCAGGACAGAAATATGCATGTGCACATCTGATGGAAAGGGCCTTTGTACGCTCAAAAAGCCCAGGAGTGGTGTGGCTCATGGCAATTAAGAACTTTCTCAATAAGCTTGACTCAGCCATTTTACATACCACAAATTAGCTGACTTGATTTAGACTCGTAAACATCTCCAAAATCTGAAGAGTGGCGATTGGCCAGTGTTCCCCACTAGCCAACGGCCACAAAACTAACAGACTGCTTAGAGCACTGAACCAGATCTCAGTATCAACTTCAGCTGATGTCTAACATTACCATTTTTAATTGTTATGGTAGATTTCATAGCTATTCCCCATGGAATAGGCAAATAGCTTTATTTTACAGATGAAAAAACAGAATCAAAGAAATAAGCCTTTCTAAAGGTCAAACTGCCATCATCAGGCCAGAGCTCACATTGTCCTGGAGACAACATAGTACAGTGGACTAGACAACAGCTTAGCTTCTGCCTTGGTTTTATCACAAAGGTTAAATATTCCAAGCTATTTATCACATTAAATAGCTTTTTTTTTTTCTTTAGAACTGAGTAGTAATCGATTTAAAACCCCACTGTTTGCAGATGCTGCTTATCACTAGAATCACCGTTCACAGATAGAAAAATGCTACAAATACTGTATTAAGGAGCTCAGCATCCAGACTTTACTAAAGCAGCACCCCAGCTGACTGGAGACAAAGGAGCACAGGACAAGGCACTGGAAACCCCTACTACAGGTGTAAACTAACTGCAACTGGTATGGTCAGGGAGGACACCAAGAAAGAGTGAACAAACCCAAACTCCTTATTAAAGATTTCTTCAGAAGAACTGTCATGTGTTTTGGGACACTCGGAATTTTTTGTTTGTAAAGATACCAAAATAAAAGAATGATAGCAAAAACATGACCGCAGAGCACACCCGCAGAGATGCACCCAATTTGCAGAGACAGGTACCACGAAAAAGAAACTGCAAGATACAGAATGCTGCAAATCACAAACACTCCTGCAGGTCAGTAAGAAAGGCAGACAGTGCAAATTTGTGTATTTTGTATATATTCCTAAAACACAGAAGAAACTAATTTTCCTAAATATGTGATGACCACTACCAGAAAAATACAGCAAGTTGGCACCTGTAGTTTAATTAATATTCCTCTAACAATACTGAATAAAATCCTAACTCTAGAGAAACCAACATCAGTTTTTACTGCCAATTACAGCATTTTCCTTGGATTAGAAAGTTCATCTAGTTATGCTCTGGATAAACTTATTTGTGTAACAGCACATATTATCCACAACTGTCTAATGTTATATACCCCTAAATATACACAGACAGAACAAGAAGCTGTGTGGGGACAACCAAGTTTTGTAACCCTTGAAACCATAAGAGAGGCTTCTATTTCGCAAGTTAGTATTGGATCTGAATAGAGGACCACTCTTTCATTCCTGGAGACACTCAGGTTGCGTGAAGTTGAGTATTACGAGCACTGTTTCCCATATTCACTCCTTTTCTGGGTAGGAGAACAGAGACACAGTCATGACCTTGAATCACAACCACTGACTAAATAGCAAAAAACCTAGCTGCACCTTTAGCACACTCAGAAATTACATAGGAAAAAAGCTTGCGTTTCAAGAATATTTTACTCAATCCACAGCTCTTTACCTAGGCTGTTAATATTAAAACTTAAACGCTTGACTCATTGGAAGACAACAGCACGAGTGTATCTATGATCTAAAATTTTATTTTACAGTATTAGTGCCCTAAATTTTCAGTATGTTTTCACATTATTGCCTAACTAGCAAAGTTCCCCTGAACTAAAACTGGCAAGCATCAAGAAAATTCAAGAACAAAGTAACTGGCTTAAAAAGTTGTCTGCTCTGGTGCACTCTCCCAGTCTACCACTTATTTTCTTGCACTCAGCACCAGAAATTGCCGGAATAAAGAAAGAAATAGCAAACACAGAGCTGGGTTCCGTGGGTAAATCTGATGGAAGCTATGTTCCTGAGGCATACTCCTGCCAACTTCTGATCTGCCTCTGACCAGACACCAGATACAATTCTGACAATGCATTCCGAACACTGATTTACCTTGTAGTGGATAAAAAGGTATTTACTTAAGCTCCATTGCCTCTATTGAGAAATACAATTCATTTGAGCCACCTTTCCAAAAGCTTTTATTTTCAATAACCAAAATGGCATTTGCGCTAAATGTCACCGTTCCCATACAGTTTTTAAAAACTGCATGTGGAGTACAGAGAAAAGCAGAATTTTGAGTCCATTTTCCACATTTTTATACAAAGCCCATTGAGAACTTACTCTTTAAGAACTGTACAGTGGGCCTTAAAAAGGCTTTTATCGATGAAATTATGCACTTTGCATGCAACATTACTAGCTTTTCTAACGCTGCAGTATACTCTACCTTCATAGATGTGTTATACAATGAAATGAATGAAGTGAAGAGGTCCAGATAGCGGGTAGTGAAGACCAGTGCAAACAGAAGCTGGCTTTTCCCAGAAATACCTAAAGCAATAAAGGAAATAATTAATTATTCAAAAAGTGATGATGTGCTTTAAAACAATTGATGCCAAGGATGAGAAAGGATATATCTTTATTTCTGAGCAAGTTGATTACAAAAGTAGGACAAAATCCAGACTTCCAGAACTAAACTGTACAAACAAAACGGTAAGTTCATTTACGTCCGTGGTGCAGGCGTAAGCTGTGTATCACTGTACCAGAAAAGGTGTTAGCACTACACGAGATGCAACAGCTGCTGCCAGCGGACAGCTCGCCGGAGACAGTTCTGCAGATCACACTACCTGTTCGGCGTTACCACTGGGCACTGTGCAGCACGGCTGCCTTAGCTTTCAAGCTCAGAGTGCTGTCACATGCCTCAGTACGTTCTTGAGATGATAAAATAGCTGGAAAGGTACAAGGACAATAGATACTACAGATCCAGAGATAATCAGAAAGTATGCTAGCACTAATAACGTGATTTTAAAGGAGTAAGTCACTTCTACAATGTAAGGCAGTTCAATTCTGAAACTTAACTGACAACACGGTGGGAAAAAAATACCAAACAGTCAAACCCAGCTGTTACTGTGCACTACAATAAGACAAAATGAAAAAGAGAGAAATGGGCTAAAATGACAGAAATCTACAGTGCATCTTCAAAGTAACTTCATATTCTAGGCCAAAGCCTCAACATTAAAACATTTGTTTGTACTTAACTTCAGCCACTAGAGCAGAGTCAGAAGCACAGAAGTTGTGCACCATCAGTCACAACAGGTTTCTGAAGACTGAGGTGAAGCTTCACCCCATAACTAGGATGTGGTGGTGTATCACAGCAGGGGAACAAAACAACCCAGCCTGTGCCTGTCTCGTTACTCCAATTATTCTTGTTTACAGGCATCCAGGGTGAAAATACTTCAATCTGTTCAGCTAAGCATGCAAATATTGTTCAAAACCAAGAGGAAAACATATTCTCTAGGAGGGGGTTATGATGCATGGCTGAAAATCCTTGTCCCTTTATATAGAGGTATTTCCAAGAAAGGCTTTTATTAACCATAATGTGCCATGAAGCAATTAGAAGAAAGGCTATCTGCTCTGATTACCGAACTCCTTCACTCTGGTGTCAGGACACTGAATAAGCTGTCCCAGATGAAGGGACTTCATGTATAAGAAATGTACAGAAATGGCTGAAACAGTAACAGTTGAAAAAGGGGTTTTGTTCCTAACTTGCATATGTGAAACCTCCACCAGGTGAGCCTGCAGAACAACCCAACTGCCCATAAGCAACTGTAGCACAGGAAAAAACCATGTGCCTCAAAACCTACGGTTACACAGGTGGTAAAACCATACAGCAAAAGCTGTAAGTACAAAAAAAAACAAAACAAAAATGCCTCAAGCAACCCCCTTGCCCCCAACAAACCACTTCCCAAAGTTTAGAAAAAAACCCAACTCACACTTGACATTTCTTTAACTAGAGCTACATTGCCAAGAGAGCTGAAGCAGCGCTCGGTTGCGTCAGAGGTGCACTGATGGAGGGCTCCCAACAGAGCCCTGCTCTCCTGTGCATCAAACCTCCCAGCAAGGACAACGGCCTCAGCCCAAAACCAACAGGACAGAGAAATCCAGCCAGAGCGGCTGCAGCACAGCATCACGCTACAGCGCACAGCTACGTTCAAGTATTCACCATGCTATTTTCTGTCATGGTTTCAGCCAAATTTACTGAAACCAGACTGACAGATGGCCCTTCCTCCCCCCAAAAAAGAAAGGAGAGGAAGAGATTAAAGAGACTTAGGAGTTTAGAATGAATGAAACTACTTTAATGAGGTATTAATACCAAAACTAAAGCAAGAACAAAATAATGAAATAAATACAGTGTACACAAAACCATATCAAGCTCCCAGGATGACAATCACGTCACCAGCAGGCATCGGGAAAAGTCCCAGGCTGGACTGGGTGCTGGACAGGAGCTGGATTCTAGATCTGGAGTCAGGAACACTCGCAGCGGGGTCACAGGCAGGCGAACAGACAGGGTCCTCTTTGGATGTCAGTCACTGAAGAAAGAGAACTGACCCTTGGATCCCTCAGCTTTTATACCGAGTGTGATGCAGATGGGATTTTTCGGACTCCTGTCCTGTCCCCTCCTGCCCCCACAGGTGTGACCCCTCGACGCTTTTCCGCTTCCCACCCTCCAATGGGGCAGATAACAAAATTCCCTGCCCTCGGTTCTTCTGGCAGTAAGTATAAGCAAGGGCCTCTCTGCACCATCCCTTGGTGTAATCAGGTCTTATCCCTGTGAGAGTGAACAGCTTTCTGAACAACGTGCTGTTAACTTCAGAGTTTAGGTAGAAGAGGCTCAGCTAAACACTAAAATTGTAAAACAGAAAATTGCTTCGTTTTACCTCAAACCAGGACATTTTCTTTTGGTAAACAACTGTGAAGAGCAACAAAAAAAAGGATATAGGCTACATTAATGATTGATAATGGCTATAAATTTGTATCTGGATCTATTGTCACACAAATACAAGTAATACGCTCAACAAATTCCCCATAGCCACTGCCAGCCTCACCTCTAACCCTAAGCCAAAAGCAGTAATTTTTATTAAGGCTTTCAGTATTCACAATGAATTCTGAATCTTTGGAATTGTCAAATGCTCCTCAAATGCACCCCAAAGCCAAGTTTAAACTAATTTTCAAGTTAAGCAGGCTAGACTAGGCAAAGTTCAAAGTTTAAACCAAACACCTATGGAAAGCAGGATCTCTACTGCAAGGAATAGAAAACAGGCAAAGGAAACGGGAAACTCTCTGAATTTGATTCATTTCAACACTTTCAGAAACACACCAATATACCTGCTACAGCACTAACCTCAGCTCATGGCAACTGCAACTTCACTGCATTATTCTCATAGAATCACAGAATGGTTCGAGTTGGAAGGGACCTTGAAGATCATCCAGTTCCAACCCCCCTGCCCTGGGCAGGGACACCTCCCACCACCCCAGGTTGCTCCAAGCCCCATCCAGCCTGGCCTTGAACCCCTCCAGGGATGGAGCAGCCACAGCTTCTCCCTTTCCTGTTACACCCGCAAATATTACCTGAGCTAAACCAACACACATTATTTCTTCTGGGCTCAAATTTCCAAGAGTCCAACCTCTCATTTTTGTTTCATCCTCACACATGGGAAAACTCCTTCAACTTCTGCACCCCAGTGTGGCTGAAAGCCCTAACACTTTCACAGCCCTGGAGCACAGAGAGCAGAAACCGTAGTACCTTCTCATCAGCCTCATCAGCGACGGGCGGCAGCAGAGGCGCTCGGTCAGCAGGGCTGCGGAGCACACACACGACTGACTATGAACTGCATCTCACAACCATAAAAATCTACAAACGGAATCTTTTCTAAGGTCAGCCAGCCCATACTTAACCATGAGAACTCCACAGAATTTTTGAAGCATTTAATAGAGAAAGTAGTTTTGTTCGGTACAAAGTCCATATCACAACTACAGAATCAAAACTTTGGTTCTACTAACAGAATCCTGTTTCAACTAAAAAAACCAAACCAACCTAAGTCTAAACACAAACTTGTCAATTGAGAAAGGCAAAATTTTCCTTCCAAGAGAAGAAATTCCAAACCTACCTAAAGCAGCATTTTCTGAGAGAATACAGATAAACTGGCAGCAGCCCATGGCAAAGTACCGAAGTCTTCAACAAAGCACATGATCTGGACCATAGCAGACATACAGAATTATGGAACAACAACATTACCTAGCAAAAGTATTACACATTTACTATCTACACTACTTTTTTTTAGAGCATGCAGCATATAATTTGACAGCCTTGCAACTGCAGGTCACCTTTAACACTCGACAAATGACACTGAGAAAAGCCAATCAATTTTCAGGCAGTAATTCCCAGTGCAATCCAATTTGATTTGGAATGGATTAGAAAATACAGTCTGAACATCACAGCGTTTGAAAGCACAGGATTCTTCAAGTCTCATGAATTTCCTAACTATGACATAAAGTCAATAATGTAGTTACCTCCTACACCCTCCGTGGCTCCTACTAATTATTTTTTAGCTGTTAGTTACGTGGAGTGGCAAACATTTTTTTCCAAATTCTGTTTTTGGAAACTCAAATAACCAGCCACAAAAAACCTGTTTCTCTGCCAGGTTTCAAATCATGACTTGATGTGCTTTCCCCTTTTTCTCTTTTTAACATACCGGCTAAATTGCAGGGGAGGGGGAGAGTTTGTCAAACACTGAAAACAGAGATTGCTTCATAATGCAGATTATTCTACCCTCACCTATTTTCCTCAATTAGAGAAAATCTAAGGAAAGAAAATGTGGAGCGATGTGTCTCAGAAAACAGCAGGTTGCAGCAGAGGTAGGCGGCCATCTCCCCGTTTCCAGCTGCTTTTCCAGGGCTCTGGCCTCCTCCCAGACAAAGGCCTCAGACAGACACAGATGCGAGCAGAGGAGCGGAGTCGGCACCATGTGGTTTGCCAACTCTTCATGGATCACAGCCCACCCTTCAGCCACCAGGCAGGAGCCTTCACTTATTGTCTAAGCTTCTGCTGCTTCAGAAGTGCACAGCGAAAGCAGCAGCTCTTCCTTGGTCACCAATAACCACGAGGCTTAACATGTTTATTTCATTTATAAACTGCTCTAATAAGCAATGTAAAGGAACACAGACAGCCCACTAATAAGTAATTTAGCAACCACTCAACATTTACCGGTAACTATTTATGCTATTGTTCTGCACAACTTTACAAATGCTATTTCATGTGAATATACAGTTATTAAGCTTTTACTAGTAGGAACCAGAACTCTCAGCAGAAAAGCACTACAAGGAACAGGATAGAGCCCCTAAAATAAAATCCCATGTTCCTTTGAGCTCCGTTTCTCACTCTAGACAAGCTCGTTAGGCCTCGGACACTAACCCTATAGGAGTAACAGAGCTGGATTTACTCCCAAGAACTCTGGGTTTTCAGTGTCTGCCTGTCTCAGACAAACACATCCCCGTTCCTTTTTTTTTTTTTTTTTTTTTGGGGAAAAAAATAAAACAGAGGTTTTGT
>VZRU01010624.1:13402-74179 GCA_013398155.1 Pedionomus torquatus
GCCCCGGTCCGGGATGCGCCGGTCCGGGATGCGCCGGTCCGGGATGCGCCGGTCCGGGATGCCCCGGTCCGGGATGCCCCGCCCCTTCAGCAACAGCCGAACCAGCCACAGAGACAGCCAGGAATGGGATTCCATTACTCTGGAAAATGGGTAACGGGTAATCCTGTATTTGTGACAGATTAGCATTTTCCACAATTTTCATATTTTTCCTCTAGAAATTTACCCCTGGGCTCTTCTCCCTGTCCCCCAAAGCGAAGACCACAGATATCAAGTGAGATGCTGTTAACTATTTGTAAGGCTAATTAATACCAGCTAAAGCATTAGAAGATAAATGCTGTATTGTTGCCGACATTGCCAGAAGTGCAGCCGTCACAGCTTCTCCATTTAACTCTCCAATGTATAGTCCCCTGGACTGTAAGCTCTGAACACGCCTTGTGCTCCTGCATCACAAGGGCAAGAAAATCCTCTCATTAATCAGGCTCAGAAAAGCAGACTGATGCTGAACGGGCAGGAAGAGACAGATGGACATTGGCTGCTTGCTACTCTTACAAAAAAAAAAAAGTGACACATTTCTAGACTATCTATTTCTGTGTGCAATTAAAGAAACAGATATGAATTGTACTAAAATATCCTGTGGTATAAAACTGGTACAGGTCCTGTAGCAAGGACAAGGTCAGGAGGGGGTATATGAGCCATTGCTCTGTTTAGGGACCGAGCAGATAGAGATGGAGAGATGGTCTGACAATGACGAGATGCTACACTGAAAAATACTAAGTTCTAGATACCTGGATGACACAGAATTATTTGGTTCTTGAAAAGTTTGTCATTTATCTGCACTTTTAAAAGCATGCTGTAAAACAATGCACAGTACCATTTCTGAGGAACAATTTCAGGCGTTCTGGGATGCTGATTAGAGAAATTTAACTTAGAGTTTGTGTTTACTCTTTACAGACCTGTCTTTTCTATCCATTTTCCTTCCTGCCTTACAGATCCCTGACCTCAACAGCAGTTTTCAGACACTGCAGATGGGTAGCTGTTTCCTTATCTTCAAGGATTTAAAGATACGGGTAAGGTGGCATTGCCTCAGCACTGATTGTAGGGGTGTTTTCTCCATCAGTGATCCAGAACGAGTAGCCCCTTTTTATCTTCTAAACACTGTTCTGAATATAAAGGTGTTGGGCATTGAAATGACAGGCCAATAAGGTATTTTTTCCTGTCTGCTAACCCCGTAAGAAACCTACACGCAGTCAGATGAATGGAATGAAATACCTGCTGGCACACTCGGCTGGACGGGACCACGTGTCACGCGGGTACAACATTTGCAAGAGCCAGCCCTGCACCGGCGTTATGTCAGACTGTGCACAGCCGGGTGTACCTCCCGCAGTATGTACAGCAGTGCCTGGCAACCACCAGGGGAGTCAGAAGGGGAGAGGAGAGCTGCAATTCTCACAACATGCAGATAAAAAAATTAACGTCATGCTACGTATTCAACAGCAGATTTAATCTGATTTTTTTTTCCCATTTTCCAATATAAATGTTAGAACTAAAAGGATATAGAAAAAATTAACCTTGGTTGAAACAAATGCTACCCACACATACAATAAACAGCATTTCTTAAAGGATCCAAGTCTTCATACAACATTTCTCTGTAGCATATTCTTCCCTAAAATCCTGATGGTGTGAAAAGAGGGGGATTGTGAGACGACTTTCCCAAGAATGCATTCCGGGGAAGGGGTGATGTGCATTTTGTATGTGATGTGCATGTGACGGGACAGACTGAGGAGAGCAGCAGGACCCGGTGGTGCGCTGCCGGCGTTGAGGGGTTCTAGGGTTTGTTCCACAGGAGTGGAAAGGAAAGTGTAGGCGTTTCACTTTCCTTTAGCCACAGCCGTGTGCCAGAGCGCGAAGGGCCAGCAGATCCCCTGCCCTGCCTGCCAGCGCTCTCCAGCTCTTCCTCTCCACAGCAAGTCAGCTCCAGCAGTTTTGAAGGAAGTATGACATGAACCACAGGTTCTGTAGAATGGGGTTCTCTGTCAGTGACCTTTCCAAGAGGTACATTGACAAAAGCAACATTGATTTTCTACAGTTCTCACCATCCAAGGTGCTCACACCGTCTCTGAACCAAATAGGATTTGCAGTCACACCGTGAAATGAGCACAGCATTACGGGGGTGCTCCACATTTACCCCTCATACATCGCTCTTGTAAGAAACAGAAGCGTCCCTGACCAAATGCAAATGCGATGCCAAAGCTATTAACATAATTATTAATTTAATAAAATAGATAAATAATCAAGGAGTTCAGCTGTTTAAAAGCACTTGTGCTTGAAAGAAATTGCAGCACAGATGGCACAAACCGAAGAGCTCACTCCTGCTCCAATTAAAAGCTAAACCCCGACTCACGTAATTGCAGACAGCGTCGCTCCCAGCTACGCTGACAAGATCGTTTTGAGCTCGTGTGGATCTGAGGTGCGTGGCGCAGCCGAGTCCCGTATCTGACTTAGGCTGAACTGGAAACGCTGGCCGTCCTCTGGACCAGGAACACAGAATTCAAGGCAGGCAATTTCTAGAAATCAAACCACCCTTTAGTACTTTCACATCTAAATGAGGCGGAACTTTTTAATGTGAAAAACAAGATAACTCTTCATAAGCTATTTGATCCACTAAAGCATTTTTTTGTTGTTTTAGTGGGTATTTGCTCAGATTGGTAAATTCTTTTCTGTTTAAGTAAGTGTCCCAATTTGCTGTTTACACACAGAAAGGGTAGCACAGCGGGAAAAGCCGGACTCTCATTGTCAGCATCAGAGAAGGTGGCACAAGGCAGTTTGCAGCCACAGCTCTTTGCAGACAAAACGCAGAGGTAGAGCCCCCGGTTCCCCCGCAAGGTGATGTCCCGCTCCCAGGTTAGTCTCAGGCAGAGCAGCTGGAGGGTGAAGAGCGGTTGCGCTCCTCTGCCTGCCCAGCCGGGAGCACAGCCCCGAGCACCAGGCTGCTCCCGCTGTGGCAGCAGTTACTGCCAGACGGGACCGCCGTAGGGGCTGTTCTTCCCACGGCTGACATTCACCCTTCCCCAGCAAATGCCTCTGCCTCCCCTGCTCCCCCCTCCTCAGCCCCACTCCTGTTGCTTCCCTGCCTGTAGCAACACTCAACTCTGCACCCAGCGCTGTGAAGCTGGATGTCACGTTTGCCAGGAAGAAATACAGGTTTGAAAGGCGTTTACTACAGTGCAGCCCCCGATGGAACAGGTGAACTTTTAAGTCCATGCATTGGGGGGTTTTTTTAGAAAAGATAAAGACTTTTGCAATGGCAAAATGGAAAACTGTACTAACCACTCTTGGGGTAAAACCATGTCAAACAACATCAAAATGTGAGTTCACATGCAGAGGATTTTTAATTGTTTTTTTAAATACTGAGGCATGGCATGAAAAGCATTACGCATGTAAGCCATTAAAACACATTAAAATGTGTAGTTTAGAGTTATGAGAAATTAGTTGTTAAAGAGCTGGTAGGAAGTACTGGACTGACAGTCCTAGTGGTACGTAGCCCCTCGGCACTGGCAGGTGTGGGCCTCGGCGCCGTCTGAAGGAAGGGACGACCTCACGATGAACACACGCAGGTTTCCACGGTGCATTTTGTCACATGAAATACCAATGGTATGGCCGATCCCTTCTGTGTCAACAGTTCTGTGCTGAATGCGTACAGCCACGGGGAACCACAGCCCGTGCAGGTGCTTGCAGTATTAGAACACGTCATCACGTCTTATCTGAGCAGGATTTCAACCAGCAGCCGGAGATGAAGCTACTTTATTGCAAGAGCAGGAACTCCTCGTAGGGTTTCCACGGTGTCAGAGAGGAGAGCCTCTGCCTGGAGGAACGTGCACTTGAGTGTGAGAACCCAGTGGGTGGGTATGACAGCCTGTGCCCAAATCAGCACAAGGAGCGGCAGGTACAACACATCAGCCTCCAAGCGGCCGCTCCGTGTCCCCTCGGCCACCCAGGTTCCTCCCTGGCACGTCGGTACATCCTTTAGTGCTTTCCTCAAGAGACAAAGAACTCATTTCCAGTTCTGAATTTAGTCTGATGAATTTGGAGGGGTCCGGTGGTACTTGCTAACGGTAAAGGCAGGGCAAAGGGATACTCCACATCCTGATGGCAGATGAAGGCGTTGCTTTTAAGAAACTAACCGCTTAAACTAACTCAGGCATCTCAGAGCCCCTTGGTTCTACTATTCTTTATCTCTAGCATCTCCTTCGTACGTTACGGGACGCTGAAAATCAAAAAGGAAGGAAAAATACTAAATCTTTTTACATACTTTGATTTGCAGTCTAGAGATTAAGTAGAACACTTAGCATTTAGTTTCCTTAATTGGAATTCATACCTTAAGCCCACCAGTGCTCTCATTAAATTTTAGCCTGTCAAAATGGTAAAATCCAATTAAGGTTAATGGCAACATTCTTTTAACTGGAGATTATCAAAACAGTTGTGGAATAAAATCTAATCAATAGACTGAAACAGGTAAAATACAGATTTAATGCCAACAACATGTTCCAAATAACAATGCAGTAATGGATCGGTGCTGCGTGGAATTTTAAAACTACTTTTGTTAAGGTTGGCTTTACAGTAAAGATAAGGTAAAGTGATTTTTCCCTTTATTGGATTCTAAAATAGTCTAATGGAGGTACAAGACACTGCTGTAATAATGAAAAAATATTCAGAAATTGTTCTCTCTGTATTCAAAGCAGGAAGGAGGGTCCTGCAGTCCTTCACCCTGCAGTGGTCACTGCTACGGGCGAGCCACGATTCTCCCATAAAGCTACCTCTTACTGAAAATATGACTTACCTCAAGGCTAAGAGTCAGGGATTCAGAAAGGGAGGTGCAGTGCAAGCACAGCACACAGACAGGTGCTGAAGCTGCTCAAACGAGGAGCACCTGAGAAGCAGAAAGTGTTAAGTCTTAGTGTCAGGACACAGCTCAGGTCTGGCACAGTCTCACCTACACCATCCCAGAGCGGTGCAGCCAGTTCCACCACTGGAATCCCAGTTACACTCAGCTTCAAAAGAGACACTGCTCAGAACGTCACCTCTTGTTTATACGCACAGCTGTGAAGAGAAGCGTTTCCTAGGGGTGTGCTCGCTAGGCAGAGGAAAAACCAACCAGAAGCTCAAGAACTTGGCTGATCGTTACCCAGAAAACCCCTCCCTTTGGGGTATCCGCAGAGCGAACAGAACCAGCACAGGGAGCTGGGACCAGGGCACGGCTCTGATTCCAGCAAGGGCATCATAGCAATTTAGTCCCTCTTTCTCCTGTTTTAGCACCTCAACATCCCTCTCTCTTTTCCAACAACTCCTGTCTTGCAGGTGTCACTGGAAGCGACTCTATCTGCTGTCTAATAGTGGCAAGTTCTCAACGTTGGGTTGACTGCATGCAAAATCTCACTGTAGCACATCCACTAACGTACTTGCCAGCATAACTTGCCCGGTATGAAATGCAATTTGTAGACGTAAGAGAAACCACTGAAGCAGAGGAACCAATAGGATCCCAACAGAATGGGAACTGCAGGAAAAACCATTCAAGGGGTTTCCACAATCTGGATAAAGATGCTACTCTGCCCCAGTGCTACCTCCTCTCCCACTTACACCTCTGTAGAGGGTTCTGCTGCAGATAAAGGTGGTGATCTGAAGGTCCAGGGATGGAGAGTCCTGCCTTAAATTTAGGCAAAGAATACAGGAGAGGGAAAAGCTCACAGTTTCAGACTACATTTTACACGAGCTAATGCTTAGCGCAGAGCAATGCTCCCCGCAGCACACAGCTGCTAGTGCATCTGACAATCCTCCTCCGTTACCTCTTGCTGTGGGTAAAGCCAACAACATCCCCGCTGCGACTGGGGATGGAGTGTGATTGGAGGCAGGAGTTAAAAAGCTGATTAAAACTTTCATTGTACCCACACCATCAGAGCAGCAATCTGTTCCTGGTGGGTGCCGTGGGGCTGCCCTCCCTGCTGGCGTGTGGAGGGAGAGGCTGGACTCACCGCTTGGGGCCAGGGTGGGCAGTGGCTCCCCGGTGGTGCCCGCACCCTGCTCTGTCCCAGGGCTGCCTCCCGGGGCTCCGTCCCGTGCCCGCTGCAGGCTCTGGAGCTGCCAGGCGTCCAGGGACTCACGCTGCGACCTGGTGACAGCAGCAGCATTCTCAGGGCCCAGGTTTGCTATTTGCGCTGGGGACAGTGCCTGAGAGGAATAGAAGCCAGAAAAGAAACGGTTTTGTCTGCCCAGGAAATACAGCAGGTCAGGAATCGGAAGACAGCGCTGCCTTGCCTTTGGAATGGGGGGAATTCGCCTTCAACACGGTGCTGCTATGAAAGAGTTCAGCAGAGCTTAAAAGAAATCCTCCGCTCTCATGTACTCCACTGACTGCTCCTCCGTCACCCGGCTCTGTGCTGCCTGAGCTTCCCGTGCCAGCGCGCTGCTGGACACCTCTCCAACATATTGCTGGAGTTAAATTTTCCAGCCATTTCTTTTCTGATTTGATCAAAGAGTGATGGCATTGTACGTCCTCTTGTGTTTTCATTTATTTCCTCTTACATCTGTTCACAAGCAATCTGGCTTGAACCTATGTTTGACCTTTAATTAGAGTTAGCAGTAGAGCAATGAGATGAAAAAAAACCCCATGCTTTAACTACATTATTCAATTTTCTCTTTTAGATCAAAAATTTTCCAAGTTTGGTTACATTAAAACTCGTGTTTAAAAATGAAACATGGCAATCGTAATCTTACAGTAATTATATCACATAGCAATTAACCAGTTTGTAAAGCCTGCATGTCTTGGCTGTGCTGGAGAGCTTTGATTCTCCTTAACATTCTGCAGTCACAAGAGTTTTAGCCCTCCTACGCTACAGGCCTTCTTTGCTGCAGCAATTCTCTACCAGATTCTGCTTCAGGAAAACTAAACTCCCCGTAGGTCAGACAATGGAGCAGACCCTTCCTGATTTTTCATCATCTACCAAATGGCATTCTCTTTTAAGCTGAGTGAACTCCTGTAAACGCCTACACGTCCAGAAATTTTGAATTGAGTCTCTTCTTAACTGAAGTGAAGTCCATACTACAATGTAATTTTTCATAAATAAAAATCTGAATAATGTATACAGCCATAAAATGAAGTTCCACAAAACCTGTGTAAAACCAAAACCTACTCTGAATCTTTCAAATACAGAAACCTCTCGAGAAGGTCCCCAATATTTGCGTTAAGCACATTTTTTTGCATCATTACTGTTCTTACTAACAAAAATGTATGCGATTTGAAAGGAATCCTACAAGATGCCACAGATCTTCAGTTTTCCCTGTTTTTCACTGAAATGGAATCACTAGGGACATTTCAAGCATATCTGAACTGTCAGCAGTGCTGGGCAGAACAGTTAGTGCTCAAGGAGTTTTCTCAGAAGCCGGCAGTTCACTGTCTGTGTAGCTCCTCTGTCCATTTGTCCCTTGCTTGCCCGAGCACCTGAAGGGGACCAGCCGAGGCAGAACATTGATCTCGTCACTGCATCAAATAAAGTCTGGGCCAACGGCCTCAAGATCCACGTGCTAGTTTCTGGTCCATGTTCAGAATGGCTGTCATTAGATGGAGTTCCTTTGTGATCTGTATCTGCCTGTACAATCTGTTTTTCAGAGCTAACTCAGGAGAATGTTGCCAGAGTTTAGGATAATAAAAAAGCTCTTTCACAGTCAGCAGAGACATTTGTAGCTATGATAGCATCCCTGCAACATTAATAAACGGAGAAAAAGCCCCCTTAGATCTGAATACAGGGTTGGAAGAAAGAGGAAGTCCATTCCCTGATTTCTGACCCTAGACCTTTGCCTTCTCCTCCAGAGGCATTCTGAAGAATAAATAAAGCTCATGCAGTGTATTTATGGGCATCACAGATACAGATGATACAGCTGAAAGTTAATGTTTCAGATCCTTGACTGCCTCTCACTTAACACACCACAGAAAAACTCTTGCTGAAATCCAAACCCAAACTATAAATAATTTATATTAGAGTAAAAACAATAGAAGTTTGGTTACTTCTTCAGTAAACCAGCTTACTTGGAAAATTTCAGGAGGTATATGTCTTATTGCTATTGGCTGGAAATACGGCATCAAGTTTTTATCAAAAGCTTTTAATTCATCTTCATTCAAGCCACCTAAAAAGAAGTAAAAAAAAGAAACAAAAAAAAAGCAATAGGAACAAACCTTAGTTAATATTCTTTTTATTAGATTTATTTTTTAGGCTAGCAAAATTTTAAGCATTTACACAAAATTATCTAATCAACGGTTTTCTCCAGTGTGTTGTGGAGATACTGGTTATTTTTTTGGTCTGTTTTTTTCACTGCATTCCAACATTACAAATCACCTGACTTTGGCCAAGGGTGTGGAATATGCTTTACCTGAGTCACTTTATCTTGGAAAAGAGACAATGAAAAAAAATCAATAAAACCATAAGCAGTGTTATTAGGGAATGATTGTTCACAGCCTCTGCCAAGGCGAGATGAGGGAGCACAAGCACGGAACGGGAGTTGCTTCTTCACCCGCTGAGTACTTGCAGCACAGGGCCATCGCCCCAGGCATCGGGGATGCTAACATTTATCAGCACTGAACGTGCAGTTAATTCCAGGGAAAAATCCCTCAACAAAGTGGCCTGAGCTCTGGCTGAGGAAGTCTCCGCAGCTGTGGGAGCGCCCTGGAGAAGTTCCCCTCCAGGCTGACGGGCTCTCACTCTCCCTGGGCACCCCCCGTTCCTCCTGCTGCTGCCAGGATGCTGGCTCAGCCACGGGGCTCGGCCCAGCACAGCCCCTCTTCAGCAGCACAGGTCTGAAATCCAGGTTGGCTTTGTCCTCCTTCCTCTACCCTTTCCAACCCACAGGACCCAAATGACATGAGGCTGTGCTCTGGGTGGTTTGATCGGACTCAGAGAACCTCAGGGAGAATACCACGACTTTTCCTTAGCTCTAACGACATTGCTGCGTGCCCGTTCCTGGAGGTGACTCCTCTCTGGAGATGTCTTTTGCCAGTCTAGGCAAACGCACTGCCATGCGTACCCATCTTTAGTGCTCAGTAACAATGCTCCAGAACCATCACCATCGGGAGTCTGAACTCTGTTACCTGCTATGGTACCAATGTCCTGTAAAACAGAACCGTTCCAGCTGGCCGCAGCACCAAACACGGATTCTGCCATCTTCTTAAACTGCCTCAGAACAGGTGTGCTACAGAGCAACAGCCCAATTCTTGCCACAGCAGCACTGCGAAAGGCAACGGGGTCAACGTTACATGCTGCAATTACATGCTATACTGAATAAGCCCGAATATACTTGGTCTGCTGCCAGAAGACTGTAAACCCATTTTCCATTTAGAATACACACACACAAATTGCATACAAACGTTTAATGCTTTGAGCAAAAACCTGCTTTTCTCAATGTAATACTTATATTGTGGGATAGAAATAGTAAGGGAAACCTAAAGTAGAACATATTTTAAACAAGTACTGTATACTTTTCATAACAGCTGTGGTCTTCCTAAAAGCATTCACAACGTAAAATAGTGTCCTTCAGGCTCTGCAAGTCTTGAAGGAGCACAAATAGCACAACAAATTTTATCAACAGAGATACTAATAAATATTTTATTAAGTATTCAGTGAAGTACCTGAATTCAGCAGTCCTTATGGACATGATTTCTGTGGAGTTCAAAGCACAGAGAATAGCTCCTAATCCAACTAAGTCAAAGCTTTTCAGTGCGCTGATCGTCTGGCCAGAATCTTCCAGAAAACCTTGCAGAATAGATCTGGCCTACAAAAGCAGTAAGATATTATGCATGAACAGAGTAAATATAATGCAAGGGTTTGTTACAGAAGCTCAAAACCTTAGCAGAAGCTCTGGACCATATATAATCCCAAGCCTCTCCTAATTAGTTGGGGTTTTGCCACGGCCATCAGGAGGAGCCCTGCCACCACCTACATGTGACACTGGAACACAAACACTTCCCAAGCGCAAGTGACTTGAAAACACTTCGTACCTCTGCTGCCAGGTGGCAAGGAAGCACTTCACCAGAAGAAGACAGTGTTGAATCACCTATCAAAACTGCCCAATTCAATTAAATAGCTACAAGGAAACACAAAATCCTCAAGGGGTCAATATGAAATTTTTAGGTTTTCTAATTCTCAGGTTATCGTGTCATATTTAAGTGTCACACAGGTGGTGACCTGTGTTTAGGATTAATTTTCAGATATGAATGGGATATTGGTACCAAAATAGGCGCCTAAGTCATTTAGGATGGTTCTCATCCTAAACTAACCATTTAAAAACCATGTGTCTAGCTCAAGTCTCGGATGCCACCAAGGCATCCTCCAAAGTCAGTGAAAGAAACAGCATCTTCCAAGATTTTCTCATCCATCCACAACACTGAGCTTAACAACAAGCCTCAACCAGCTGCCTTTTAGACACCTGAAGCCAGGCAGGATGAGAGTCTCTTAACTAGCTATTCTTACTGACAGCAGGACCCCTCCAAAAGCCAACTACCATAAAGCCCTCCCAGGTGCTTCCTTCTGATTGTGCTCTTCAGAACAAGAGCCTATTGAGCAGGTTGGTGACGCTCTGCTGGGGCTGGCTGCCACCACGCCAGCATCTGTGCTGCTGAGGAGCCCCAACAGCAGGGCACAGAGCCAGCGAGAGTTGCCAACTGCATATACAAATAAAAGCTCATAGTTCTTATCAAAGTCTCAGTGACATAATGAGAAGCTAATCAAGGAAAGGAAGAGGAGAGGAGTCTATTTGCTAAAAACTTAGGCTTCCAGGGCAACGGGTGCTGGGCTGGGGGCACACTACCTCTTCAGTGACTAATCTTTGTGAGGAAGGACTAACGCCTCCCGAGCAGTACTATCTGTTCTGGGGCCAGTCTGAGCACAGCTGCTGACCTCTTTCTCCTACTTAGTAGGCAAGTGCTAAAGAATACACTAGTCACCATCACAGATAACGGAGACTGATGTCCTGTTGGCCATGTCACCGGGAAGCTGGCAGCCGGGCAGACCCCAGCACTGACCAACCTGCCGCGTTCCCGGGCTCACAGCTCAGAACAGCGGTGCTGGGGATTGCTGTTCATGTTTCCTGGGCCATTCCAGGACTTCAGTCCCAAAGGGTGTGATTCCAGAGCCTTTCACCGGGAGTACACTCAATAACACACTCACCTGGGTGAGAGTCCATTCTCTTTGCTGACTAAGGGCAGAAACGGTGTCCACAGAGCGCAAATCCAGCTCTTTGATTTCGTGTTCGGTGAGCGCCAGAGCAATGCGGCCCAGGGAAACAACATGGTAACTCTTCCAGGCTGGCAGCGCCCCCCAGACCTTTGGAAGAGAGCCGTTACTGTCTGATCATTATGCACCTTCCTCGATATACGACATTCTCAGACCCCCCCTGGTTTTCAAAGTCCCACTGCCCAAAGTATGCCTCTGCACACAAAGGCACAGCTTAGGGACTGTGAAGCTCTTCGAGGTTCTACACCAGTAACAGTCAGTTTATACAAAAATGGGGCTGCTGCGAGTGTTGCTGAAGGGGCAAGTACTACTGAAAACAATAAAAACACCGGTCTGTGTGAGATCCACAGCGTTACTCTGTGACCAGGAAACAGCACCAGGACTGGCCAGGCCTCCATACGAGGAAGGCCAAAGCTATGAAGTATCTAGATGAAGCAGTATCTCTGCAGTTGCCTACTCAGTAGTGTTTGCACCTTCAGATAGACATGAAGCAGCACAACTTGCATAAAAGAAAGAAAAAGGGCCATGTCTCTGGAAGAAGTGACTGTTGGCACCGGCTGAGCAGCCTCACGACTGAGAGACCTTGTTCCCAACCACAACCCCCTGGGGTTTGCTGGAGCTGTACCTCCTGAGTGAGTTTTCACCAGATCTTGTACGTTGTTTTTATGATGTCATAAAGACATGGGGAAAGGGTCTAAGCCTGGCAAATGTCAATCTTTTCCAAAGAAAAACTGCTAGTAAAAAGCATTAGCTATTAATTCTGTAGCTTAAGAGATGTATGAAACACACACAGTTAAAAAGGGTGTGTGTCTATTTCCTGATCTAGGTCACAAACTACAGAATTTGAAGTTCTTCATAAATAGGATTATCTGACAGCGCTGGATGAAATCTCACACAACACGATATAAATAACACAACAACGAAACCAAAACACTCCTCTGTCCTCCTTCACCCAAGACGACAGATCCCAACAGCTGTGACTGTCGCAGAGCCAGGAGACCTCCCACTTACAAGTGAGTTATTCTTACTTTCATTAGGACACCATCTGATAACTAGACTTCTTCAATTAGTTTGGGACCATGAGTAGTACAGTTTCCTTTAGGGGAAATCAATCAGTTCAGGAGAAATTAAAGCTGTCTTAATCAAATCTTTAATCAAAGACGCCCTTTAGTTAATAACAGCATCTTATGCACATAATTTCGGAGAGCTTTGCCCGTACTGTCTGATTTCTCGCGCTTCACGGTCAGTGTAGCACCATTGCTGCATTCTGCAGATTAACGCGCAGGAAGCCTGTCTTTGTCTGGCAGCAATCTGTCTTACAAAGACAGAACATACTTTCACTCAGTGTGCTACAGATCTGTGTATCTGTGACCTGAATACAGCTGGGACACGAGGGTATTATCCTTGACGGCAATTTCTCCACAACAGATAACACTGAGGACACTATTACACTGCACTGCTGCAGAGTATTTCAGTTCTCACTATCTCAGATGAGCACTGTTTTATTTTTCTTCTAGGATTACATTTTTCCCCCTCTCCTACCCAGGTCTCTGTTCTGACGGAGGGAAGCTCTCCCGGGAAGAACGCGCTGGGTGCAGTGGGCTGTTGTACGCAGAGAGTCACCATCTGCTGTTGGAAATCCGGGTGCTGCCACTTCTCTTCTAAAGCTTGTCAACTGCAGGTGCTCAAAGCTGAGCTTCACTGCTAAAAACTGCCCCACTGGCCTTGTCTTTTGCCTGTGACAAGCCATGGGACAACATGCCAAGGTCAGAGGGAGAGGGTGCCAGCAAGGGCCCGCAGCTTGGGCTGGCTACGCTGCAGCACGCTTGGGGTCTTCCAGAGATGAACCTGGGGCTCCTCAGGGCATGGGAGCCAAGAGGGAAACCCCAGTGAAATACCCCAAAGGAATCAAAGGGTGCAACTCTGAGGTGACACAGCCAACAGCTTCTTAGCAGGGCCAGCGGTGACAGGACATGGGGCAACGGTTTTAAACTAAACGAGGGAATAGATATATACTAGATGCAAGGAAGAAATTGCTTACAGTGAGGGTGAGGCACTGGCCCAGGCTGCCCAGAGAGGTGGTGGATGCCCCATCCCTGGGAACATTCATTCTGCCCCATCAGGTTGGACTAGGCT
Organism: Pedionomus torquatus; assembly: GCA_013398155.1. Lineage (NCBI taxonomy): Eukaryota > Metazoa > Chordata > Aves > Charadriiformes > Pedionomidae > Pedionomus > Pedionomus torquatus. Next base: position 26,812 of record VZRU01010624.1, read on the forward strand.
CTGAGCAACCTGGTCTAGTTGAAGATGTCCATGAAGATTGCACGGACATTGGACTAGATGTCCTTTAATGCTCCCTTCCAACCCAAACTATTCTATGATTCTGTCTACCCAGAAGCCGTGTTCAGCTCCACTATTCTGGCTGCAGCTGCTGGTTTAAAGAGATGCTGCCCAGGTCCACCTTGCCCCCTGCTCCTCTTGCTTTCCTCCAGAGGTCATCGCCCTCAAATCTCCAAGCATCTGCACTCATACTGGCTGTACTTCTAGATGCTTCCTCACCTCATTCTGTCAAAATGATCTGATGGAGCCTAAAAAGGACTTTTAAAGTGTTGGATCATTTGACAGAATGGGACTGCAGAGTGGCTAGCCACGCAGCGATGTTAGCAGAGAGCTGGTAACCTCCAGCAGATGCTGGTGACAGCAAGCTGAAGATAGACGGGGGATGGTAACCTCTGCAGCTCTGGGTTTTCTGCAACCTAACAACTTCTCTGACTGTACTCGAAGGCTTTTCCTTGCTAAAACAAAAGAATGCCTGGGACAGTACCTGACCCCCTGGCAGTACAGGCAGTCACAAGGCAGCAAGAGGAGATCACCTCCAGGAAAGAGTGCTGCACCAGCAACAAGGATTGGAGTGAGGTCCGACTCCTCTCCTAGCCCATGGGTGGCCAAGGCAGTGCTGCTGGGAGCCCAGAGGCCTTATTGATGGCTCTGTCCCAGGCATGGCACTGGCACAAGCAGGGCACTGCAGGGCCAGGAGGGAGTCCTGAGCTCCTGCACTGCTGCTGCAGCATGGGCATCACCTACAGGCTGAGCCTGGGGCAGAGACTTCTCTGAGGAGCTCAGGAGGAGCTGCATTGCTGCACTGAATGAAAGAGGAGCCAGCGGTGCCCTGGAAGTGGCGGAAAGAGCTGGGGCTGCAGCCCTGCCCCTCTCCAGGAAGCCTGGCAGAGATGGAGATCCTCTCTCCACCCTCTTTCCATAACCTGCACTTGCCAATAATACCCCAGTAAAGACAGATGTGATTGTTTTTTTCCCCCCTCCCTAAAACTTCTCACTGTGACACCCCACTTCCCCACCTGTGACAATAAGCTGGGAGACTGAGCTTTATTCAGCCCATACACAGTTTCTTTCAGTCAGCCTGGTTTTACACCACTGTAAACCATGCCATTGCTGTAGACAGCTTAACACTCTGAGCTTAACTCTCAGCAGGCCAGTCAAGAGCCTACAGTGCTGCTGGCTGATTTTTCATCTATGAAAGAGAAGTGAGAAGCAAGCGACTGAAAAGCAATTTGAAAGTAAAACCACTTAAGTTATTTGGCTGCCAATAGCTCAGAACAACTTGCCTGTTGACTCTAAAGCACGGGCAATAGTCTTCTATCACCATCTCATGTTATTTTCCCAATAGACAACAGATTTTTGGAGCAGTAGTGATATTGCCATAGCACAGTTATTTTAGAACTGCATAGCTTAATAACAGCAAATCAAATTACAAATTTAATTTTCCTTCACAGACAGGATAGTTACCTCCTTGGCTTTTTCCTTCAAGGCAATAAGCTGGGAGCTGTTAAAACCTGAGACACTTCCAAGGAGTTCCACATTTTTGTCAAAAGTCCCTGCATCCATGCATTTCAGTTCCTGAACTGACCAAAAGACATTTGCTTCTGCTAATTTAATAATTTCATCTGAAGAAGGAGCTCTGGTTCCCAAGCAATCTGGAAAAAAAAATCAAATACAAGAGTTGTCTTCAAGGAAACTGAAAAAAAGAAATCAAAGCAATATAAAGATTTAAGAGGGTGACAGACTATGAATTAACTGCAGCTGATGTGATTTGATAAATTCATTATTTAAAGCAAATATTTCATGGCAAGACATTGACATTGTTACAACCTGGATACAAAAACTAGAATTTGCCTAACTTGCAAGACATTTGTTATATTCTTTGTCCTCCAAAGGCAGCGCATGCTGGAAAATAAACTAGAAGCAAACATACATTTCAGAACATTTACAATATAGGATGCCACAGTAAAACTAAGATCTGGATGTGTGCAACACGAGTAAGTGGCATCTTGCAAGTTCCTTTCAAGTCTAATTCCCTAAAGGCATCAGAACCCAGGCAAGGGTTCTCCGTTCTCTGGGAGCCTTGCCTGAGTAAGAATGAAATGCAGATCTTTGGGACACGACTCCATAGAGTTGCGTCTTTGTTCACAAATAAATAAACCTCTCCACGTTCAAACAGCTCAACAGGAAAGCAATAGACAGACGTGAGATGTCCTTTTACTCCAACAGACCCTGACAAAGATAGATGTCTTCTTGTAAGACCTGCCTGACATTTAAACAAGGTGAAGACAGAAGCTGGATGTGTCAGCGAAGCACAGTGCTTACTCTTCACGTCAAGCATGTTGTTAAAATGTCAGGATCCGAGAGGGCTGTTCACTCAGAACAGAATTGTTTGGACAGACAAACTCCATTTAAAAAAAATAAAAAAATAAAATCTTATTTACGGTCAGGTTCTAGCCCTGTGCATGATCAAATGAGACAGTTTCCCTTTTGTGTTTTAACAAATCCTGGTTGTTGTTGGCATAATCTAGCTCTAATGGTGATGGAAAGCAGAAATTAGAGGCCTAATGCGGCTGCTTACTGCTCGCTCTCCTGTCAGTAATTTAGGAAAACCTTATGAAATAATTACCTAAACCAAATAATCCCTACGTGTCTTCAGAAATGGTCATTACCAGTAAAAAGCAAGAATTTCACAGATGCTGTGTTTGAGCTAAGCTCCCCCAGATAAATTAAAATGAGGATGTACAAAGTAGATTTGTACTTTGAACAGCGGCAGAGGAGGGATTTATTTGCATCAAAGGAAGCTGCAGCGGTGGGTAGAACGCTGAAAAGATTGAATCTGTTGAGCAAATGCAAATGTTGTTCAGCTTGCACTGCACCAGCTGATGCTCCTCCACCACCCTCCTCCAGGGCTGCCTTGTGCCACCCACCCTGCTGCTAAAGGTCAGCTTTTATCGTGTAAATACAACCCCTCCAGAAAAATGCAGCTCCCTTTCCCAAGTCACCAACACTTAGTATTTCCTATTCTTGGAAAAAACACTAACTTTATTATTTATAACACACCAAATACCCTGATGCGATTAGAGGGAAACACTAATTAGAATCCTGGCTTTGCTTCCTGTATCTGATGCTACTTCACTCTTCCTTTCACTATATAATCCCATTCAGTTTGATGAAGAGCACATTATAGATACATTACAACATCTCAGCACTTGAGGAAAGCAACTTGAATTCTTTTTCTAGTGCTGCCACGGCTTTCTGGTCACATCTTAGACACGAGCCCTGAGTTTTGCCTCACACGGTCCACCTTGCCTATAAGCACCACCTTTGTTTTCATCTTGATGCAGGCACAGACGTAAGAACTCTGTCACTGGTAATCATTACTGTTATTACAATTAGCTTACGACAGGTCTGTGGGAAATGTGAAAGAGTAGGTTGGTAGCATGGAGAGCATCGGTGGTGTTGTAGAGCCATTTTCACAATACCCAGTTGTCTAATGATTTACAAAGCAGCCACGAAACTTCACTCCTTATTGAAACCACTGTGCGAGCTTTATGGAGTTGGTAAGATTATGTTTGGTAACATTAATGCAACACCACACTCGGACTGCAGAAGCATTTCTTAGACTAGCACAAACAATCCTTCAATTTTTCATCTCCCAGACTCCCCCCCAGCTGAGCTCATGCACCCCAGGCGAGGAACAAAAACCCTCCACGGCCTTGGAGCCAAATTATCCTTTGACAAAGATGACTGGCTTCACTGGCAGGTTGATGCTGGTCTTGCAACGTGGGTGAGACACCTCCACAACTGCCCTGGACATGAGCTGGTCCGATTAGAGAAGCCTTTGGGACTCAAGATGTTACAAACAGGGGCCTAAAAAAAGCACACGCAAGGACACAAGCCTGCTGAAATGCCCAGTGCTGAGCCTTTAGTCCCGTGACCCCTGTCTAAAGAAATACCATTTATGATCTGATGGTTTACTTTCCCAAGGAAGACCACATTTCATGCCTACAGATGGACTAATACTTTGCTATCCCACCAGCTTGATTCTGCGTTTTTAGAGCCTGGTAATTCTGTAATGACTCCTCTGATCAACAGAGGTCATGGTTTTCTGTCAGGCTATGCAAAAATACAGCTCTGTGCAACACTCTCTGCCTCTCTGTGTATATGAATACAGCATTACCAGGAGCAAATTCATCCCGAGAGACACAAGGTTATCGTGCAGATTTGCTGCTGTACATTCCATGATGGCCCAGGGCAGGTCAAGAGCTTGGACCCGCGTTCTGTTAGGCTTAGAACTGATGAGATTTTCAAAGACATAAAGGTAGACAGTAGCAAACTCCTTGGAATTGCTGGGGTCTAAATTCCCGCCAGTGCTTTCAAAAGCCTCCCCCCCAGCAGGGTTGTTTTCCATGGCACAGGATGGCATGGCTTAAAATTGTGCCAGTGTGAATTTAAAGAGAAAGAATACAGTTACTGTAATAATAGAATATAGTCAAAGTATGTACCTCATACAAAGAAAACGATCCATTTATCACCAGAGATTCTAACAAATTATTTGGTCACTAATTAAAATACCGTTAAAATACAGGCTTTGTCCATTTGGACAGACAAAACACAGTGCCACCAACGTCAGGTTCAAGATCAACCAAGTCATCGTATGCTCACGGCTGGCAAAGGATTAACTGTGTGCAATCTTTTGGCACAACAGTCACTTGTCACCTTCACAGCTTTTTAATTCAAGGATTTTCACTTAGATTACAAAGGAAAGTAAAAAATAAGTGAAAGCCTCTAATTCAAATTATTAATCTTTTTCCTCTGTGGACCTGGAAACGCTCCCGGAGATGCCGATCCACACCATCCTGTAATGAGATCAGGTGTTTCAGCAATCGGCCAAAGCATGAGACCACTACAGGCAACGGAACGAAGACTCTCAGTGCTTCTGATAGAAGACTGAACCTTTTTAAGTCACTCGGTGCTTTACTTTTTTATTGCCCTGCTTCTCAGAATGCATTTGATGACAAGGTGGAATAAAAATTCTGTTTGAATCTCACCATCAGAGGTGCCTAAACCAGCACCATTGTTAATGTGGCACTTTGCACAGAGAGCACGAAATACTGACCAGGTCTGCTGAGAGAGGAGTCGGCGCTGGACGTGCCATTGGAGACAGACTCAAATACGGTCGAGAGAAACTCTTCAGCTGAAGAGATTGGTCCGATTGTCTTTGCTATGCGTAAAATGATATCGGGGAACTTCAAAGGGAAACAAAGAAAGAATAAGACTTCTGTCTCCGTTTCAAAACAAATCAGTTTGCAGACTCAGCCAAGCAGGGGTTTGCAACAGCTCCGCCTCCTTCCTATTTCTGCACCTTTCAGAAGAGGAGAGTAAATTGGCTGCTACTGAAAGGTCAACAGTGTAAGTCTGATGGGGAAAAAATTAGAAAGAAAGCAAATTCTGAGCGATTCTGTCCCTGGTTTGCCCTCTCAGCTTCTGGCAATACCTGAGCACTGCCTGACCAGAGTCTGTGTCCAGACCCTACTGCAGCAACGAGTTCCACTGCTACAGATGTGAGTAGAGTAAGTACTTCATGTTGTCTTCAATTTGCCTGCTAAGAATTGAGGACCCAATTAAATTCTAAGAACTTTAACCTGTTCACCTTTAGGCTTTCTTGACCTCTCTCCTCCACCCCGCTAGACACCTTCCCTTCTGTTGAAGAGCTCCATTCTATTTGGTCAATTATAAGCTTTATCTCCTGAGGAAAAGCTGCCAACTGTGCCCACATATTTCTGCTGAAGAATGCATTCCCTGTTGCAGTACCATTTACTCCTATACATAAAAATTAGAAGATTACAAGAACTAAAGAGGGCAAAGAAACTCCAAAGTGCAATGCTGAGGCAATCGGTTCTGTGTGCTGTGCTGGCCCTGGGGCAAAGGGCCACCTGAGTAAGTGCTAATTTCATCAGTACGATCCCATTATTAACAGGATAAGAAACATAACTTTTATGGTCGGAAGGCAGATGAATGGACAAAACACCACCACAAGGTGTAAAGTACTAAAAATGTTTGAGTCTGCATCACTTGAAATGCACCAGGTTGGTTTTTTCTGACAAGGTAATGCGGAGAGATCACTGTTCACATGCAAATAATTGTTTATACTGCCACTACTGTCAGGAAGAAATCTCAGAAATTTTGATGGGATTCAAGAAGTGTGTGAAACATTATCACATGGTTCTTTGCCAAGAGAATTACTTACCTAGTTTAGCATTCAGGTTACAAAATTTAGATTGCATTATGACTTTCACAGATAAAAATTCCAGCATTATCTTTTACAAATTTAAAAAATGGTAATAAAAACATACCTTTTCAGCAAAGACACTTAATTCCCATTTTGACAGCAGAGCTATGAGTGGTCCAACATCTAATATTGTTTCAGCTGTCCAGTTGTTTGGGGAGCTGAAGAAATATTTTTGGAAACTGTATCAATGAAGAATGTTTGCAATCAAAATTACACTAAAACTGCAGAGGTTTTTTTATACTGTATCATATAGGAAACGCAGACACTTCTTTATCGGTGTGATGGTTCCTGGTTATTAACATCAGATTGCATTTTCTCATCGCTCGGTGACATATAGGGCATTGGTGGAATTCTCAGTGTATTCAGAGAAAGCCTTCAAATATCCTGGCATTGGAGCTATCAGTCACACTATTATCAGCATTACACTGCTCCAGCAAGGAGAAATAATTTTTTTTTTTAACAGAAAACTTACCATTTCTACCAGGTTCATTCTGCAATAGTAGTCTGCAAAACAGTATCGAAAGTAGAAACCTCATAACCAAAATTGAAACCATCCTTTTTCCAAGAATCTAATCCTAAAGTCCACATGGCCAATACCTCAAGCAAGCAACACCTGCCAGTACTTGCTTATAAATGAACAAAAACCCCTCCTCTGTTCCAACATTCAACTATTTGCATGCATACAGGGTCTGGTTTTCCTTGGTGCTGGGCAGCAGTAACTCTCCAGGACCCAGCAGGAGCTGTGGGTGCTCGTGTTTCTGAAAAGGAGGTGCACACATGGGGAAGAGGAACGGACAGCTTCCCCCTCACTCTGCAGAGATTGAGTTCACTGAACGACCCCAGAGAGTAACTTGGTGTGGCACCAGGAGGAAACTACAGGACAGAAACATGAAACACGGGGATGGAACAGAAGCCTTAAATCCACACCTTATCAGCTCTCTATTTTTACTGTCTGCTCTTTCATTCCTATACAACATCGACAGATCTAACACCAAGCTCAGGCAGTGACAGGAGCTGCCTTGGGCTGTCTTCACCGCAGTTCTACCTGGCAAAGCAAACGGCTGGTATTCACACAGCAGCACCCTCAGCACGCACAGTGGTCCATCTGATACCTTACCCATACAACTCGAGGAGCTTGGATTTAATTTCAGTCTTCTGCTGGTGGGTGAGCTGTCGGCAGAGTTTGAATTGAGGAAGGGCTGCTGCCATTGCCTTTGGGGACATTCTGCCATGCAGAAAGGCTGCGGGCAAGTGGCAGATTAGATTTCCAAGCAGGTCAACATCAAATTCATCAGCAACAGAGCCGTTCTGAAACAAGAGCATTTACCTTGTTGGCAGAGCTGATCTTGGCTCTTGCCTGTATCACTTAACTGCATCACAACACGCCTAAGCTCTGTGACTCTTGAAGGAACAAAGACACAACAGTTTGCACTGGCAACCTAATCTACAGTTTCTGCTGAGACACTTTCTATTTTTTGCTTTTACCAATGCAACTGGTGATATTTAATAAGCACTTGTCAGAGCTTTCAGCCTATTCTTTATTCCATATTGAAGCACACATAAAAAAAATAATTAAATCTAAATCTCCTGCCACAATCTCTGCATCCATGTGATCACCCAAAACCCACAACGCCTGCTGTTCTACCTGGCAGCAGAGCCCTCACATGGCAAAGGGCCACAAACTCTTGCTATCAGAGGGCTTCTCTCCGTTCCTCAAGCAGCTGCCAAAACACCAGGGATTACGGGGCTGGATGGTATGTATAAGGACATGAATATTCACAGCTGCATCAAAGAACTATTCTCCCTTAAGAAATGGTGACCGTCACAGCTCCCAGGCAGCAGAAACCACAAGACCCTCCTGGTACCTCCACCTCTCCCATGGCTTGTTGCCTCCCACGGCTCAGAGCAGGGGGGGACAGCCCAGGCCAGCAGCAACATTTGGTGAGAACACTGCATAATGTGCATCAGGATGTCAGGGAAAATTATTAAGGAAGCTATAAAAAAGGGCTCCTTTGGCAGGGAACAATAAAATCAAACAGTATGTGAAAGAACTTTACGAATACAGATGGGTAAATCAAGGGCTTACGCAGATGGTGACTGACATTACTGCATGGAAATGCAGTGCAGTAATATGTGCAAACAGAACCACAGGGTGGCTGAGTTTGGAAGGGACCTTGGGAGGTCCCCTGCTCACATCAGGTCAGCTACAGTGGGTTGCTTAGGGCCTTGGCACCAAGAGCTTCTCTGAGCTAGGCAATAGCCCAAGCTGCTCTTGCTTGTAATGATGAAGAAATCAGCAGGCTGTGTTAATCCCTTTTTGGCTCTTAGAGTCCTCCAGCTATGGTTTCACCCCTCACAGAGCTATGGTTTTACCCCTGGGACCCCCGTGTCCCAGGCTGCTGTCTGCAGAGGAGACCATGAGCATGTGCATGTGGACCGGAGACTACAAGTAGGCAGGATAAATTTGTGATGCACCACATGACAATAAAGGGAGAGAAAACTAGTCAACCACTCTCACTTAGTTTGGAATTGTCAGTGTCTAACTACAGATTACTTTTTCTGCAGCTGCCCCTCCACTGCTGACCCCTCATCGCCGTACCCACCAAGCACTCCTGCATTTTCTGCAGGACAGTGTTCTTTTTGTGAAGGCTCGGATTCAAAAGGTCCATCTCAGTCTTCCCTAGACCTTCAATGAAAGGGACACACAAAGGGCCTGAGACGTACTCCAGGTACTCAGTCCTGCAGAGAGAGTTCAAACGGTCTCAGCATGTAAACCTGACTTTCATATGCCCATACCCACATCCTTAAAGTCTGTGATGGTGGAGGAATTTAAAGATAAGTCTGGACTTGAAAAACTATAAACCATCCAGGCCAGAAAAGCTCCAATTAATCCACACCTTACTTGTAACTTACATAATCTTCCAGTTATCTGCACATGAACCTCACTCCAAAAAAGTGGATGAAAGTCATCTGAGACGCTCTAGTGCCGTATGAAACAAGACTGCAATTCAGAAACTTGTCCCCTTTCTCATTTTCATTACGAATAATTCTCTGATGAATGAAGATGTGGTGGGTGGGTTAAAGACAACAAGTAGTTTTAGAGTAGGCTTCCTTTTCACCAAATTCAAGGAAAGCCTGCCCAATCAATTTAAACATCCTCTTCTCCACCAGAGTAGCAGGCAGCCTTCGCAAACAAAGCCAGACCCCAACACCGAGCGAGCCCAGCCTTATCGGGGTTTGTAGCCAAGAGCAGCAGCAACTCCTGATGTCCTGAACAAACAATGTGTGATTGTTGGCCAAATAACTTGGTGCTGCAGTTTGTAGAAAGCCTCATATTGAAGTACTTATTATTACTTTATTGTTTTTCAAACAGAGGAATGCTTTTTCAAACAGAATGCTTTACTTTTTTTCAATTAAAAATATTCTAGTGCTCATTCCCTTTTATCGTGGTTAAGCACATGGGAAGAAAAAAAATAAAGAAAACAGGGAATTAAGAAGTTGTACAACTCAGGACTACCATTTGTTTGAATCATTAGTTTTCTTAAGACTGAAGAGAATATTTACATAGCGCTCTGAAGGTCACTCTGAAGGTACCGCTGAGAATGCAGTAGCTTAAGGTGTCATAAGATCATAGAATCATCGAATGGTTCGAGTTGGAAGGGACCTTGAAGATCACCGAGTTCCAACCCCCCTGCCCTGGGCAGGGACACCTCCCAATAGAGCAGGTTGCTCAAAAGAGCAGGTAAGATGTGAGATGTAACTTACGGAAGCACCAGTAAGAGGAAGGGAGGAATAGATGTGTTGGAAACTTTCCAAAACTTCCAAGCCAAACAATTAACCTAAAAGCAACAAAAAATTATAGAATCATAGAATTGTGCAGGTTGGAAGGGACCTTTAAGATCTTAAACATTTGGAAATTTTGAGGAAGAATTAAAATGTGGTTTGTTTATTACAGTTTATAAATTAGTATATATAAAACTGTATATTATCTTCAGGAAGCATTTTTAGGGGCTTTTTTTTTTTTAAGTAGTGTGGAGTTTTGTTTCAGTAGACATCTGAGATGAAACATCTGTACCTGAGTGTATTTGTATGTTTCCAAAACTGATATATATTTCCAAACAGATTACTCATAAATTAGCAAGTTAGAGGGACTGTAGAAATTTCTAGCATTTTGCAAGTGACAAATGAAATTGCCAAAATGAAGTACGGTAACAGTCAAATTCACACATAAAAGAGTTACATAAAATATGTTAACAGACAAGTTTGCACACAGGATTTTGAAAGAAATTAAAGAATTACTAAATTCTAATTTATCTACAGTATGTTAATGTACACAATGTCCTTTCTTTTGTTTTACCTGATATGGAGAAAGCAGATGAAGATTCTTTTCAAAGAATTTAAAATTGTTTAAAAAAAAATCTGCGCCCATACTTTCAATGCGTTGACAAGTTACTCCTTTCACAAGCTGTCCTGTGCTGATAGGAAAAGCAAAGGTCAATCTTTTGAACATTGAAGCAGGATCAGATTCTTGCCTCCCACAGCCACATCCTAAGACACAGTTTCTTGACCATCTTTCTTTCTTCTTTCTTGTAATCTAAAGGCTATTGAAAGTAAAAACGTGATCAAATTGAAAAACTCTGGTTGAGTCTTAAAATACCAAAACCTCTGCAATGCAGTGATCCTGATTTTGGATTTGGAGACCATTTTAATGAAGAAGGTAAATGATCTTGTGGTATCAAAGAATGAATACACATAAGATAGCACAAAATAACCACAGTTTACCTCAAAGTCGCTCTCATCACAAAACTAGACTTAAGCCCCATTTCAAGAGAGACTATCATCCATACCTCAGCAGGTCGACAGCAGAGTTTTTCTTAGACAGTAATTCATACAGATACAAAGCCTGAAATGCAACCCACCATAGTTAAAGTTAAACTTAGGTAATTCATTTGTAAGATACAATAACTACTGCCGGGTTTTTCTATGCTTAACTCTCTAATGTACTGTAAAGACATCCAGTGGTCCAATTTGCCCAACCTTAAGGCTTGGCACCTGGTGCAGTTTTTTCTTCTCTAGACAAAACATCTCTGATTGGTACTATAGGATGATGTTACACACTCTCATGGCGCACAACCAGAGAATAATTTAAGTTTGAAGGGACCTCTGAAGATCACCTGGTCCAACCTTTCACCTCTGTGGACAGAGTCTAAGCGGTGGTTGTACACGCAAATGTATAGGATAGAGTACTAGAAAGAAAACATTTATGTGGCAGAATACTGAGGACTTTTAAACTCGGTCTATTAACATTTCCCTTTCCGTAGCATTGTCTCAGGATGCTGCCTAGGCTCTAAGTGACCTCTGCTTGTTCATATCAAGATATCTTTGGGGCAGTACCTTCCTTTTACCAATATGCCTTGAATATTGTAACATGCGTGTTACACTTCTGACTTCCATCAAACTAAACTGCAGTGGAATGGGAATTGCAGAACAATTTTTACCTGGCTTCTTCTTAGTTCTTTTTCTTTCATCATTGAAGAATTATATTCACTCTGTTTCCATAAATCAGAAAGAGGTATTTCTTTAAAGAAAGCTCCCTGTATATCTTTGACTGATGAAGAAAAATCTCCAAATGCAGCTATCTAAAAAAAGGATAAGATAAACACATGGCATTTCAGAACTGATGCTTAGATTTACAGGATTTGCCCTTCTTTCTATTCCATGTAATATTTCTCTTAAGAGGATAAAGAGAAAACATGTCAGTATTGAAAACACCATGGAACTAAGCAAGAGAGAACCGTCAAAATATAGTTGATGTTCAGAAAAAAATGTAAATATTAATCACTGAGCTAAAACACACGTGCGGGCGACAGTGTTTTAAACCATGCTCTGCATATCTGTTTATTGCATTCTTGTGCAGAGAGAACCTGCTACACACTTGAGTTTATATTCACCTTCCTGAGGATCCCTTGCTGTTGTGCGGGTGACAAGTCAGACAAGTATTGGGAGGTTGTGCCTCGAATAATCTGAGAAAGCTCCTTTGGGTTCATGCTGTAGAACGATCGGGTGCTTATACTAGTTACCAAGGCGCCCATCTGACTAACATTATAAAATGATAAAACCTGCAGAGATAATCATAAACCAAGAGAAAGCATTCCAGCTTGTGAACAGACGATACATATAAAAGCAAAAGTTAAATAAATAAAAACTATTATTGTTGGACACTTAATACATTTCTTGTCTGTGGACATGCTTTGCTCAGATTTCTTTCAATTCAGACAAGACTGTTGAGGGAACAAATGCAACAGTTTCCTCAAAGGCTTTTCTGAAACTTCTGAGAGGACCCCGATTCCTTCCATTACCGTTTATTTAAATATGCAGTCTGGGATCTCTGATCATGCAAATTCTGCCTACGGCAGCAATACAGACAAAATAATATACACAACTGACAAATGCAAATAGTAATTCTCTCTGTTACTAGAGAATTGCTTTGGCAGGTAGTCTTGGATGTTTTTATTTGATTTAAAGTTTTCAGACCTTTAACAATGCTAAAAAGAAGTCTTGTGCTAAGCTTTCCAAAATCTATTGTTATTCTTGAGAAAAAGCCATTTCACTTTTAAAAATAGAAATTAGGAATCAGAGGTACCTTTTCATAAGAGACGTATTTACTGGATAAAATCATAACTTGGCTTTTTGCCCACCCAGAGACTTGGTTTAATGTCGCAATTGCATTATGCACCGCTTCAGGTGACAAAGATTCCAGTTGACTTGAAGTTAGCCCAACCACAGCATCTGACAGAGACCCAAGAATATCATTCAGTGTCTGGTTTTGCATGGCGATGTTCAGGAGCTGAGATTTGAGCTGAAGTAAACAAAAAGAGCATATAGGAAACAAAAGTCTGCCAAGAATCAATTTTCATTATCACCCAAAACTTTAATTGGAGTTTCTGGAATAGGCATTGGCAACCACTTAGTGACAGAATTCAAAATGGTACCACAGTTGTCAAAGCAATATGGAACAGGAGGTAACAGGATGAGAAAAGAATGAGTGTGGTATAAAAGAAATAAAAATGGGCTTTTATACTTTGCTTTATATGATTGAGAAGTACTTCCACTTATTTCCTAGATCTTAGTAATTTTTCACTCTTTTCTTTCCAAATTCAAGAAGAAAGTCTCTCCCTCCTCTGTTTTCCGGATTAGGGTAGGCAAGAAGAATGAGTGTTGTACCCACCTTCTGAACCTCTGCATGGAAACCTCTCAACTGATTGCATTTAATCATTTGATGAAGTAAAGCCCGGGCCACAGCAGAATCCATCTGTTCCATGTCATCATAAAAGCAAACCAATAAACCCAGCCTATATAGAAGAAAATACATTAGCTGACTTCTGACTTAAACGGTGTTGTTCTCAGGAAACTGAAATGTAGTATGGTATACCCTACTTGTGCTCAAAACTTGAGTCAGTTCTGCCAGTCACTAATGCCTTAAACTGCAGTCTTTACAACTCCACATGGCCTGAAGTTTGGGTATGAGACATATGCAGTGATCTCTGTATTCCGCTGAACTCTACCCAGATTGCTTGTGCTGTCAAAAACTCAACTTTCTGGGCTCCATTTGTCTGTGGCTGGATTTTCCCAGCTAACGACTCCACTCCCCTTGGCAGAATGTGCAGTATAATCTCTGCTTGGGGAAGAACAGAGGGCTAAATAAGTCTCTAGAAGTGGCTCGCTGAATTCTTATCTGGATCGACTGGATGTTTTGAACTCTAAATCCTGCTTGGATTTCACATGCACTGTAGCTCATTCCTGTGCTGGAGCAGCAGCTAGAGCGTCACATAGTCTCTTTATCATTTCGGTTTAAGCAAATCCTGCTGTATTTCACATCAAACACACGACTGGATGATGGATGGCGACCTGTCCAACTCAACACTGGCCAGGAGAAAACACACTGAGGCTCTGTCTCGGTCGTGCCTGCGCAGCGACTTGCAAGGCTGTGAACCAGGTCATTTTCCTCCACAGCACCCACGATCTAACACTGAAGTCAACATTTCCATTAACCTCTGTGAAGCGCAACCACAGCCACAGTTGGTGGAGAGCAGTCACACCACCAAGGGCAAGCACCTTCTGACTTTGGCCTTGTGTTGCTGCCATCACCTGCAGCCCTGAAAAGCAGGTCTGAATTGTGTATCACTCCTCTGGGCTTGAAGCTTCACAGTGCTGGTGATGGGAAGTTTGTCGGAAACCTGACTAAATCCCCTGTGACTGTAAACGAGCCTGTGCTGTCACAATTTACACAGGACAGGAATGTACAAAGCCTGGCTTTCCCACTTCTGTCTGTGTTTTTAGCAATGCACTGATGCAAGCATAGGCAGAGTCTAGGCAATAACGTCCAGATGTGAACTAAGTCAATCACAGACTCAGTCATTCTGCAGCACAGAAAGGGTAGCTGCTAGTTCCTCTAGTGCCTCTTACAACAACCTGCTTAGTGATATAACAAACCACTGCTTCAGCAGCCATCTGAATTCTGAATTGTACATCACTGAACTAACGTACAAATCAAAGAAACATCTCTAACTGCATTTTTATAACAAATAGCTACCTCTGATGCATTACTGCATAGCCACCAAGAGCTCTTCATCTCCTTTGGGATTAGCAGCTATGAATAATACTACTTCTTAAAAGTAAAAGTGCATTTAAATCATCAGAATGGTTAAAATGAGTAATATAAAATAAGTGCATTGTAAAAATGGAATATATTAGGGATTACAGAGCATGACATTTCTCTCATCTATGAGAATGTGGCACCTCTCATGAGTGGCAAAATAATTTTTAAGATTCCCAACACTGAAATTTAGCCTGTGCACATAATTTTTTTCTCGCATCTCCGACAATCAGCAATACTTCATGGAAGTCAGCAAGTTACACTGCAGTAATGACAGTAGCTCCAAAGCTGTAAAGTATATTCTCCATTAGTTTAAAACACCAAAGTATTCTCCAAGGAGACTACAAATTACTTCAAACACTGGTGTCTTGGGACTGAATATATCCATTCATACGACACTGTAGATGTAAATGTGGAGTACAGCACTTTCTCACAGGTAGCTTTTGCTCACTGCATATTTATGAGTAAGAGCAGTTTATTTTGTTCTTTTCATAGAACCATGGAATGATTAGTTAGAAGGGACCTTAAATCCCATCCAGTGCTACTCCCTGCCCTGGGCAGGGACACCTTCCACCAGACCAGGTTGCTCCAAGCCCCCTCCAGCCTGGCCTTGAACCCCTCCAGGGATGGGGCAGCCACAGCTTCTCTGGGCAACCTGGGCCAGGGTCTCACCGCCCTCACAGCAAAGAATTTCTTCTGGAGGTCTCATCTCATCTCAACCTTCCCTCTTTCAGTTCCCTGATCAAGAGGCCCTTCCCAGCTTTCCTGGAGCCCCTTTAGGGACTGGAGGGGGCTCTAAGGTCTTCCCCAGGCTGACCCCCCACAATTCTCTCAGCCTGTCCTCACAGCAGAGGGGCTCCAGCCCTTGCAGCATCTCCATGGCCTCCTCTGGACTCACTCCAACAAGTCCATGGTCCTTCTTAGGTTGCAGGCCCTTCGGGTTCAGGTTTTTATTAGAGTTTAGTGCTGATTTAACAGCCCTGAAAATGCAGTTTCCTGTTTACACACACACCCATGTCTGCCCTGCAGGATGTGATGAGGACACAGGATGGGCTTTACACCCCTTCACTGTGCCCCTCTGGTGACACTTATGCCAATTAAAACCCACTTGCACTCCTGGCTGGCATGAACTAAGGTTTCCTCCTTAAATCCTGTCCGTAACATGATTTCCATAGAACACCCCCATCTCCTATGATTCAAACAGCCAAAGCAACTCATGTCCCTCTTCTATCGATGCGGTGCACAATGTGATGGAGCTCTGCCTGGGTCCTCAGAGACTGCTGCAGTCCTCCTACAAATGCTACAGACAGCTCCTCACTGCGGAGCAGGAGACAAAGCATCAGCTAATTAGGCACACCTCCAAAAATTCCTGAGTAGCAATTCGCCCCTGTTGCTAACCAGGGTTGGATTTCAGCCTACATTTTTCTGCTGGAAGGATGAAGTTATGCCGTATCAAAAATTTCATCAGCTACTTACTGCCCTTCTCTATTCTCCTTATTTGTTCTCTCCATACACAGCCATAAAAGACAAAGAGAAGCAGTCTTGCCTGTAGATAGTTGAAGCGTTTCTCATATCAAATCCTGATGAGTTTATTCTTTCCAGAAAAGCTTGTGCGAGCTCTGGTGTGATATCATACACTGTGTCCAACTGCTTTGTGGCGTTGTCATAGCTAATGAATAGCCGCATCTGACCAATACAAAGAAAATCATGCACCAGGATTATGAAACAATTACATCCAATAAAATAGGTTTGACACTCTAAATTAATTGAATCGATTCAGGCTCTAGAGAAAGGAAAAAGACAGATTTGGATAATACAGTATTTCTGAAGGCAAAGCTGAATGAACGATCCTCTGTCAAACTGTCAAATAATTTGAGTCTTCTATCATTAGTCCCTGTCTTTTTTTTTTCCATAAAAGTCAAAGAAGTCTGATACAGAGAAATAACTACATATTAATGATAGGCACTGTCCAATCCCAAAAAGAGAAGAATATTTGGTTGACAACAGACTTGATTTTAATGTCTATTTAAGTAATGAAAATACATAAACCTCTTTTTCATGTTTAAGTTTGCATTTGTGTTCATGTTGTTTGTAGCTGACATCACTTGACAGTGATATATTAAATTACATTTTGTTACTTACTTCACTGAGACTGATTTTCAGAATTTCTTCTAACGGGAGATGGACCATGTATCTTCCCAAAATCCATAAGTTTTCTGCACTGACCCAAGAAGTTGATTCATTGAACTCTGTTTTGTACAAATAAATACTCACTCCAAAGTTAAGAAAGTAATTATCTTTTAAACACATTGTACCCAGAAAATTGTTATTGGTAAATAATCAAAAAAATCTGCAATACAGAAAAATCCTTAGCAGAGAGAGTCAGGTTCCCTCCATGAGCTAGATTCTAGCACCACGTTTTTATGAGCTCACACTGTCTTTAATGACAATGAAATAGCAATTCAAATGTCTCAAAATTTCTCATATGAAAATTATTAAGGTTTTATGTTGTTGAAACAGAAAATGGATGAAGTATGGGAAAGGAGAAATTAAACCAGCAGTATTAAGTATGGAGTAGCACTTCTTAAATTCAGCTTTTCTAATCAAATATATTATGTAAGAACACCAGGAAGGCATGACACTGTAACACTTCACACAACTTATATATTATTATTGACGATACGACGATACCACTCATTTCAGCAAAATGCAATAGAAATAATGAGAAAAAATGAAAAAAACATTCATATACCTATTTGGAAATAGCTTGGCAAAAATTACAAAATACTGCATCACAGTTTAAAAATGCCATTAATTTAGTAACATTCTCCCAAGGACTGAAAATGAAACCAAGATGCAAATAACCCCAAGAAAAAAGTATTTATGGACCAGGTGGGTACTCTGAATCAAAAAAAAACCAAACAGTATTTTTTCTCCAAAGTGTGCTAATTAGGAAGGCTCAACATGTGATGGCTCTGAACGAATTCCTTAGCAGTGCTGATACAACTCCATTAAAATAAAATCATCAGTGCATTTTGCAGAGTTTTCAGTATCAAAAAAACAGCCTATACCAGAGGCTGAAGAACCCCATTTAGTACATGTTTTTTTTGAAAAAACAGATCTAATCTCCTTAAGCTGAGATAAGACGGTGTTCCCAGCAGACCTGTCTGTCAATCCCCCTATTTTTGCATTATCTCCTACTACCAGAAATTTTGAGAGAGATGCAAGATATGACAGAAAGCTTAAACAAAAACCATCCCAATGTAAAGATGTTGACTGTGGCAGAAGAAACTTGCAGTCACTAAGAGAGGTGACCATGATCCCCAAGAGCTGCCTGGTGCCGAGGGGTCTCCCCCAGACTGCTGAGTGTCATCAGGCATGTCCTGCATCCTTCCTCCCCAGTAAAGCACCAGCAGCAATACCACCTCAGCAGCAGCAGCAACTTCGCTCTACCAATTAATGGGTTACCATGATATTTTGAAACAGCAGAAGTCCCAGGAGCCCAATTTAGCTCCAGTTAAGCAAGGGGGCATTTGATTACCAGGGAAAGAGGAGGAATGTACACATGTGAAAGTCTAAAATGCTCCCCTGACAGCACTGTTGAGATGCTCAGTGAAACCCAAGCACGGGCTCCGATCCCTCAGTGCTACTTAACAGCCCCTCATGGAGCAGGTCCTGCACTGTCCCAGCTGTGGCACATCTGTTTAAGACACATTCACAAGGCAAACACAGTAAAATGCAGTACAATTCAGTATAACTAATAGGCCTTTTGCTGACTATTTTTCTCTTATAATAAGCAAGAAGAAAATACTTTGTACGTAACTTACCACTGATGTTACAGGATTTTTGTAGCATCTGCTTCATCCAGCCATACAGTGCTCTCTGTGTATTTGCTGAGGTTTTGTCATAGAGGTCCTTGAATACAGTCGATCTAGGTGATACAAGGGCATGTCAGCTCACTCATGAATAAACTGTTTATTTTTAAAGTTATAGACATGGACAAATGCTTTTAGAAACAGCAACACAGAAGCAGAAAGCTGTATCTGGAAAGTAGACTGAAACTATATAGTAACCTGTTTTTAAAAGCATAGAGTCAGCAAATACTACATAATGTTAATTTTGTCTGGAAAATAAATGGCTTACAAGTTTCTGAAGGCATCCTCCTGCAGAACATCTGGGAGGCTCCCAACGATACCAGGCTGGAGATAGTTTACCCCTGACACTCGCAAAACCTGGCTTAGGATATCCACACAGTCCAAAGCACTCAGAGCCAGAAAACATTTATCCAGTGTTATAAGGAACAAGGTCCTGTTTACTCCTGGGCTTTGAAAAATTCTCTCTTTAGTTTTGTCCCAATCAAGAATAATATTTCCCATTTCCTGCAAGCAACAAAGGGTTAAAAGAATGTTTCTTTCATTATACCTACATATTGAACATCTCTTTGTATATATACACAAACACATATACTGAGAGGGCTCACACCGCGCTGCGCTGGCTGCACACCCATCTCATGAGCAGGGGCTGCACCACCATCATCTGGGAGGTGGATGGTACCACTCTTGCTCTGGGCAGTCACCTCGTGCGTCGGGGTAAACGCTCTCCCTTTCTCCTAGATTCATCTGCCCCCCCAGTACCCATGCTGGAGGCCTTTCTCCCCGTCTGGGAAGATGCCAAGCACTTTTGGACACCTGGCGGTGATCCCATCCCTGTGGCAAGGACCTCCCTGGCACCCCTCGCTGACTTTGAGTGAGGCTTTTAAGATGGGTCACATCTTAAAAGGATGCACAGGGAACGCACCAGAGGCAAGTGAATGTGCTATGCTGCCTCCCCTCCAAACTGCCTAGCAATCCAACTTGCACACTCCACAAGGAATTAACAAGGTAATTTCACTTTCTTTAGTCCTTTTGGTTCTCTTTGAAGACACTGAAGACAAGCAGATGCTCCTTGGGAACAACTGATCCTACCTACCTCAGACACTTGCACAGAAAGGTAAATCATGCTCTGGAGATGCATTTCTCTCCACTGATTAGAGAGAAAATCCAGATAACTGACTTGGACTTGGCATCAAACTTTTAAACAAGAATTAAATGAAATAAGCCTAACCTAAGGAGTGGGGCTCCTGGAACCTAATCCAAGCCACCAAAGTAACTGGGTGGCCTGCACTGCGAGACCCCAGTCCAGCCCTTTCCCATTTACCCAAACCACTGACAGCAGCTTTTCTTTTTCACAAGTGTCAAGTGACTTACAAGACGGTCCTTCCTGCTGTTGAAGAGATACTTCATTGCAGTTTGGAACTGCTGCTGATCAAGCTGTTGAAATTCCGACAGTAGTTGCCTAGGCTGGTATAAAAGGCTCTTCAGGTAACTTTTTATGGACATCTGAAGTATAGAAAAAATATGTATTTTGTACAAGATAAAACTTGTACTACTGGCATCTTTTCCTCCCTGAAAATCTCCACTTAAGGAGAGATAAGTGCTTAGCTCATGTATTGTCTGTGTTGTCAATGACCAAAATAACCATACTCAACACAAACAGTAAACAAAACTTAGCTGAATGTAATGCTGAAACACAGTAATTTTTGAACCCTGTTCTTGGCTTCATGAGTGTGTCCTCTCCAGTGAGCCATTTAACAACAACGCCTCAGTTTCATAAAACAAGAGTAATAATGCTTTTCTGCTTCACGTAGCAGAGCTGTGAAAATGAACCCTTCCTTTGAGGAGCTCAAAAAAAAAAAAAGAAAAAGTAATCAGGTACTGTGGGCATATTATTAATACTTTAAAACAGTAAGAAAATGTTCAACCAAGACGGGAGGAAAAGTCTGCACCAGGTCGTAAGGCAAAAACACTGTCTCTCACATCAAGCTGCATGACCAGCTAACAATCTCATGCCTGCTTTGAAAATCTCAGGGGAATTAAAACATTGGAACAGAAAGTACTGTAAGGCTCATTAGCACTAGGCTGGAGTAAACTGCTGTCTAATTCCTGACAGAATTATTTCAGAATTGGTTTGGAATTTGAGTCGAAGCTCTTCTTTGCTTTTTTTTTTTCCTTTTTCCTTTTTGTTCTTTGCTGAGCTTGCACTGCCACCAAAAAATAGGAACACAGCTGGATCCTTGTTGTCCAGGGGTTCCAGGACTGATTACAGCTGCAAGCTGTAAATAAACCGAATGGGAAGAGGCAGCGTAAGTTTCCTGTAGCCTTGGATGGGCTGTGGCAGTGAAATGGAGCAGGGGAGAAGGTCGGTGCTGGGGAGCTGCATGGCCAGGGGCTTTGGGATCACCTAAAGCTCAGAGATTGCAGATTCAGCACTTTCCTTTCTCCGGCATGCAAGGAAGGGGCAAGTTGTGATGAGGCCACAGCTCCACTTAAACTACCTGGTAACCTCTCACAGCGACCAGGGATGAAGAACAACAACTTCTTCCTCTATCACTTCCGCATCCACAGTTTACAAAAGCAGAGTTCAGAGGAGCCTTCGAAAGTGGACGTGCTTTGTGAAATGCTTCTGGAGCCTCTCATTCCACCAAGAACAGTACAAACTACAGCCATGGTCACGGTCTGGGAGAAACATGGTGTTTGTAGAGAAACATCATGTGGATAGACTCAGTTCAGAAACAATGGCTGAGACTGAACATTCTGCATTCCATCAGAGGAAAAGCAAAACCATCTTCTTATTTCTGCCACGCACACTGCTGTAATCATAGGGGAAAAACAATCAAAAAACCTATTCCCATTACCTGCTACACCATGGATCTGTTAGCTATCTCTATTACTGACAACCTGGTTTTGGTTACAGAGATAGGTTGGTTTTTAAATTCCTTTTTAAATAAGAGTTTTCATGCATTTTAAATGGCACAAACCTGTAGGCTGCTAAGAGTAAACATAACTTCCTGGGCATGAAAATACGCCATGACTTTTGTAAGCATATCTGCTGTCCAGATATTAGAACTGTAACAGAGAACAGGATCAAAAATGCCAGTAAAATAATATAACATGTAAAATAGCAGATTATAAAACAAAACAAGAATAAGAAAAGCAAACACTAACACCATAATGACATGATAGTCAGCTCTTGGGCCTAACAAGACGATTAGATGACCTATTTAATGCACTGAAAATGTGTAGTTCAACAAGGAATGCAATGAATCCCTTAAATCTTTTTTTAATCTAACTCTACAACCAGCCACAATAATCCCAACTTTCCAACACCCTGCTGCTAGTACCATCTCCAGGAAGGAGACAAGCTGTGCTGTGGCTGGTCAAGAGCTACAGGCACGTGTCCTTGCACCCTGCTATGCTTGCTCTGCTCTGCTCTGCTGGTAGGAAGTTCAGCCTGGTGCCTTTCCCCAGCAGAGGCTTAATTTCAGTGCAGCTTCTTTACGAAACCATTGATTTTTTCCTAAACAAGTAGGAGAGGAATTGCCTTTGAGGGTTATATTGCTCTTTCAAATTTAGACAAAACTAGCAAATAAGTCAAAAGTTACCAGGACCTGGAGGAAGTGGGATGGATAGGGGATGGAGCAGGACTGAAAGAGGAAGGTGGACAGAAAACTGTTACTGCACCTCATTTCCTTAAGAAGCCATTCTGAAACATATGAACAAGTTAATTACCAAAATTTCTGAAAACTCTAGCAGATATTTATTCTCAGCCTCTTTCTATGCATGTTTTTTGCTTTATCGTGAAAAACATTTTTTTTTTTAAGAGGAAGTACTTCTCATGGGGGATCTAAATTAAAGTAATCATATGTGCCAGTCTCATTCTACCCATAACGTTCCAGTTTCTGTGGAAATTAAACAGATCATATCTGAAGTGCAATACAATACCAAAAATCAAGATGTTGAGAGTAATACATTACCTCTGAAAATGAAGTATATCAAGGAGGGCTACACATGAAAAATGGAACATAAAAAGTTATGGTGAGATACTGAGTTTTAATTCCTTTTAGAAACAGAAGTGGGAACAATTTCATACATTACCATTCAGGTATTTCCCCATTATTACTTCCTCCTAAGGAAAATATTACAAACATTAAAATTATAAACAATAAAATTATATGTAATAAATTATTATTTTTAGATTGTAATATAAAATGTGATCAGACAGATCAAATAAAAATACTAACCATAGCTTTGTGTAACAATGGTGGCAAACCTGTAAAAGATTATCCCGTTACTAAAAGTAGATTTCATGTTTTACCATTCAACTGTGCTATACAAAAATATATGTGCAGTATACACTGAAATTACATACATACATATAATCTATTTCTAAGCATTTAATGCAGTTTTGATTGAACATATTTACAGAACAACAGTGAAAATAAGAGGCTATTAAATAACAAGCAAACTTGATTAAAATCCTTGCTGGCAGAGCTCCACGAAGTCAAGACAGAAGAAAATACAGTCCTAGTTAGTAAGCAGCACTGCATCTACTTTACTACACATAGCTTCCTCCATCCACATAAAATACATCCATCATGCAGGAATTCTGGTCTTACCTTCTGGGTTCTGACTGTGTGTAATCTCAGCACAACCCACTGATATCAACAAGAAACATATCTTCAAAAGTCTAGACATTTCTTCTAGTGTTTATCAGAATCAGAAGATACTTGGATTGAAAAGGAAAATAGAAAGAACAGTCAAAAGGCAATATTCACCCAAAACTTTCATAGCTATAAATCAGAGACAGTACAGGTACAGAGTGCAGACAGATATCAGAATGATTTAAAAGTGCTTGCTCCCAATTCTTACATTTAGATCTTTTTCCAGGATAAACATATATTTTATGCAAATATAAATCTGCCCAGTGTGCCTGTGAAGCCAGATTTATTTCCCTTTTTCCAAGCAGCTGTTTTAATTTTCTTCTCAGTAGCACCATTTATTTACTAAGCCACATTCCACCTAAATATTACTTAAATGCAATTGTGTTCAAGTAAAAAAAAAAAAACACAAATCCCTTTAAACTCAGATAACATAGAAAAGAAATAGAGGGAGTATAGGAAATAGTAAAGAAGTCCCAAATTAACCCTAAGCTGTGTCTAGCTCACGCAGCTACCAGCAGCCCCCCCGCACGCAGAGGGTGGCTGGTGCCGGTACCAGCTCGGGTTGGGTGAAGGAGCTTGCCCCTCACAGTCACTGCAAAAGGGGGAGAACATCCTTCTACCCCTCTGAAGTGGAGGGAAAGCGACACATTTGTGAAATGGAGTTCAAGACCGCGCCGCTTCACTCACTCAGACCAAAGCTCTAGTCTATGCACTCACGAGAAGGGCTCCATCAGTGCCTCCCCAGCAGCTAGGACACAGATCCTATGCAAACCTGGTTTAGTAGCTCTTGCTATCCCCACTGCCCTGTGCTATGTGGCACAAAGATCACTGAATGATAAATTAGCTGGAAGGGCAGTAACGGGACGCCCCGAGCTTTTCACCAGGGTGTCACCAATTCTCATCAGGAAAGACTGACAATCTCACCGTTGTCCTTCATGCCATGAACTTGTTGCTTTCCCTCTCATTCCTGAAGGATAAGGATATACACCGCAACAGTGCAACGGGGTGGAAGGGAATCGGCGATGGGGCAGGTCCCGCTCCCATGGCGCCCCCCACACTGCACATGATGGCTGTGGAGAGGATTTCTGCCTCTGCCTCCCTCGACCAGCCCTCTGCCCAGCCACCAGGGTCATCTTCCCCCCAGGTAACGCAATTAATTAATCTAGCATATTAGATGATGCCCTGTTCTACAGATCACAGCTTCTTACACTGAGATTAGTCCCTGATTTTAGCAAATGACAGAGAGGGCCCCACTGGCCAACTTCGCTCCGACTCTGAGATGACTTCCTCTCCCTTTCCTTCATTTCAAGGGTTTATTTGCAGCTGCATTTAATTTCTGCATTTCCTTTTGTTGCTGGATTCATTCTTTTTTTCTTAGAAATTTTCTGCCATGGCTTGAGCTACAGATCTGAAGATTTGATAAATATCAACACCTTTTTCAGATTGTTTAATCTCATGCATCAGCAAGGTACTCTTTTATGAAAGCATCTTTTAGTCTGGCATGAACACTGAACTCCTGTCTTGTAACAAGAGTGACTCAATCTGACGGATGATGAAAAATTTGAATGCCAGACTTTTAAGAAGCTATCCCCTCCATCCTGTCCTCGCACACAGTGAAACCCTTCTCAGCTATTCTTTTGGGAGTGCCACAGTACACGTCTCTCATTCAGACATATCCTGTTTCCTAGACAATGAACTTCCTTGTGTTTGCTTCTGCCTTTGCCCCATTAATTTTGCAGCAAGGTTTCATTATTCTGTATACTTTAAATCACGCTACCAATGTCAATCCTGATTTGTTTATTACAACCCATTCACTTT
This sequence comes from Pedionomus torquatus, assembly GCA_013398155.1. Lineage (NCBI taxonomy): Eukaryota > Metazoa > Chordata > Aves > Charadriiformes > Pedionomidae > Pedionomus > Pedionomus torquatus. The sequence goes on from VZRU01010624.1 coordinate 52,174, forward strand.
GCTCAGGAGTGTATTTTAATTAAAGCACACTAAATTAAAATATAAGGAGGTTAAATGCTAGGGAAGGTACTTTTGTTACCCTAACTCCAGTGCACAATTAGCAGGTGCAGAAAAAGCCTGCCGTGAAACAGCCCGGCTTGATAAAACCATCGGTGGGGTGAAATAGTTCCTTTTGTGGGTGAAACCAGCCTGTTTGCAGAAGCTCACTGCAGCTTTTAGACATCCCCAAATCACCCTGTGGGGATCTCTTGCAGATCCCATCCAGCATTTCCCCAGAGATCACTCCTTGCACCACAGCTCCATCTCCTGTGATCACACCCCTGAGATGTCACCCTTGCAGGACTCCCCAGTCACAAGCTTACCGATTGCCGCCTTCTGCTCCCTGAACAGACACTCTTCCACGTAAAGAAATCCTAGATATCACTCACTCCAAAGCAGCCGTTGCCTTATCTGAAGCTCGATAACCAGAGAGATAACCTCATAACCACAAGTCTTGCTGATAAACCCCTGCACAGCCGGCAGCTGGGCTCCCGGCACCCCTGCAGAAAAGCCCCGTGTGCAGCGAGGAGCCTCCCGGCCGGAGCCAGGGGAGGGCAGGAGAGGAGAGAGGGAGGGTTCCAGGGGAGAGCCGAGACCCCCCGGCGCTTTACCTGCCTCCGCCTCCGTCCCGCAGCCGCGGTGCAATGAGCGGTGCAATGAGCGGTGCGGTGGGGACGCAGGGCAGGGACCGGGAGCGGGGCCAGGACCGCCCGCAGGACATCTCCTCGGCGGGGGCTCAGAGGGCGAGGGACGCCAAGGGAGGCAGAAGAGGACGCTTCTCCTCGGGAGAGGGGCTGCCCAGGGCCAGGCTGGTGCTGCCCCGCGCCCCCCGCACCTCCCCGGCCGCAGAGGGACGGTACCTGGCATCACCCTGCAAAGGCGCTGCAGCTTCTCGGAGATGAAGTTGTTCCAACTCTGCGTTGAAAGTTTCCGACTAAACCGTGCCCTTGCTCAGCACCTTCCTCCTGCGACGCAGCACCTCCCGCACACCTGGACAGAACAGACAGCTCAGTTACTCTGCGGGGCAGAACACGCACCGGGCAAGGTCCCGCACCATCACCCACAGCCCGACAGGCCAGCGGAGGCTGGAGTAATGGAGATGGGACTTGCAGGGAACACTCCTCCCCCTGGATGACAGTACTTCAGGCCTTTTAAATCAAAGGCTGGACTCAAGAGTTTCTTTGTGGGGGCTGTGAGCAGACATTAACCCCACACAAACCCTCACTGTCTGGCAAGAGAGAGCAGCCCCTCTCCCCGACACAAGAGGCCACGCTCTGCTCTTGCCTCACAAGGGTGCAGGTACAGTCCCTTGGCCCTACTTGGTTTGTTCAACAGGACTAAGCAGGTTTTACACCCTGCTGGATTTAAGCTTGCTCAGTTCACAGCTTTTCCCTGTTATTGCTCATGTTTTAATAAGTTCTAATTCCCCATTTCAAGTGTAAGAATACTTGCTTAAATAGAGGGAACAAACCATGAAATCATAAGACAAAATCCCATTATTATTTATGTTGTACCTTCTGTCCCAAAATGTCTCAAAGCTGTCACAAACTGAAGTCCTAAGTGGCAGAACTAAAAGATACAAGATGTGAAATGCGTAGTCTCGTGTGATTTTTATCCTGTGGGATTAAAACATTTAAGTACCTTTGAAGAAGTCTGTTCTCAATACGTATCTGCTACAGGAAGCTAAACTCATTACACATTACGGAACGTATTTTCCCACTACTAGATGAGCACAAATGAAGGTAGCAAACCAAAAGGAATGGATTCACTCCCAAGCTTACACAGCTCATTTTGCACCTCACAAATAGGATTGTACTCTCTGCCAAAATTCAACAGCACATGCTGAAACAAGAATACTAAGCCTGAGTTACTGTTGAAAAAACCCACCAGTCAAAGCCCTTGTCCCATACTACAGAACACTTACCATTCCACAAGATGACAGAGAATAGAAAGCAACTAAATTAGCAAGAGAAATCACTAACCATCAGGCAAAGGAAGTCCAAGGGAAACCTAAAAAGACATGCTGAAACATCCTACCTGGCGTAAGATCACCAATCATCCAAAAAAACCAAAACCAAAACCAACAACCAACAAACCACAAAAAGCACAACACACAACTTTTTTAGACTTCAAAAGGTAAGTCAGTTCTTTCTTTACTTACCAGCCAATATACAAGCTGAGGTCTTTCTGCTCTCACAACACTTACACCCCAAGCAAGGTACGACACTCTGCCAGCACATGCTGCTTGCTGTTTTAAAGGAAGGTTACATCCCAACTTCCAGAAATTATCCATTTTAAACAGAGTTTTTAGAATAAGACATATTAAAATAAATAGCATTTTCTTAGCATTCCCAGAAAAAGGAAAATGTCCCAAGGTAGCAAAACCTTCAAAATCAGGTCCCTCTAACCCGACCCTCAAAGGCAGTTTCATTTGCAGAATTTGCAAAGAACTGCCTGCATTTTTTTTTAAGCTGAAAACTTTTGGAAATAACTTGCTTAGAAAGTCTGTTATTAAAGCCATCAGTTTAAAGTGAAGTTTTGGCAAGTTTTACCATAAATCCTGTTGCTGGAAAACAGCCTATACAAAAGCAGTAAGGACTTACGAGCCTTGATAGGAAAATGAAAGAAATCCAACCAGAAGTGCTACTTTTTTTTGTGGACTGCTATCTCTTTTAAAAATAGTTAAATGCTGTTCAAATAAACGCAAGGTTGTGCTGCTACTGAGAGCTTGATTCTCAACACAAAGCACAGTTGTTGCAGACGTGTGGCTATGGTTACAAAAACAAACACAAAAATTAATGCAAAAGTAATCTCAAAAAAGTTTATTAGCATGATTAAAAACACGTGAAGAATGACAGTAAGAGAGAAAGTCTATTAGCATGGAAGAATATCCATTTCAACAGTTTATATTCAACAAGGCCTGAACTGAGTGGATAACTTTATTGCCAGATTGATTTCTTTAAGAAGGGTTCACATTGTATCAGTTTCATCATTATTAGCACTACTGTTTTTGTTTGAATCAATCCCTGTTGCAGGTAAGTGTAAAAAAATATCCTCCGTTACAGCTAGATTGCAGAATGTACTGGTGGTTTAAGAGCTGGTAAAAAAGAAATTCTCAACTGAAGAGTCTGTTTAAAAAACAACCTTTTTTTTTTTCCTCCTAATCTCACTACAAAGAAATACATTAGTATTTTGGCCTTTAAATTTCTTACATGGTATTTATTTAGCACGGTAGTCCCCAAATTCCCTCTCTTTAAGTAACCATAAATCAAACCTCTCTTGCAGAGGCTGCTTCCAGGTCAGATTCTGGAGACTTACTTCATACACGTTTACACTGGCTTGAGGACGAAGACAGCATCATCTAGTACATAGTAGTCATTATACATGTCCCCTTCACATAGGTACGGCAGTCTGGTGAAAGCCTCTATGGCAAAACCAACTTTACTGAACACTTCTGGCAGGCTATTCACCTGTTCTTCCCAAGTACGCCCTTTGATTTCCAAAACTTCTGAGGGCTTTTCCCACTTGCCACCTACTGAGAAAACAAAACAGTTTTGTTTAAATTACAAAGAAAGCTTTGTTGTGTTTTGCATTTTCTTACAGAAAGCATCCTACATAGATTATATTCCATTCCACTCCAAACAGGAGTTTGACAAGCTGTTTGTAGAGCTGTTGGAAGATCAGTTCAAGGTTTTGCTTATTGTTCAGAAGCAGCTCTCTCTCCTGACATTTTCAACTGGCAGTTCCGAGACTGGCTGAAAAGTCCATTAGCAAGGCTGGTGTTCAGCAGACACAGACAGGAAATTTAATGCTTTTCCAGCATTAGAAAATTCTTTCTTTATGCTGTCTGGCCAAAGGTGGCTTTGGGTAATTACAATAAACAGAGCAAGCAAGTTGAAAATTGTGCTTTGCTGTGAAGCTTCCATCAGCAGACCTCATTTTCATGGACAGCTTCAGAACCCTTTGGTCCTCCAGTGGCCACTTACTAGCTGACACAGTAAAGACTGCTTTTTATGACCTTAGTCATACAAAATTAAGAAGCCAAACACCTGTAACATGCTGGAAAACCTGCTGTCATATCACGTAAAATAATCTGAAGTGTTACAGGCACAAATCTCTGAAGTTCAAAATTTAAAACTCTCCACTCACTTTTCCGGTAACATCATCCAGAACTAACAAGTGTTTTCTGGTTCTGTACCTTTAACCAGTTTCCTAAATGCAATTGTAAACACCCTTCTAAACAGGAAGTTCTAAAAGCTTGTGATTCAGAGCATTCTGCAACTCCAAAGATTTCCTAAGTTCCTCTTCCTTCAAGCAGAATCATTTCCAGAGAGATACAAGAAATGGCACCTTTCAATAAATTAAAAAACATCTTGATGCTGGCATTTGACTGGATTCTGTACAGTGCTGGTAAGACTTTTTTTTTTTTTTTTAAAAGCTTCTTGTATTTTCCCATGTAATAGCAGTTAAACAAGATTGAAAAAGTTGTGGTTATGATTTGCAACATAGCTACAAAATAAGAGCAGTAACAAGTTTTACTGAGAGTCTAGCTAATTTCTGCTACCTTCATACAGCTTCTGAATTAAGCAACTGTTAGCAAATGCTTTTTCTTCCAAAAGTCAGAAATCATAGGTTACAGGTGCACTTCAGGGTCAAACTTTACCACATGTCCCTGCAAAGAACGGTCCCGCAGCAGCAGCACCGCGGTTTCTGTGCGGCTGTGCTGTTTGGGAGGAGGGTTTGGGAAGTTCGGTTCCTGCACAAACTGGAGCCACGGAGTCCTGCTCTGCAAGGCCACCCAGAGCCCTGGGGTGAGGGGAAAAGATAAGGGATCAGCTGCGGAAGCACCAGCTACCGCCTCTCACCACACAGGGTGCAAGGACATCGACAACTTAGATCACCGCAGCCTTCAGATTGCTACAGCTGCCGTGGAACGGCTCTGGTGTTGACCTGGCACAGAAGCAGAGTCTCACTTTATTTCTGTAGAAGTCAGAAACTGAATCTGCTTGGATTTGGTGCATAAAACATTCAGTGAGAAAAATGATGAAGGGGCAGGGCTAATTGTCCACCATGGACAAGCTTACAAATTATTTATCAGCAGCAGATTAAGAGACTACATTGTCATTTTCTTCCAATTTGTTATTTTCTAGGAAGTAGAAAAGGATGCTGTTAAGCTACTACCTTCACTTTCACTGCAATGATCTCAATTCCATTGTTTAAATAACTAAGCAATTTATTTGAATAAAAATAAATATACTAAACCAATTATGAATTTCAATAAGGACTTAAAAAACCCAACTCCCAGACCAACCATATTAGACCTTACATTTCAGTTCCTTAATAAGTATTCTCTTCTCTCATTAACCTTCCTGTTTTCTCTACATACACTTTTAAATGTCAGAACTAACAAGCAATATTATAAGAAATATTAGAAATCGAGAGTCAATACATGTGATTAAATCGAAGAATGTTTAGGAACTACTATGAATTCTAAGTGATGCTATGAAATGGCTGTTATAAACATCTCCATTTACAGCATCTCCACTGCCTGCCATCAGGCTTGTCTCACTCGCAGATCAGGAACCCTTGCAGAGCTACTCCTCTGAGCATCTGGAGTTACATCACACGACATCCCCAAACACCCAGGACTAATCCAAGGCAGGGAACTACACAAAGTATTCTTTTGGTCTTCTTCACAGCCAAAGGAGACATTCACATTATTTTAGATGCACGAATCTTCTCTATACTTTTTCAGAAAACATAAAGCTAAGCACAATACCACATAGGTAAAACTGTTCAATGAAAGCATGGGCAAGCTGTAAGAATTACTGAAAGTCTGCCAAACTTGAAACACAGCTGGTTTTCCAATTTCCTCCCACCTGTTCTCCAATGAACTGGGTTTATTTTCTTTTTAGATGGTGCCTTGCTTTTTAACTGTCCCTCGCACTACCAACTGCTTATTCTCAACAGGTGCAGCAGAAACCTGCCAAGTGACTGTAACACAACCCAGATCTCAGGGGGCTGACTACTCCATGCACACCGTGTTCCTAACATGTGCTTTCTCTGCCTCTGGATGCTCCTCAGCTCCACCTGAAGTGCTATGGTTTCGTTTGCTAACTAACAAACACGAGGATTTGTGTACTCCCGGATGCACAGATCATCAGAAGTACAAAGTACATTTATTACCGGGAAATAACATTTCACTTCAGATCAATGATCTCACCGTAGACGACAATGCTGTTTATATCTGTGGAATAGCATTTTCAGATTCAAGTTCTCCGCATTCTAAACAAGCAGGAGATGGAACAGTACTAACGAAAACAGGTCAGTTGATTATTCCTTCTTAATGAAGCATCTTAGAAGAATAAATTATCTTTCCTAAATACTCCCTTTACTTACACATTCTGGAATGACATTTAAGACAGAAATATCAACAAAACTGTTAGGAGGAGTATGACTATATTAAAACATTAATAGTAAAACCATGGAGGAATTCTACAAATAAGCATTTTAATCTTGTTTGCTAATTAGAATGTTCTGTCATAGGAGGGAAATGACTCTAGAAATCTACAAAAGACAGCATTTGTATGCTGTTATCTAACAATACTCTACATCCTCTTACACAAAGACTTTAATGGCTATCAGAAAGGATGTATCGATGGGAAAAAAAGAGAATTGGAGAAACTGACATTTAGTGGAAGTAGGTGCCAAGAGCAGAGGGTCCCAGAACTGGGGATTCAATGGGCCTGAGCAAAAAGTTGTAGTTCTGAACCTGCGTATCATCTGCCTTCTAGTTAAGAAAGTGATGAGACTTCATTAACTAAGTTTCAGTTCTACATGCCTAAATAAACAAACAAACAAACAAACAAACAACTAGTTTCGTTCATTCCTTCCTTCCTCTAATTGCATTTCTGAACAAAAGTATGTAAACCTTATTCAGATATTCCTTCACAAGAGCAGAAAACTGGATTCTATTCTGTCTACTCCTCAAGGAACGGTTTATATTCGAGACCAACAGGTCTCCATTGTCCATTCAAACATTCACAGAAACGAAAGAAAACCGATGTCACTAAGGAATTCAGACTAGAAATGAACCAGAAAAAGATTGATGGATTTTTTAATTCCTCAGAGGAAGGGGGGTGAAATGCAGAATCCTAGGAAAATTATGTGAATCAGAAGAACTGCCCTTACTCTAACACTCATCTTTAACCAAGGAGCAGAGAAGCAGCACAGCAATGGAGAACGCATCTTCATGGCCATCGCCTCATCCTTACTGTTGCTGTACAGCGCTGCTGTATTCGCACTCCTTCTACTCTACAAGGTAGGATCAAAGTAATTTTTCAGATTTTGTTCATTTTGTAAATCTAAGCCGTTTTAACATCTCCATAAGGAGAATAATAAGACATTCCTAGATTCCACAACTTTCATGACTAAGTTTTAAAGAGCTAGTTAAAGATCCCATGCTGTACACATCCGCAAACTTGTGTGGCGCATACCTGTCCTCCCACTAGCAACCACATTTTCTTTTTTCAGTAAAGTGTCTAAAATAAAAGGTATTCTAAAGGTAAAGATATCCTGAGAGTAATAATCAGCAAGACGGATGTTATCTGTAAAGGCACACTCAAAAAGCAGAACTAGAAGTCACCATTGCAAGTCATCAGCTCTCTGGATTAGTTTCCAGTGAGAGTGAAGTAAGTTAAATTTACTGTCAAAGTATTTGTGAGCTGCAGTAAGGTTACTGCAGACTGACTTTGCTTCTGTAATGAAATTCTATTCATACATATGTGGAATAAAGACCTTGGTAAAATTTTAAAATATGAGTGGCATGGAAGAAGTTTTTTCCTTATGGGAAAAATGGCTTTTACTTAAAAAAAAAAAAAAAAAACCAATCACACCCAAAGCTGCAACTGGAATCTTTACATAATAATGAGACTTTGACATGAGAACGAGGATTTCACAGTCCTAAGCAGCGTGATACGGTAAAACAGTTCTTTGCTGTAATGATTGTTGTCTAAGCATAAAGACAAGACAGTCTTTTTGATTTTTGTTTTTCTTTAAATTAGGGAAAGATCATGGTGGGAAAAATTAATCAAGCCTTCCTCAAGGGGAAAACCTGATACCTGAGATGCCATTGGTTTATTTCTGAGAATTAGGTAGTGCTTCAGGCAGGTCTCACTGTCCTCAAAGCAAAAATACTTGCAATATCTACTACCAGAAACTGAAAAAAGCCTTAGAAGCTTGAAAACATCCCTGATTTTTCAACAGTACAAGCTGATCTAATGAGACTTTTTTTCTGCACAGTGTTTGATGCTGTAAAAGGGCAACACTTTTAACTACTCTGCTACCTTAGCAGATGGCTTCTCATCTTATGTTTTAATCAGTTTTTATTTTATCATCCCTCCCTCCAGTTAAAACCAAAGCTGCTAAAGAAAAGCAGGAATGAAGACCAAAGAACAGAGAACTGTGTATGTTATTACTTTGCTTGCCTTGTCTGTGATTCAGAGGGGGTGGTTCTTATGTCTTCAAGAATATTGGGCACCAGTTCTGTGAGTATTTGACAATTCAGCTAAGGAGACCTTCAGAGCTGTTAAGGCTTCACCTCAGATTTATACAAAACTAGTTAATGATTTTGCATTTAACTAACTTTAGCTAAATTGTTAATTAGTTAATTAATAACTTATTTGACACAGGATAAAAATCAATCTATGTAAAGGCCATCTCTAGTACACAGTGTCCTTCAGGTTAAATAAGTTTCGTCCAAACAGCTTCTGAAAATAACAGGTTTTGCTAATAAATCTTTTTTGTTGCACTTTAAATGGTGTATTCCGGGAAGCCCTCATGTATTTAAAACAGGTCTATTAAGAACCTCTGTCACCATGTATCCTTGAATAAAATTCAGAAGCGATATATGTAAATATCCAAAGGTATGTAAGTTACGAGATGTAATACTAATTTAATTTAGAACCCTTCTGCCTGCCAACCTGTTAGCTATTTAGTAAGATTCTCAAAGACATATGCAAGGAAAAAATCAAAATTATAATTGCTAGAAAAAGATGTTTCCTCTGACTTCAAATGTAGCATTGATCTAAAATACTTAAAATAATTTGCAGAAAATCAGTAGCGGACGAAAAATTTTTCAAGCAATTGCACAAGAACTTCAAAAGCAGAGGTACGCTGAACACTGCCAACAGCCTGTAAGTATCTATAAGCCAATACTGAAATTCATGGGGGAAAAGAGGAACTGACAGGTTTTAAGAGTATATAATTTCTATTTCCTCTGGAAAGACATGCTTCTTTTTTCATAAAGTGGTTTGTGTTGGAAGGGATCTTTAAAGATTATCTAGTCCAAACCTCCTTCCCTGGGCAGGGGTACCTCCCACCAGACGAGGTTGCTCCAAGCCCCCTCCAGCCTGGCCTTGAACCCCTCCAGGGATGGGGCAGCCACAGCTTCTCTGGGCAACACGGGCCAGGCTCTCACCACCCTCACAGCAAAGAATTTCTTCTGGAGGTCTCATCTCCATCTCCCCTCTTTCAGTGTCAAACCCTTCCCGCTCATCCTAGGGCTCCCCTCCCTGATCAAGGGTCCTCCCCAGCTTTCCTGGAGCGGAGCCCCTTGAGGAACTGGAAGGGGCTCGAAGGTCTCCCCAGAGCCTTCTCTTCTCCAGGCTGAACACCCCCAACTCTCTCAGCCTGTCCTCACAGCAGAGGGGCTCCAGCCCTCCCAGCATCTCCATGGCCTCCTCTGGCCCCACTCCAACAGGTCCATGTCCTTCAGATGTTGGAGGTCCCAGAGCTGGAAGCAGCACTGCAGAGGTGTCTCCCCAGAGCAGAGCAGCATAATTCTCCCTGCCCTCATCCTGCCGGCCACGCTGCTGGGGATGCAGCCCAAGGGGCAGGGGGCTTTCTGGGCTGCCAGCACACGTTGCCAGATCATGGCCAGCTTTTAAACCCTACAACACCCCCAAGTCCTTCTCCGGGCTGCTCTCCATCCATTCTCTACTCAACCCGTATTTGTGCTTGGGATTGCCCTGCAGGACTTTGCACTTGGCCTGTTTAAAGTTGATAAATGTCTAAAAAAAGTATTCTGTACAACAGTCAAAGCCATTATAAAGCATTCTAAATTACTACACATACACAATGATTTATATGATAGTGTATACCTTTAGAATCTATGTATGTACATTTAAAAATGAACCTTCCATAAATCTGTTTTGCCAAAAGGGATCTCAACAAGTGATTCTGGACTGTTTGGTAAAATGCATAAAGCTATTAAGAGATCAGTTTTGGGAAATATTTCTGTTGTAGTTCCTTTTGCTCCCTTAGCCCAGGGTAGCTAGGTGACAGACATAACAAATCCGGTATAAAAATCTACAACATTCTTACAGGTACTTCTCCCTCCTTTAACTTTCAGAACCTAAACTAAGTATTCAACATCACTGGGTAAAGCCACAAAACTTATTTCATCGTTCCAAATTCAGGCCACTAATTCCTATATAATCATATAACAGTAATTTCACATGTAAGGTACAAAAAAAAAAAGCTAAAAAAAATAAAAACCAACCTCTGAAGCCACATGTATTTGGAAGCAAAGAAAACAGCTTCAAAAGCAATACTTCTCTTGAGAAACAGTGTAAATTCTTTCCTATTCTGAGCATGGACAGCAGCACTTCAGAGATACAAGGAGAAAACAAAGGAAACACAGAACAAACATTTCTCCTCTATACATTTTAGTCCATTTATTTCCATGCAGCTCCAGATTTTTTCCTCTGCCATTACTCCCTTAAAGATTTCAAGTCCCTGCTGACATCACCTGGTTTGAGCACCAGATATGAATGCAGTGAAAATAAGGGGCACGTTTTACTGTCTCTGTGCTCCCTGGAGATTAGGAAAAGCCAAAATTAAAATAACTAGGTTTTGTATATGCTACATGGACAAAAGCAACTGGAAAAGCGGGGAGAAAGAAGTTTACTGAAACAGTAGAGATGAAATTTGCCTCAAAAATGGAATTCTGCCTTCATTTAAAAAAAAAAAAAAGTTCACATTGGTAACAAAATACTTCTCTGTTTTTCTCCTAGGATGATCTAGAAGAGGACACTGTTTATCAGAACAGATAGCATGTGCAGCAGTTCAGATTTGCTCAGTATTTCTGATGAAAGCAAAGAAGTAGATGAAAAAGTTGAGCTTCTTCACAAACTTCCTTTACTTTAAAGAGAGAGGAGAAAGCCTTGCAGAGCAGTTTTCCTCAAGAGTATTTTCTGAACAGATCCCCAAAACCAAGTGCACTGTACATTACACCCCCGTTAGACATTATTTCCATTTTCCATTCTGCAAGAATAAGAACTGTGGGAAAAGATTTCATCTTTCCTAAGATAACTGCTTATGCTTAATAAAAGCTTCCTTTTTCACTTTAGATTTACTTCTATGTCTTTTTTTTCCATAAATTTAAGTATGTTCCTTTAACATGAATTGAGCATTTGTGAAAGATGTATGATAATTTACAACAACGGAAAATAAACTCATTTCATAGATGAAATTCTGTTTTTAGTCATGTTGATGTGATAGTTATTGATGTAACAGATACACAGATCAACAATTAGAATCTTAGCAGCTTGAACAGAGTAAAACCCATGTATTCTGTAGAAGAGCAAGCAGAAAAACTAGGCAATATAAATTCATGTACTACTGTGGTAAAGCTCACTTGGAACGGGAGCTTCTTCCGAGCCTATTTAGGAAAGCAGTGGTCAGAGTGAGAAAGTTGCTCCTGAAATATCAAAATTCACTTGCTAAACAGACAGCCCACATCTTCTAGTGCTACTATCCAAAGTCAGGATTACCTAGAGCACAAAGTTTTGTCTTACCACGCCTGCTCAACACAGATACAAGCATGAACACAATATACTACCTAGTCAGGTACTGTAACTTTCTTTAAGGAAAACAGAAAGGGGGGGGGAAGAGTACCTGCTTTTTTTAGCAGTTACTGCCTAGCCAATCTACAAAAGCAGCAGTTTTACAAGAGATCTGTTAGTATCAGGCATTCTCCCTACTAAAGAACAGCTACACCTTTTATCATCATTGAAATAAAGCAAGGGTTTGTCTAACACATGAAATGGCATTTCTCTTTACAGTCAGATGAGAACTGACAACCGAGACGAAGCATGGGTCCCTCTACCACAATACTATGTTTCCAGCTCAATTTAGGACCAAGTATTTCAGGAAGACAGAAAATGCACATCTGTCTTCTTACCCATCAATCAATCACAAGGACATTAAGGTGATAGACAAGAAAATTTCACAATCCCAGGCTGCTAGCACTTACTACTTCTGAAGTATGGTGCCACTGACATTTTTACTTCAGAGAAACTCAGAGCAGTCTAGTCATGATATCTAATAATGCCTTTATACGAATATGATGTCTGTGTTAAGAAATACAAAGAATTTTTACATGACTCCATGGGACACCTATTAAAAAGATAAAGTCACAATAATACATGGTCTTATGTGACTAGTCTAATACCTTATGACTCACCTGGCTTACCTGCCAAATGTAGACACATGTAAGAAGTGCATTATGTGTTGTTTTGCATGTTGAAAACAAAACTCTGAAAAGCCCCAGAAAGATTTTATGGTTAAGATCCTTTGGACTCTAGGTGTCACTATAATTCCAGAAACAGTGAGCACAGAAACATATTTTACTTCCTCCTCCACCTTGCTTTGTTCTCTTAAAGCAAGTTTCCATAATTAATCTTCCATTACACGTAATAACCCAAAAATCTAATTTTGATTCAAATAATTTATTCATTTCTAGAAACTAATCTATACACTGATCAAACACCTTACCCACCTCATCTCTTCTCCATTTGCTCCCCACTCTAAAATTCAAGTTTCTCCAGGGAGATCAGCTGTTTTTAAATAGCTGCTACAAAAGTTACTTGAGTCATCAAATGTCCTCCTCTCTGATAGTTCCAAGCATATGTTTTTCGTTAAATATAAAGCATATGTACGTGCCTAACACTTTTTAAAATGCATCATCTTGTAGAACAGATGAATGAATATAAAAACATTCTAAGATCATTTGCCCATCATGAAGAGAGTCTGGCAGTTTATTGTCTATTTCTTTAGACTACAGTGAAGTAGATCCTAGATGGGAAAGCTTCAGTGGAACAACAGTAACTTGTGTGCTGACTTGAACTGTCTAAAGAAGTTTATGTGGGCCCATATCCATGATAGTGGTAAAGAGACTATGTTTTTAAGTTTCAGAATGAATTAAGGAAACAAAACTGCCTTAAGAAAAGTGACTAATCTGCTACAAGTCACCAGCACAAACAAAAGCATGACTTTGGCTTACAAGACATCTCACAACTTTCAACAAGTAGGAATGAGTGAGTTCAATGATCACAAAACAGGTTTCCAGTCCCTTGGGATTTATAAATTTAACACTGTATTATTCTCCCTCCAGTGCACTGTAAGAGACTAACGATAGAGAACATAAGTGGATTTACAGTAGTTTCTTCTACCTCCTGTTGAGCCAGGAAGTTGCATGTGGTCTGTCAGGTGGTTACCCAACAAAACGCACTGAAGTAGATGCTGGGTGCAATAACAATTGCAAAACACAATGGCACATAGTTTTGAAGGCACACAAACAAAAAAGCCACACAAATAGTTTCTCAGTTTCTGCTTCTAATATGCCCATGAAACATTAGAAAGACATTGCAGTTATTCAGAATTTTAAAGCATTTTTAAGAGGAAGCCATATTGTTCCACATTATAGTTGTAACCAAATATGCTTTAAATACTGTATAGGTGCCTAAGTCATCCCCCCAACTCATTCCTTTTCAGAATTGTTACAAAATTATGTGCTCTAATTTCAAGCAATTCTTCATCTGATGGCGTTACTTTTTATACTTAAAACTTCCCCCCCCCACCTCTCCCTACCAAAATACTACTGGCTTCTAAAAAGAGCAAGGCAGATTCAGTTGAATGCATCTGTGACTGCCAGAATGTTAAGGTTATTAGCTGTGATTTTTTGGGGCATACGTGCCTTTCCACAGGTAAGTCCTAGTACTCAAGAAGAACCAGTGTCCAAACGGTAACTGATGAACACCATCCTTCTGGAATTCAAACCACCTTTAGGGTGCCTCAACCTGAATCCACAAAAACTTTCTAGTCATTTTTGAAGTTTAGTCTTAAGGAGAGATTCATTTGAAAATCTCTTATGTATTTCTTTTTAAAATGCAAGTAGGGGAAATAACAGAGTTTTGGCATTAATTTTACTTTTTTTTATTCCAGTTATTTATACAATATAAACAGTGTTTGATACCTCATATTAATAAGGGTCTGAATTTTAACTCTGAGAGCTCATGTTGGAAAGTGAGTGTTATCTCCCTATGATTTTCAGGTGTGGTTCATGGGGAACACTTGAAACCGTGCGACCTGAACTGCTCTGTTCAGCATTACAGACAATTCTGATGGTTTTGGTCAACAGTCACTAGAGTCAACTAGGGTGACCTACACGATAGCAGCAAAGGGCCCTAATCAGAGAGGAGTTTTCCCACGTTAGTCTAACACATCTCAAATACGGTAACGTGCAGAATGGGATATGTGACCTCAATATTTGAGCTTTTTGTTGGTGCCAGCAACCTGTGTTGGGGAATTAAGAAAACAGCTCACATCGTGTGGCCTATTTACCTAGGATTTCATACTTCGGAACATATACCATACAAGTTGTTTGTAAAAAATCAAACACAAGCATCCCTATTATTTATTATACATTTACTTTGGGATACTAAAACCTACAACCGTTTTCTTTACCTATGTAAATAGCTACTAATCTGTGTACTTACCGTTTTCCACATATGGGTGAAATGGCAGAACTAATGCTAGAATGACTCTGCCTCTAGTTGGCTCCAGTACACTTCTAATATCTTTTAATACAGTCAGTGGCTGATCACAGCGATCCAGCAAATTCAAACAGCTGATAACATCATACTGAAATCCTATGTTTTGCCATTCATTTATACCAAGCACCCTAAAAAGGGAAAGAGAGATACAGTCTGTTAAACAAACACAACCTGAGTTCAGAGAGAACCACTGAAGAAAATAAATAATCCCTATGGATGTGTTTATAGTGCGGGTAAGATCAGCCACCTAAGCAATGAGAAGAGGCAGACATGATCCTTCTGGTCTTTTGGAAAACTGAAAATCAACAAAGGGCACGGCTATATATCCAGCCATTTGAACCTTTATATTGCCTTACAACCATCAGGCAACAAAGGAGAAAAAAAACCAAAACCCCAGGTATTAAGAAAATGCGTTGTCCTATAATAAAACTGAAAATACTTCTCAGGGAACAACAAAACTGAAATACAATTAGCAGCTTGCTGCCTTTTATCCAGTCTGATTTATCAGTGTGCAAACCCAAAGCACAAACCAGCTGGATGTTTCCATTCAAAGACAGGTGAACAAAAGAAACCCACAGTTCCTTCATTCTTTGTGTTGAAGTCTGGGAATACAGTACCTGAAACACTGAACATTAATCAACAAAACTGGATCTGCTGCCTACAAGTATCTTGAGGAGCTGTGACAAGTACACAAAGTTCTGAAAGTGCTGAGGTTTTTGATACTAAATATTATTCAATTTTAACAGCAGGAGCTAAGTATAGCAAGAATAAAAGAATCTTCATAGTGTGGGATTAGACAGACTCAGGTCACTGAGGTATTGCTATTACCAGGATCGTTCGCTTTCTCTGCAAGTACTTGCGTTTTCCTCTTGCAATTCTGGACCATTGAGTTAGACTATTATTCTGAATTTCATCTTCCTGACTCCCTTGATTAAAGCAATTTATGCAAGCTACGAAGAAAGAGACTTCAAAAAGGCTGTTGCGTATATTGTCTTAACTGATAACAGATAGCATCCACATAACAAAAGCACTAGTAACAGGGAACATCAGATGCATTTGTTTTCCTGCTTTTGCGTAGCTCAACCTTTTCCAGAACAATCAAACAACAGACTGAATATTCACTAAATATTACAAATAGATTACTTTGCTGTAACGTCTGATAGAAAGGATGTAGGAATTATTCAGTACAATACCTGTATTTCTTCTTCTGAAGCTGCCATATCATAGTTTCAGACAATTCAGTGGCATAGATTTCTTCAAAGTGAGGACTCATGACTTTAGTGACTTCTCCATCCCCAGCCCCTAAATCAAGAAGTCTGTGGGATTTCCATTCTGGATTTATTTTAAGCAGTCTTTGAAATTGTTCTGGGGAAAACACAAACATTGAGCCCCTTCCCAGCAGCCTGAAATGTAAAAATGAGAAATAAACCATTAGGTACAAACTTTAACAAGAAGGACAATAAAGTAATTTAGAATGTGCTTTGGCAGCAACCAGTTACACATAATAGCAGACGAGATCACTGCTCAGATAAATTTTAAATCCAGTTCAACTTGCCTTGCACTTGTAAGAGATCAAACACAAAGCCACATGTAGCTACAGTGGGTAAGACTTCAGGAGGAATTTGATTAGGTAAGGAAGAGCTCATGGGGTGCAGCTCAAGAAAATGATCGCATTAAAAGAAAAAAAAAAAAAGGAGGGGGGAAGAGAAAGAGAGGGAAAGATAAAGGCTGAACCTCATTTGTCACATTTGCAGATTTGAATCTCTGCCACCTACCTTCAAAAAAAAAAAAAAAAAAAAAGAAGATGAAATAGCAGAGGCAATAAAATAGCTGCAGACACAGGAGTATGCACAATGAATGAGGAATAGGATGTGGAACTAGGAAGGAAACTAGGGAACAAATTTACAGAAAGGATGGGGGTAACACTGCTGGAGTGGCAAAAGACACTTTTTAAATTGTATGTTACAATGGCTTTTGCTGCTATCTGCAGATCCTGTATTCAACATAAAGAGCTGTGGAACAGAAAATAGGCAACTCATGTCAACTGGGTAGAGGTGACAGTTGGATTCCTTATGGACCAAGTCAATGACATACCTGCCCGAAACTGTTTGAAGACTGCATCGTGACAGATTTTGGCTGTCATAGCACAATTCAGAAGATGAAAGAGTTAGGAGAACAAGCAGAAGCAAAAGAACTGGTCAGAAATAGATGGAAAGTAGATAAATATTACTCTTCAATGTTGGATAGCAGGTTAAACAAAGACAATGAACGGAAATCTTTTAAGCTCAAGGAGAAAGAAAGGTAAACAAAGATAAAAAGAACCAAAGAATAAAAAAATGTGAAGAGGTAGCCTAGAAAAGATTGCTGTATTAAAAACCAACCAGCCAAAAAGGATAGAATATACAAAATCATATAGAAGAAACTAAAGCAGGATATTAAATGTATAAAAATAAACAGAATACAGCCAATTTAAGCAGAGCCCCCTTGCAGCACCCTCGTGTCAATCCACACTGTATAATTGGCTCATAGTTAGTATTCCTAACAGCCTTATGAGGTGTTATTCAAAGATGGGAGAGCCTTTGAAAAAAAAATGAAGAGAAAGGAAGAAGAAGAGACCAAAGGAGCCTTTATATAGAGCTACCAGTAACTAAGAACACGACAGGGAAGCTTGTAAAATCATCTGGTTAGAAAATAGGAAAAAGATTATTTTTTGAGCCTTAGTAGACAGCTACTAACCTCATAGCAGACTGTGCAGAAGTATGAAATAGGTGCAGATGTGGGGAAGGTGAAGAAATCAGGTAAACATAACAAAATGCATCCTTCATAAGGTCAAAACTGATAACCTGATAAACCTGTCTGAATGGGGTGACATGAGCAAAAACAGAAAAGGTACTGGCTTTCTTGGAAAAAATACTAGAGCACCCATGAAGAGCTAAATTCCTCTGCAATCACAGAAGAGACTGATGCAATAAGACGTGGAGAATATTGTTTTATAAAGTACTCTGTCCTTGCCTTCCTGACTTTTCACCGGTAAAAGACGCTACATCAGAAGTCACCTGTTCAAGTACAGTTTACACACAAACTGAGGTGAAATTAAGTTTTACAGAATAAAAGGACGGACAGAATTCTGTTCCACATTAGTGTTACAGTACACAACCTCGGCCAACTTCTGCACTGCTCAGAAATACACCTAGGTTTGCGGGGGGTGTGCACACACTCACTGCTAGAGTTTCAGACGCAACACAGAACTGACTGGATACAGCCACCTTCAACAAAGACAGTCACAACAGTGATATGGCAGTAGGTGAAGGGCAGGGGCACAGGAAAGAAAGCAAAGGGAAGGAGACAATGTCCAAGACAAAGAGAACACTCTTATTCAGAAAGAAATTAATACAAGTAATGGTTATAAAATACTGTTTCTTATTAATTGCTGTTACCTCCTCCATACCCCCATAATGGAAATAGCGTTCTTCAATTACAAGGACTGGGTGTGAAGAGCACAGCAGAGAATTTCAGATCTGTTATGATTAGCAAAGGTAAATCTACAAATTTAAGAAAAGCTGGCAGCTCAAGCGGTAGGGCTGAACACTGAATCCAAACTGCATTTAGTTTATCTAAGATTGACTATTCACTTACCCATTGATAGATGTTCTGGACATAAAGAGGCTAAAAATTGAGGACACAAAAGAGTGATAGAGCTGGATAAACAGCCAGCCTGATTTCTCAATGCTGTTGATTAGGAAGATCTGTGTTCCTTGGTCAAGGTAACTCTGGACAAAAATAGGCTGAAGGGATTCAGACAACTGTTCTGTGTTGCAGACATACCACTAGAGAAAAAGATAAAGGATCATTACGAAGTTCAGCAATATAAAACCAGTAATAGTTTAAAACAAAACTGAATACATGGAAGGCTATTACCAATTTCTGTAAATACAAACATTTAGGTTTTCCTATAAACTCTTCAGCAAGCTTAAGGATTAATTTCACTAAGAATTGCATTGCAATCATGTGAGGACAAATTACTTGCCAAGGAAGGATGCTTTTAGTTTTTGTCTTAATCATTACCCTGTACTTTGAAGAATTTTAGGAAGTAACTTTCCTAGAAAGGTCCTCTATGGAACAGCACCACACTGATGAAACAGTATGAGGTGGGATAACGCTGTTTTCTATCTTCCAACTCATCCTCAACTTTTCCCTGGGCATCCTCTGAAAAGAAATCAGCAATTGCATTTGCAGTATTTTTCCAGGAAAGGACATAATGAAGCCAATCAACACTTTAGACAACAGCTCGTCTGTCTTACAGTGTTGGTGGTCTACGCTTCTTCAGGTCCACCAGTCTTTTGAAACAATTATGTCTATGAAGGTGCTTCCCAGCATCTCTACTAAGCAAAGGAGCAGGTTCCCGTATCAAGGAAGTCATCAGTACAGGTAGCACCCTCTTGTCTCCCTCTTAGATCTTGCAATAATGTTCCTTAATCTGCCTGCATGCCTTTACTGTGCAGATAGGGAGTCATAAGTATCTTGGGGAAAAATAGAGAACTCTTACAGAATCTTGTAAAAACGCATGTAAGACAGCAAACTGTCAGCCGGGGTAAGTCACAATTTAACACCTAAGATTCTCTCTATAGCCATACTATGCAGAATGTATGCCCACATCCTGATCTGTTCATATTTACTGCACCTTGTTGGGAGAGGAGCAGTCACTTAACACGTTTACACAGCCTTCAGCACAATGGGACTTCCAGTCACTGCTGAAATAGAAATAATAACAGGACAGGAATCTTACTGCAGTGTCCTTCTGCTTCACAGTAACAGAGCCAGCAGGCAGAGAGGGGCAGACCGCTGCACCCAGATCCTTATGTCAGATTCTTAAGCAAGGACTCCATCAAACATTGACTCAAAGTAGCAAGGGACGTCAAGACCCTTCAGCCGAGGGAATATATGCCTCCTTAGGTTTACTTTGACAACCACCTACTTATCAGGTACGTTTCTGGCAGAATCAGTTCCCAACTGTACTTTCAAACACACCTGGTAGCACAAGTAAGCGAACCTTCCCTCTAAAAAACAGATTTTGAGCAAGCCTGTACGACAGGGATCCCCTAGACTGCTGATTTACCCGTTTAGGTCTTTTCTCACTGTAGCACAGTGCTGGTTAAACAAATCAGCACAGTCCAGGGATTCCCAAAAGGAATCCTTAGCTGATTGTGAAAATCCTCTAAAGCAGCATCCTGTGTACTTTGTCCGCCCATCTTCAGAAGCCAATGTGAAGAGCCTGGCAGAAGCGGACAGTCCCAAGGAGCCAAGGCGCAGGCAGGGAGATGTGTCTGGTTCCTCCACGAGGCTGCTCCCTAGCTACACCGGGTAGGTTTGGAGTGGCGCAGAAAATCTGCCTTTTTCAGTGTGCTGCCATTTTCAATCCAGGTGAAAATGTATCCATCCATCAAAGCTTTGGGAAACACAGCTTTTTCCATAAGCAGTGTGACTACATGGATGCTGTCCCTGAGCTCATACACCTTGGTTCCGCACCAAAGCCTGCAGTTCCAGATTCTGACCACGGAACAGTCCTACAGTTCCTGACTTCAAGACTTCTAAAATATAGATATATATTGATACAGCCATTGGAAGAACAATGATGATGAGAAGAGAAGAGAACTTGTTTCCAGAAATTAGGCACTGTTCTCAGACCTCCTCTAATTTCTTCATGGTTAATCTTGCCAATAAGGTGAATGGCAACTACCTGTATAACACTAGTGAATAACAGAAATGACAGCAAACCATAAGAAAGAAATAAAAAAAGCAACACAGCGTAAACCCCATCCAAATTTCAAATAACAAAAGTGGAGAAAGACATCTTAGCTCTGGAACTACTTCCTCAGAACAAAAACTGCTCTTGTTTTCCCCCATGTGTGATATCTGACGAATCCCTTTCAGGCCACTAGTTTCGTGACAGAAAGCATATCAATCCCTTATAGCCCAACAGTAGAAAAAATATAGCACAAAAACCCGAAAAGGTACGTTAAGACCTTTGTTATAACAAAAATTATTATTACTATTGACAACTTTTGCCTAATATGAGTGAGGAGAAGAAAACGTTCTTTAACTACATAAAATTAATGAAGTCAGTAACACTATGGAGGGTGAAAGCACCCGGGGCCTCAACATGCAATCCTTACTCATGAGTAAACTCACAAACTCAGTAACCATAAATCTTACTAAAGTTACTAAATAATCAATGCTTTAGGTTTAAAATCTAGATCAAATAAATTAGAAACTGTGAGTGTCCACTAGAGACCGTCTACCTGTGAATTATCTCCAAAACACATTTCCTTGGCTGATGTGTCTTTATAGCACGGTTTTAACACCACAAAAGACTTTCAGATTTTCTTTGCTCACCAGAGAAAAGTTCTTTCTGTGAATCTAAATTCTGTTTCTCTTTGTCATCCCACTTTTGTATGGAATGCTCAAACAGCAATTTGTATTCATCAATCCCCAGTAATGCATTCACTCAGCAGCAAGACTCTGGTCGCCAGTGCCCATCCAAGCACTCCAGTAACAGACCGGCTTGAAGAATTATGGTGCATAATTACATTCTTCCTCTGTACAGCAGTCCTCAAGCATTTATGCTACGTCTTCTCAGCTCAGGCCTGTATATTTTACTTAGAATAAGCCAGTATTTTCCTTTAGCACGCAGAGTTTTTGTTAGCTCTTCTGAACGCCTGACAGATTTTTAGTAGCATTTTGGCAGAGGGTAGTGCAGATCAGAAGACATTCAGAAAGCACTCATGTCACAGAATCACTGCACAGCAAGGGTACAGTCCCCAGCTTCTCCACCAAGTACTGATCCACGTGCTTTCACCACCCAAAACCAGCACAAACCCTTTCCTGCGGTCATTATCACACTGCAAACTTTTCTCATTTGCTGTGCCCAGGCCTCTGCGAGGTTCAGAGTTTCCCACTTGCTGTAGGCGGCGGAACTAATTAAAGCAGCTCCGCTACCGCAGTGCCACCCGCACCGCCTGGGCACGCCGCCTCCGGGGGCCGCCCCGGCCCGCTGCCCGGCCGCCTTCGCC
>VZRU01010624.1:75774-95710 GCA_013398155.1 Pedionomus torquatus
CCGGCTGTGCGGGCCGGGCTGTGCGGGTCCCGGCTGTGCGGGCCGGGCTGTGCGGGTCCCGGCTGTGCGGGTCCCGGCTGTGCGGGCCGGGCTGAGCGGGTCCCGGCTGAGCGGGTCCCGGTTCCGCCCGGGCGCTGGCCGCATCCAGCCGCGCCTTCCCGGGGAAACCAGCAGAACCCAGGCGCCCGCACAACAGCGCCAGGGGATTTTTTCTGCTTGGTTAGTTTTCAGCGATGTTTAAGCTCTTTGAGGAGAGTTCTCGACATGAGAGCATTAGAGAGTTTTCCCCATGAAGATTATTTTTTCTCCAATAACTAGACGGGCTAACGTGCTTGTTTTGGTCTACTTCTTTTTACTTGCTTTGGGATTAGAACTCTCCTTTCTATGTATGTTCTTGTTTGTAAAGACAGATTAGCTTAATTTTTTTGCCTCCAGGACTAAAACAACTCTATAATAAAATTCCAAAGTGACCAAAGCTAAATGTGCTGCTTTTTAAGGAAGCATCATAACATAACTGGAACATAAACTGACAACATTGCTTCAGCTTAGTTACAGGGTGTTCACAAGGAAATGCGTCTTAGTTTTATCACGTGTAAAATACAGATAGTTAATTGCATACTTAATAAATTAAGAAATACACTAGCTTTTGTCCCTGCATTGTTAGTGTAAAACCTGGGTACATTTTAATGGGATTTTCCAAAGTTCGTACCCAGTGTTACACTTGTCTTTAATATTCTGCTGCCATAGTTATAGTATACAAAGCATATTTTTCTTGACAGGCTATAAGGAACACACTACTCATGCATATTTAGGTAATAATTTTGATTTATTGTCATTTGCATATAGACTGGTGGAAAAGTAACTGCTGCACAGTCTCAGAGAAGTATTTGTGGTATGGGTGTACGCAGGTGCCATTCGCAGCAGTGGGTGTGCTGGGGGGAGACTGCTGTAAAAAAAAGGAATCACGTTTTTTCTATTTTCTCCTCAACTGTTTAGACAGTGTCTCTGATGGATGGAGTCCAAAGGTTCCACCTACTCCCCACCTGCGCTTCTCCCCACCATGTACAGCCATAAACCAACTTTCCTTTCTATTATGTAAACGATAGTAAGGGAATGACCTCTTCTGGTAATCACTAAGGTGAACAAGCAGAGATACCTGTCAGATCCTCTGCCCCAGAGGTAACCCAGGGAGCCCCACTGTGGGTCTGTCCAGCTCTTTGGGACAACCCCCCGAGTTCTTTTACAAAACCAGCCAGAATTCCCCTGTCTGCCTGCACTACGCAGCTTCTTCCCAAGCTGGCTTAATTCTGTAAGGAATTGCTCAGCAGTATTTGTGGAGATGTGGCTTATCTCAGCTGTTCCTTCACCTTCCTGCTTGTCTTGGGCAGCATCCATTAAGCTGCAGAACTGTACTCGGATGTAACCATCTGTGTTCATCAACTACCCAACAGTTCCACAACCAACACAGCAGGAGACAGGGAAAGTCATTCTGCACAAGGCGAGGACAGAGGCCTGTAAGATCCACAAAACATAAATCTAACTTTCTCCTACTTCAGATTAAATATGCCTTGTTGTCATTTATTCAATGTTTTCACTCTATCACTATCCATATATTATATCACTACTCTATTAGACTGACATTCCTTAGTGTCTATTAGATAACATCCTTTTAAATCTAGTAGACACTTTCACCTATTGATTTTCAAATAAATAAAATTGAGCATATAGGATCTAAATTCTCAGAACTTAAAGAGAAACTCTAAGAATGGAATTTGAGCATCAAAGTTCTCATTCACTGAATTTATCACAGCAATTTATACTTTATATTATGCACACTTAAATCCTCTTTATCAGTTGCCAGACTGTTTTAGACACTCAAATTAGAAAGATTAAATTGGGGCATTTTTCCAGCAGGGGGACTTCAAGCTCAGATACCATGAGCTAATAAGGAGAGAAAACAGACAAACCAGCTGTTGCAAGACACTGCACTCCTGTCTTTGATCACCCTTTACTTGGTTCACAGCCAAACCCAATCATGCCGGTTTAGCAGAGGATAACAGGGTTTAGTGGGTGACAGAGAAACGGAGAACAAGCCATGTCAGTCCTGACAGGCTGCCAACCCTCTGTCCCTGCGTATGGCTGCCACCTGGATTTGGAGCAGCGTTCCCAGCCCTCCTTTGGATTGACTACTGGTGGGATGAGACACTTTCCCCCTGCCCTTATAGCAAGGAAATCAGGCACATGGGAGGGTAATAGATTTTCAAGATTATTACTATTTTACATACTAAATACTTTGTATTGTATTTCTCAGACTTATTTTCTAAACCACTTCATTCTGTCAGTTAATCTCTCATACCTTAAGGCTGTCTTGCTTAGAAATCTCCAACTATTTACTTTTTCTATCTTAATCATAAAGATGCAGCAATGCATAGCGGCGATTCAAATGATACCTTCAGTCCTATCCCCCCCTGCTCCTATTTCAGCAAATAAAATGGTGTATTTAGCAAACGTTTTCCAGAAAAAAAGTAATTCTGTTAATTTCAAAGAATTCTTGGCATAATTTTGACTCTTAAAACCACTTACTGGTTTTCCTCTTGTACTCCCCCAGTTGTACACTATGGTCTAATGCTAAGTAATTTAGAGTCATCTAAGAAAGCCTATTTAGGCAAAATTACATTTTCACTTAACAAAATGTATATTCTGAGGGAATATGATGAACATATGAAGTCTGTGACATATAGTGACAGAAAACAATAATAAAACTATTTTATTTATTACCATTTTAAAGGAATTGTCAGGAAGAAGTCAGTTTCTACAATGAATCAAAGATTACATTAACTGAAACTCCTCCAGACTTTTGTCCTTCGGCTTTTGCTCCTTCTGCCTTTCAAAAAAACTCAGACATGCAATGCAGTAAAACTTTTAAAATTCAGAATGTAAACAGGCAGCCAACATCTGCTGCAGTACTTGTGTAAATACAAGTGACACTCGCAGGTGTGCATAACGCCGTTAGCATGTGCAATGCTAATCGATAGCACCATCTCTGGCAGGGCACAGACAAAAACCAGATAATGCAACTTAGAACTTCATCACACTTCTGGCTGCTTACATTTTAACATAAATCCTCATTGCCCTATCAGAGGGGTTATTTGGATTTCTAAATATTTAACAATGCTATCCTACTTGTCACATGGAAAGCACTTTGGCCTCCAAAGACAAGGAAACAACGCCGCTTCTACCCTGCAAACGTGAGAATTGAGGCACAAATGACTATTTTTTTTCAACACGGGTATTTCAAATCTCAAACCTCTTCATTAAATTATGCCGGTGTCCACCAAAATGCAGGGCAAATTCTTATACTCCTTTCTTTTCCAAGTTACCCGTCACGATAAACACGGAACCTTAGAAATGAGCAGATGCAGCACTTCAGAACTGAGATACGCACAATCCATCTTCTTGTGCTTCCCAGTGACTGACACTTCCTAAGAAAGATGCTTCTAAAATCATGTTTCCCCAGGCAATACAAAGAACAAAACTGAAGTGATTGTATTATACTTAGCTATTTATCTTTACACAATTACACCCTGGATATATTGGAGGAAAAAGCATATTTATTAAACAGTCATCTTGTAAACATGCAAATGTGTCTTGTCGTTACAGCATGTCAGATAAAAAGAGGATCCAGTATTTCTGACATTTTGTTAAAAACCCTTCATTGTACAAAAGTCACAGGATCCATTTAAAAGCTTACCTGAAAAGACTTGGTCGGAAATGAGCTTCAACTGTCAGCACATGAGTTTCCAGCCGAACACCAGTAAGCAGCCCGAGTCTGATCTGTCCGTCTCACCGAACTCCACTGCATCCACACACCGATGTTTTTCTTACCACAATGACATTCCCTAAGTACTAACAATACAGTGCCTTCAAAATAATTCTCCCCTTTTAAGCTAGAAAACTGTATTTACCTACCACCAACCAGAGCCATTCAGAATACCAGCAAGGACATACAGAGCTTCTTCCATATCTGACAAAATTTTATTGAACAGTATTTTAATATTTTTCGTCCTTAACCTTACACAGACTTTTACAGGATAGTTAATTACTCTTGGCTCTTCCTGTGGTAGTGGTCAGATTCGTCTGGATATTGGTCAGCTAGGCACCATCTAAATTCTTTTCTTCACCTCCCTGCCACCCACAAGGCACGTCCACCAAGCTCTTCCAGGTTAGCTTCAAAGATCTTGGCATTTTATCAGTACGGCAAGGTTAATCCACTTTCAGTAAGCTTAAGAAAATACAGTTCCCCTGAATCCCAGGTGCTGGGTTGGGATCTGCCATACCCATTCTTCAAAGGAGTTAACAGCAACCAGTGTATATCGGAAATGAATTCACATGGTAATTAAGGCTGAAGCCCATTAAGGGCCAAGGACTGAATTGGAATAAACTGTGTAGGCTCAGGATTAAGGCTGAGTGTGACCTGTGTTACAGTCTATATAGACCAAAGAACGTGACTTTATTGAAATGGCTCAAACTGCATTTGGTTTAATAGCCCATTTAACACAGTTTTGCTTTTTCACACTTACAACATACTAACGGCGCTGTGGCACAGTTCAGCAGAAGATTCAGTGACCAACAGTTAGGAGTTTAGCCTGCAGGTGTCATGTGGCTGTTCTGGATGGAAAAGGGAGTCCAGGCCAGGATCTGTATGACTGCAACGCAGAGTGGAACCAGGCAGATCAAGTAGAACATCGCATCATGAAGACCTAAAAACAAACTGGTGAAGAAGATGAAGACACGGCTTTCAAGATGAAGATTAACTTTCAGTGGTCAATTCACAGCACATTATTTTCAAAGCATTGGCATGACGTACACATATACAGCATGTACATGTGCCTGTGTGCAATCAATCCTGAATAAAAGAAACAGAAACATCTCAGACATCAAATGTACTTCACCTGTATTTTCAAATTCTGTGTACAAATATGTATTTTATGCTGTTTGCTTCTTTCCTAACAGCTGAGAAGAAATTAGACAATTAGCACACAAATAGTACTAATGTATTGTAGGCAACCTCAGAAATCCTGTTCATTCATTACTTTAGTACACACCTGTATCATGTAATAGAAAATTCAATATAAGCAATATAATCCAATTATAGAACAGAGCATCTGAAAAAGTTTACTAAGACTGAAAAATCTGCAACAGAAAGGAAAGCAGAAAATGGAAGCAAACACTTCACCACAACGCTATTGTATTTCATTTAAAATCTCTGCTATCCCCTATTGCGTTACAGTTGCTGGGTGCTAGATGGAAGTCACAATTAATGCATGAAATTCAGGTATGGTATAAAGGGCTGTTTGAAATATCAAGCCTTAATTAATTTTGTTTTAAAATAAGTGATGGTAAGAATACATGTGAAATCTGCACTCGTTCTCATTTATTCTCATGGATGCATGGTGTTTCCTCAGCCAGACCTTCTACAAGGAATAAAAGCATCAGCAAATACAAATCAGAAAACAAAATACAGGGATTAAATGAGTTCCCTTTTATGAACAGCATACTTTCTGACAGCTCAAAGCATACATTTAAGCACTGATCTATTATCCACACTCAGTATCTTCTGACATTCTGTTAATTAATGAATTCTAATCACTTAAATATGAGGCAAGTCAATTCAAGCTGAGAAACAGCCCCTAAACGAACTTTCTCTCCATGAGACAATTCATGTTATTTCCTGGGGTTTTCTTCTTGTCATTCCCAGATGAGATAGGATACTCACAGAAAAGCTATGGATGTGATCCAAAAAATCTGAAATCTGTGGAAAAACCCCTCTCGGTAACTCAAGCAGGTTTTTGAATAAAATCCAAGAGTTCCCTCTGAATCATAAATAAATCAACTTGTGTTTCACTGTAGTTAACTGGAAAAATGCTTGCCATCTCCAGGGTAGCCCAGACTCATTCTTTAATGCACACACACTCCTACAACAATCAAAATTTATCTCAAGCTGCTGCTGAAAACAACAGACTCCAGGCTTACAAATTAATTACTTCATCCCTTGGGCGATTGCACTTAAGACTGGAAGTGTTCACTGGCAGGTCACTGCTCTGCTGCCAGTGTTTATCGGCAGAGACAGTCATCTCTATTTGGACGTCGCTCAATTGCATTTTCAGCCCACGGAAGGTGAACAAGGCTCTGCGTCACACACCCCCACTGCCAGCAAGTGACGTGTGAGCGTGTCAGCAGGGAGGTGACAGGCAAATCACTCACCCATCTAAAGATGCTAATGGGACTAAGGCACAGCTAACAGGGTGCTGGGGCTTGTACTTCGCCTGTTCTGCACTCCACAGAAGACTGCAGTTTTCAGTACTAGAATTATTTCATACTTATATGTGGACTTGGGGAAGGACAAAAAAAGAAAGAACATCCACTCATATTGGTGCAGTCCTGATTCAGTTTCATTGGAACAATATTGATTAAAGAAAACAGTATTACCTACTGTACTGTAAAGCCTTAAGTTACTGCAGGAATTATGAAAAATATCTATAGTATGCAGACCAAGGAGTGGCAAAATACTTCATTAAGGGACTGGGATAAATCAAAAGCAGAGCTCAGATTTCACCATCATAACAGCTGAAGTAGTAACTTCAGAAATTTCCATTTCTATTTCTTATTTGCATGCACAGGAAAAAAAACATAACGTCTTTCACTAAACAGCCCTAATCTCACCCAGAATAGAACGTGATGTAGTCCAGTAATTCAATATGAAAGCATCAACAGCTTGAAGTGCCTCCGATGAATAATGAAGAGTTACTGGAAAATAACTTATTCTGAAGAAGGAATTTGAAAAGCAGCACACTTCTAGAGAAGTCGGCTGTAGTTGCAGCGGCTCTCCAGAAGAGGGGGGGGTTAACTAGGTATCTTTTCCACAGGAAAAAAAAAACCAACAAAAAACCAAAAAACCAAACCGACATCAAAGTAAAAAAACACACACCACGCCAAACAAAAAAAACCCCAACAAACCAAACCAAACCAAAAACAAAACAAAACAAAACAAAAACAACAACACCACAATACAAAAAAAACCCCACCACAACCAAAAACCCAAAGTTAAAAAAACCCAAGCCATATGGAACAGGTAACACTTTGCTATGATGACAGATCAAAAAAAGCCTGACCAAACCAGGACCCCATTCCATTCTTCAAGCTATTGCTCAAATTTGAGGGATATTACAAAATGCTGAAGCCAGCTTCCACTACAG
Source organism: Pedionomus torquatus (assembly GCA_013398155.1). Taxonomy (NCBI): domain Eukaryota; kingdom Metazoa; phylum Chordata; class Aves; order Charadriiformes; family Pedionomidae; genus Pedionomus; species Pedionomus torquatus. Next base: position 83,031 of record VZRU01010624.1, read on the forward strand.
AATGCTTAACCCATGCATAGTGACCACATTCCCTAAGAATGTGGTATAACGTGTACACCAATGCATACAGAATCACGTGTAACACATACGGCACTGTGTACAATACTCTGTCCAATCTCACGTGTGAAAAACCATCCAAAAGCAGGAAAGCTTCTGGAAAAGAGACAGGCCATTCGCAGCAGAAGTCACAGTTCAGAGTTACGGTACTGGAGACAAACCCAAGAGATGCCGGGTTGCTTCTAAGGAAGCAGGGCTCCCAAGAAGTCACGGTGACCAAGAAGATACCACCACTGAGGCAGAGGTGAACGCTGGTGCTGGCAAGTAAGCTGGTGATGTCTGCGGTCAATTCAAAGGCTTCAGCACTGAGGAAGAGAAAGCCAGTCTGGGTCTGGGGGGTGCCTGGTCCAATACAGCACTGGGATCACTGCTCAGAGATAAGCATTTTCTCACTTTGGATGAATTTTAACTACTGAGGGCAGTATGCTACTAATAAAGTGCAATCAAATGTGTAAGGTAAATGAAGTAGGAGAGAAACAGACACATCCTTCCCCTCTAAGTGATGGCCCTTTCTTCTGGTATATCTAAGTTGAGGTTACCCAGAAAGTTTGTGAGGTCCAGCATTCCATGTGGTCTTGAGTAAGCAATTTACCAAGAAATGAGGAAATGAAATCACAGTATTACACAAAAACCCACCTGAACACATAATTTTCAACTGCAAACTCATTGCTGGAAAATTTGTTTTACTACAGCAAAAGCTTAGAAAGTTGCTGAGAATATAAAACCCGACGTTCAGACTTTTTATGCTAGAGGGAAAGACAAAGGAGACGTCGGGACATGACTGAAGGAGGAGACCACTGGTAGTCTGCTAGTACTTTTCTCCATTCACTTAGAACATTAACATACAAAATAACCCCCAAAAAAATCCTTCAAACTAAACACAGATAATAAAATACATCTTATTAAGATTCTTTTGCTTTGTAAGAGGATCTGTGAAATAAGTGGAAGAAAACAAATGTAACAGGTGGTACCTGTACATAAAAAGCAACTGCCTGTCTGTAGCTGTAACGCACCCTGTTCTCATTGCCATTACACACTGGAACTTCGTTCACAGGATCAGAATCACAGAGCGGTTGACGCTGGAAGGGACCCCTGGAGGTCCTCTTCTCCAAACACCAGCTTGAGCAGGGCCACACAGCCAGCTGCCCAGCACTCTGTCTCAACAGCTTTTCAGTATTTCTAAGGACGAAGAGTCCACAACATCCCTGAGCCACCCGTTCCACTGCTCAGGTGCCCTCACAGTAAATAAGCATTCCCTCGTGTTCAGGGGGAGACCTCCCATGTTTCAGCTTTCACCCATTGCCTCTGGTCCCGTCACTGGGCACCACCAGAAAGAGCCTGAATCCATCCTCTTTGCACCCCTCCTTAAGGTACTTACATACATTAAAAAGATTCCCCCCGAGCCTTCTCTTCACCAGCCTCAATAGTCCTGATTCTCTCAGACTTTCCTCCCAGGAGAGATGCTCCAGTCCCTTAATAATCTCCCGTATGACTATGTTTCTCTTGTACTGAGGAGCCCAGAACTAGACACAGCACTCCAGGTGTGGCCTCACCAGTGCTGAGCAGAGGGGATCACCTCACTTGACCTGATGGTAATACTTTGTCTAATGCAGCCCAAGATACCACTCGCCACCTTTGCCACAAGAGCACATTGCTGGCTTGTGTTCAGTTTGGTGTCCACCAGGACACCCAGGTCCGTTCCTGCCAAGCTACTTTACAGCTGGGTGGCCCCCAGCACATACTGGTGCATGGGACCATTCCTCCCAAGGTGCAGGACTTTGCACTTCTCCTCATTGGACTTCACAAGGTTCCTCACAGCCCATTTCTCCAGCCTGTTGAGATCCCTCTGGATAGCAGCATGACCCTCTGATACATCAGCCACACCTCCCAGTTTTGTGTCATCACCAGATTTCCTGAGGGTACATCCTGACCCATCATCCAGATCATTAACAAAGATATTAAACACTACAGACCCTTTGGATATACTTAGTAGTTACTGCCCTCCAACTAGACTTCAGTCACCACCCTCTGGGCCTGGCCATTCAGCCAGTTTTCAACCCATCTCACTGTCTGCTCATCCAGTCCATACATCAAAGGCTTGTCTATGAGGATCTTATGGAAGGAGACAGTGTTAAAGACCTTAGTGAAGCCCACGTGGGCAACATCCACTGCTCTTCCTTTGCCTGCCAGGCTAATCATTTAATTGTAGAGCCTATCAAGTTGGTCAAGCGTGACTTCCCCTTGGTGAAGCCATGCTGACTACTGCTGGTGATTTTATTGTCCTTAATGTGCCTAGAAATGGTTTCCAGGTTAGCTGCTCCATCATTGTTGCTATGCTTTAACTTTCAGTTCAAGAAAGAATAATTTAGAGTTCAACAAGTAGTTTATGGTTTTGGGCTGCACCTTCTCTCTTCCCCTAGTAATCAACATTGCCAGAAACTCTTAAGACATATTTAGTCAGGGACCAAACATTTTGTTAATGCAAAACAATGACTCTCTGTGCCATCTTCACAATTTCCTACCACTGCACCGAATAAAATAAGTCCTTCCAGAACACTTAATAGCTATTGCCAGCTTTGGAGAAGAAGGGGACAGAGCTGAAACGGCACTGGTGTGGGTCATAACACTCCATTATATAATTCACGTGTGACACTTTTTATTTTTTATTTATTTATTTTTAAACAGTTAGAGCATATTGTTTAAAATGTTCCTGTATTCACTTTCTGTTTGTCCCCAGACAACTGTGTCCTGAGGCAATTGTACTTCAGCTGTCTGCCTATGGCTGAAATCTGAGATCAGCTGAATAGAGTTTTAATATGTGTAAGTAATTTCAGCTCAGTCAATGGTCTGAGCACATTGCTAGGGGCAAACTGACTCCTTAGAAACAATCTCGAGTTGTCTGGTCTTCATGGACTACAGTGTGGACACACAGTCCATTTGCAAAGTGAAGGGCATGCCCATTCACACGTACATATACAGAAAACACATGCAGGCTGCTTCATATTAAAGAAATTACTTTTGAAGGGACAGGGAAGAGAAATACAGAGCATATTTCAGGTTCTTTTTGATTAACTGCTCTCAGCTTTGTTCCTTTATGCTGTTCCTTGCCCTGGTGGAATAAATCAAATTTCAGCATGACTCAAGTGAAAATACGGGTTTTAGAGATTGAGCATTCAAAGCACTTTCACTTTACATACAGGAAATTTATTGTTGCTGTAGTTCAGAGGCTGCTCACTGGGAAAAAAGATTTACAGCTACTGTGATTTAAAATCCATCCACACAAGGATCATTTCTTTGATTGAAAGGGATCAGAACTGCAGTTTTTATGTTTGAAATCTGAATTTCTCTGAATCATCAAGATGAATACATTCAACCCTATCATACCTACATCCAGTTCAACCTACTACTCTTCTGCAAAAATCACTCAACTTATTTGACATAATGAGGCTCATGTCCTCTTCACATCATCTCCCTGGCTGGCTATATACAGAATACATTAAAATAAAATTAACTGTTGTCACACATAGCCTCAAACTTAAGTCTTCTTTGTGTCAGGATGCTTTTCTGAACTCCACCTGTTGTTCTTTTATGTCATTCTCTCCCTTATGCGTTCTTTTAGAAAGTTCCTCAAGTATGAAACATTCTTCTAGCCTTAGGTAACACATAAGCAGGCATTTCTCCTTCAAGAGCTATCTCCACAGAAGTTCATAGATGCTTCTCTTCTATGTATTTTTTACGGTTTCTACTCAAAATTTAGTAGAGCTATGTGTTACTTAGGATATTCATGTCGTTCTCTCAAACAAATCCTAATCGGGACTGATTCTTGCCCAATTTTGTCCTGACTTCAGTTATTCCTTACATTACCACTTCCTCTTGGTCAAAAACAAACAGCCTATGACCCTTTTCAGTGTAGTGACTCCTTGTTAGTTTGTTTTTATAAAAGCCCATGTATTTCCAATGTGCTAATGAGCAAACGCAGCTTTACGCTGTGTATTAAGGTCTCCAGGGACTGCAATGAGATCATTAGCATCAGAATGGTAAGTAGCATCGAAGCCAAAATTATACTCCTACATGAGGCAAATTCCCTCCCTCCAGTGATTCCACTGCTTTCTCTCAAACAAAACTGTATCTTTAATGCAACCCTACTAGGATTATATATTTAAGGAAGTAGATTTACAAGATAAAGTTTACAGAAGCCAGAATGGCATGTATCTTAATAAAAGGTATTAGGTGATCTCAAACATTTTATTTTTCATATTAGCAACAGAACAGGAGACAGTCAGCTGCTGAAATGTATCCATTTTCTTTTCAAAATTAGGATGATATCTTCATATATATTGTTTAATCAGCAATTTATTTAAAAAAAATATAGAAAACATTTCTATGTCTACACAGATAAAAAACAGTTAGAAAATATTTTTAAAGCACTCATATTTTTGAAGTGCAGTCGATGCAGCACATCAATTTTCTTTTTGGACGACAGGATTATTTCACATAAATTTCTATGACTTAAAGTATCTGTTCTGAACTCACCTCGGGTCAGGTGGAGCATCATAATTGTTCAGGTTCTCGTACCCAAATTGATTTAGTATTGTAACCACAAGCATCGGAGCCAAAGATTGGGCAGGCTTGGTGAATAAAGCATTCGTACCAAAAACCATAGAGGAAAGTGGTGATCTAAAATATTTAGGGGAAAAAAACAAACAAATGCATAACACAAACTTACTAGTATATTAATTAGAACAGCAATTTAAAGCAGCCTGTTAATATGCAAATGTTAACTAGCATGATACTTCGGTTTATAGCTCACACATCAGAGCAAACAGATCAGCTATCCTACTGAAATTTAATCTTTTTTAAAAAGTGAGAAATAATAAACCTCTGGGGTATATATACAGCTTGGCCCCAGGTCTGAAATTACTTGCACTCATATTCAACTCTGTGCATATTAAGTAATCATTGAAGTTAAGTTAGACTGAACTGTGCATAGAGAATTAATTACAACACAAGATTTCACATGCATGAGGCCAGAAAAGGAGGCTTTTTCTTTTCTTCATGAAAGCAATAGCTCTCACCTTTGAGGAACAAGCCCTTTAATACAGTGACCATCACTGCATCTGCACTTATATAAACACTGATGGAACCAAACAGAAGTTATCTGCACTTTGATAAAAATCCAGAAGATCCATGAGTTGCAACATGCTACGTCACAGCATATTTTATCAGTTTTTATTTCAGAGAGATAACAGCAACCAGCTAGACTTTGGAATTTGCACCTTAAGGGGCATAGGCAAAGCTTTCCAACTGCTTTTTCCATCTCAGAAGGGCCTTATTCAGAAGTTTCCCTTAGTGACAGTAGATGCATATGCTCCAAAATAATTCAACTAGAGAAAACAAAAATAAACACAGAAAAAAACTTGGCTGATACCACAGTGTAATTAAAACTAGAAAGGACCTAATAATCTGTTTAAATTTCTCTGCCACAGAAAACTTGAATAAAGTTCTTATATTCACTTGTGCTAAACTGGTCTTACAAAAAGTACATCTGTGTCAATGATCCAGGATCCTTTACTGCATTTGACAATCTAACTTACAAAAGAGTAACGTGGTAAAAAGATAGCTTATTGAAAGAAAACCAGTTAAGACAGACATACCTCCTCTTGTGCTTTATTAAATCGGCATCAATGATATCTGCCAAAGGCAAATTGAACAAACTAAATGAAGCTTGTACAATCACCCTAAAGAAAGACAAAACATGGAAGATCTTCATAGTTCTTATATTTACTTTCATAATGAAATCATAACTGGCATTCTAACAAATACACCTGACATTTCCGCAAACACACAAAGTTAAGGCCTTCTTTAAAATACGCTGATTGAGCTGTTTAAATAGCAGTTCTGAAACCATTACTAGATCTGTTCTTAATTGAGAATTAGAAATCAATACGCAAACCTAAAAGATGGGGATTTTTTGCTTTTCTTCCTGCACAATGGTGTAAAGGTCATATATGCCTGCTTGAGATTATCAGTAAATGTCATTTAAAAAGACATGGAGAAAAGAAACACCTTAGAAGAGAAACTGAAAGATTCCTTCTGGAACGTGAACAGGACATGAGCATTACTGGAAAGAATACATAGAAGACAAACTTCAAAGTGAGAGAATTAGGACAGTAAAAAGACTATACACATTGCTATATAAGTATTTACGTTTTTATATATATATATTTACATATATATGCATGCACATTTAAACACATACACACACAAAACCGACTTAAACTGCTGACTGAAACTTTTAACTCACATTATTAGGATTTCTTTGTCTTATTAATTTGTGCGTGATTACCTTTTACTTACAAGAGGTTTTGAACAATTAGCACTTCAAACAGTTTTTAGGTACCTTAGATTTTTTTCCTGGGGAAATCAAAATACATCTTCATCATTTAAAGTATGCGGGTAATGAAATACAATTTATTGTTCATACCAATTCAGTGTTACAGTAGTCCATGAAAGAAATACTGAAAACAAGAATGAAAACAGGAGGGGAAAAAAAAAAAAAAAAGAAAATGAAGAAAAGACAGGTAGGAAGGAACAGGCAGATGGAAAACAATGAAATAGAAAACAAAGAAATAAAACCTAATTGCTGTAACAATATTCTGAAGTGAACAGGTCTATTTTTAAATAAAGTTTTCCACGCATTGTAATACGCATCTGTGCAAATAATGCTTCTGGCATCGCACTTACCCAGCACCAGTGAAAAAGTGGCTCGGTACCGGTTACCTAACAGGTGCCCCAGATACCGGCGTTTGCTCTGCAGTGCAACACAAGTCTTCATGCTGCACAAAAAGAGGCCTGAGCTTTCCTAGCAAGCAGCCTCTGAAGAGCTACTCTACCAAGATCTTCTGTGCCAGAGCAGATGTTGTTTGTTGTTTTTTTTTAAAGCAGAAATTAAAAGCTGAAGTAGAATAAAATGAAACGTAACTGGAGTTTTAACTTTTGTGACAAGTGAAACAGAACAAAAAGAAAACCACAAAAGCAGTAGCAAAATCTTCATGCCATTAAAAGTGTCCACTGAATTATTTAAGCTGTATCTAGGAATAGGGAAGTGTATTCACTTACATGTTTGTTGTGAGATAAAACGCCAACAGATGATAGTGTTCTGGCCCTAGAACAAACATGACAGCAGCAGCTACTCCTTCAAAGTAAAAGGAAGACAGGATGATTCTGTAATAACCAAACTTCTTCAACGAAGCATGACTGAGAAGAACAAGGCACTGGAAAGGTAATATATACACACGCGTATAATGAAATGATATAGTACAGTATCTCATCATTAGGAGACCTATAAAGCACAAATAAGACATAAGTTATTACTATCCATCCAAGAAAGAAACAAAACCAGAAATCCCAACCCTTTCTAAAAAGTTCAATCCAAATCAAACAGATACTCCTCTCACTAGCTGTTTTTCTATTTGTGTGATTCTCTTATTATATCTTGTGCCATTTTTCTGTGCCATTCTCTTTTTATATCTTGAGCTCAAGGGGACAAAACCTGAGAAAAACAAGGTTCCAGCAAACTCTCTACAGTTCAGTGACCTTCTAGACAGAGCAGAGGAGATGCGTTTTCTGAAAGACTGTTCATTTCACACTGATTTTATCAACAGTAGTGACTCCTATATATTGAGTGTAAAATTACTTAAGCTTTCCTAACTTATGAAGTTTCTGATTTTTTCCAAAGCTCATCAGCTGAGTTGCAGAACAGAACTACTAAAACTGTGGTAAGAATTAAATTAGAAATTATAGATATTTAGGAGTCAAGGAACAGAGGAGGTATGCTTACGATTTGTATGTTATACATACAAAAGCCAAAATGGTAACAAAAATTGAGCCTAGTTGCACTTTGATGCATCTTCTTTTAGATTTTACAGAAAACATTACAACTTAATGAACTTAACAGCCTGATTTTCAGAAATTCTGATCAATCTAGCAAGTAAACACAATAAAAGTTTAAAAGATTCAGTGAAAGAAGTCAGAAGGGAATAAACAGGATAATTTTTTTATTTGCTGCAGACGAGCGTGTTTACATTCTGTGGGACATACTTTTGCAGCTTTTCTTGTTATCAAACATTGCCTGTTTGGGTTCTCTTTCCCTTTTCTAGTTCATTACTCCTGCCCTTATCCCTCACTGCAGTCTTGAAAGTATCTCTCTCCCCAGTAAACACAGCCGACCAAGAAAGCAAACAACAGAATAAAAGGGAGAGTATTATTCTCCAAAAACCAGCTATTCAGAGCTTTGTTGGGTTCCCAGGACTGAGGCGTTACGTATTTCAGCAATGCTTTTAATACCTAGTGTTTCTTCTGGCAATTTGTGCAGTTTATCTTAGAAACTTCCTGAAGAGATTATTCTTTCATCATGTATTACAAATCAAAAGCAAAGATAAAAGATTTCAGAATTCTATAGATTTTGTTTTCACAGACCTCCTATCTTGATCATATTTTTCATTCCTTTACCACTGGTGAGATAGATTTCTTTCTCAGTATGGCAAACAGCTTATTGCTGGATGCAGTACTTTTTCAACAGTGTAAATGGCTATCTTAAAGTAATGAAAAGTAATAAAACACAGTGTTTTGGTTTTTCTGAAATTTAAAAAAAAGTGTAACTGCCTACCTGAGGACAAATAAAACTTGCTCCATACATGATACTTCTTACTGAGGAAGAAAGGACATCCTTAGGAATAAGATTATCTGCAAAGATCATCATAAAATTGTTGCAGAATGCTAGGTGGAAGACTTGGAAGAAGTTCATCGTTACAAAAAATAGAAAGTTTTTCTCCATCATAATCTGCTTGGTCAAGGAAATGACAGAGGACCAGGAGAGAGCTCCACCTCTGCTTTCCAGATTGGAACTCTCTACGCAAGTTTCTCTCCGCTCATATTGACTTGTGCTGTATTTGCCTGTGTAACACATACAAGCTGTTGCTAATGTTGCGACCAAAACAGCAAAAGCCTGAAAACAGGCAAAGTTTTCCATATTATCTGATACGAGACCACAAAAGAGAACGCTTGTTGATCCGATTAATGTTGCTACTTGGTTATATTTAATAAGTTGAAGCCTACTTTCATGTCTTGTTGAAATCTCCGCAAAGAGCGCGCACTGCGCAAGAAGCACAAACGTAAGCAAACCATCAAAAGCACATAACGCCAGGATGAGGTGAAGACCACTCAGCCAGTCACCTTCTTCATAATGTTTCCAAGGAAACCAAGGAACCAAAAAGGCTAAGGCATATAAAGGAGCTCCATATAAAATTGAAAACTGGCGTCTTGAGCAGCACGCAAATTTGGAGTTATCTTGAATGTACCCAAAAAGCAGATCATTAATGGCATTCCATATCATAAATACAACCTGTGACAAACGAGAAACAAACACAGCAGAATTTATCATTAGCCTGAGTTTTCTGCAGCAGTTATACAAACACAGAAGTAATACACACCATATTTAAAGTCTCCATTCAAAGAATAAAGAAAGATTAAAGCTTCTTGGGTCAACACAGGCTCCAGATCAAATTCTTATAGGTATTTAGAGGTTTACAGACGTTTTGAAGACGACAATTATTTAGCAGGCAGGTCCCCAACCACATGTGAAATAAACCCTCCTCTGAGACGTCACTCCAACTCTGTCTGGGCCCTCATCCCGCACAGCCCAGGTGTTTAACTCACAGCAAGTCATTCACAACAGGAGCTGGCCCATTACTTTCAGGAGACCTTTTATGACAAGAGTTGCTCACGTGGATAAAGACTAGCAGAACAAAGGCAGTATTTAAGTACTTAAGCAGTCCATAAGAAAGGACTAATGTCAAACCCGTGGAGCTGAGGTGCACGATTAGTTTTGAACATTACCTCAAGCTATCCAAGGCAAAAATCTTTCCAGCAATTACAGTCTGGAGATTTTGTCTAGAGACTGTAAACAACGTGCTTTGTGTGCACTTTCAATTGTTTATGGGTTAACTAAAGTTAAAATGAATGTATAACTACTTGCAAAGCATCCAAAATTAATTCACAAAAAAAAAACTAAAAAAAATGTTGTTATAGCACCAACACATAGCACAACACGTAATCAAAATATTCCAGCGTACAATACCTGTGCTTGATGAAATGCGACTTCTGAAATTTTGTATCGGTTTAGGAAAAGCTTAACGTAGTAGAAATTAAAGATACTGTTCATCATTCCAGCACCTAACGTAGTCATGGAATATGCCAGCGCATTACGACGAATTCCCCAAACAAATGCCATCTTCCACAAGTAAAACTCTCTTCTTCCTCAGGTTACAAAAAAGAATTACAATAGAATAATTTTCCAAATTAAAATAACATGGGAGATTTGCTTGTTTCATAGGCATAGAAAGGGATCCTCGGAAGAGTTTCCCCATTCTTACCCCCATTTTTTTTTGGAGAAACACATTTTACTGAGTTATAAGACACTGAGCACAAGACTGAATAGATACAAAATATTAAGAAGTCAGTGACATTTCTAAATATAATCAGTGCTTAAAAATCAATGGAACAAGTAGAGAAAAAATTGAAGGAACCCCTTCTGTACTGGTGCAGAGTCTCAACACACATGAATCTTGGTGTAGCGTTCAAAGTAACTGCATACAGTTTACATTTTTCCCACTAGCTATGTGGTTTTAAAGTTCTGGACTGTATAGGAATGAAGCAACTCAATACATGTCCTTACGTATTCCATTGCTACGAATATCAAATGCAGTATGCACTTAGATGAATAGTTATTTTGTCCTTGTGTTTTTAAATGTTGTTAGCAAGCCATGGAATACTTTCACCTAATAAACTAAAGAGATATTAACAGAAACCATAAACCAATCAGAACATCTTTTAATAGTTTAAACATTTTCATAGTATAAAAGACTGTATGTAAATAAAATCTAGCAAGTAACGCATGTACAGCATTTTAAGCACATCCAGAGACGTACAGAAGTTTGGCCCAAGACTATAGGGTTCTTCAATATATCAAACACATCTTCAGCCACCAATTTGTTAAGATGCTGACTTTCTACATCTATCTAGTAATCGTTTAGTTATAGTTTAGTATAAACTATCCCATGAAAATAGCTAGCTCCAGGGAACCTCTACATTTTAAAGCAGAGTAATGATTACCATTATACTCCTTGACTCCCGATACAAGAATACTTCTCTTAGTTATCTGTTTGTAACTGAGGCTTTAATCATCTTTATATCTACTTGAAGGAAGCTGTCAGCCATTAATTTGGTGATACTTCAGGTTTAAATTTCAGCCTTACTAACTCCAGAGCTTTACAACCCATTTTTTGTCAATAGTCCACTCTCTGCTCCTCTGCATATTAACAATTTTACCCTAAACGCAATTTTCAAATATCCAACAAAATGCTTAGTTTGAATATTTGCCTGTTCAGCTCGAAAAGCAGATCTACAAACAGCTCCCTACATGCCTCACAACAACAACAACAACAACAAAAAGGCCATGAAGGAACCAGGAAACGACACCTAATGCCGCCTGCAGCTGCCTGTGGTTCACGGGGTGGCTGGACGAGGGGGACGGTCACATCCTGTCACCAGCCAGGGCCAAGCCGCACCGGGCAGGAGCTGAAGGAGTGTCTGTCCCGGCCAAGGCAGAGGATGGAACAGCAGTTTGTCCAACTCCCAACACGGAAAATAAACTCCTGAAGAGCAAATAAAATGCAGATGCATTTTTGCACATATTTACACTTTTGCATATATTTAAGATGCTCAAATATGAAACAATAAGTAACTTCTCTGTGCAGTTAAGAAAAAAAAATAAAAATCAAGCTGACAACTTAAACCAATCTGTTGGTTGTTTTTTTCTAAAGCAGATTTGTTTGTAGGAACATGACAGAATTTTTAGGTACTTGAGAATGAAAACAATGTATATTTTCAAGTTTATTTTTCAGACCTACAGCTGTAGAGACACTTGCATTTTTTGTAACAAGTTTGGTTTCACAAAGTTTTTCTGAGAAACCTAAAACGAAGAATAAAGGTGTTGAAAAGATGCCCATTTAAAATGTTTATTTTTAAACACAAGTTTTATATCACTGTGTAGTAAACATCGCAATAAGTACGCTATCGACAAGTGTCACGTTTTCTTTGAAGCCCAGGTTCAAGCCTTCGCAAATACACTTAGGGAAGTGACTTGCGCAGCAGATATTTGGGCTTTTGGGACGTTTCACCTTGAACCCGCCGCACGGGGCGTCGGGTGGAGGAGCCTCTGCCCCCAGTCCCAGGAGCCGGGGCCGCGCAGCACACGGCCGCTTGCGAAGCCCTTTGACTCGGTTCCTTTCCACACACAAATGAAAGACGGGCCTCTCAGCTTCAGCAATTTCAGACAAAGAATCCGAAGCTTCCGTAAACCCTTCCCACCGAACACAGACAGGGACCCCCGGCGGCCGCCCTCACGCCGCGGTCCGAGGCGGCTGCGGGCGCTGGGGCGCAGCGGAGGCGCAGCGGCTTCGGGAATTTCAAAAAAAAACCCGGGCAGGGCCAGGGACCCACCGCTCCAGACCGCGGGGCGACGCCCCCGGCGGGGCAGGGCTCGGGCGCCGCGTCCCGCAGGG
>VZRU01010624.1:96617-137718 GCA_013398155.1 Pedionomus torquatus
GCTGCGGGGCTCGGCGGTGCGGGGCTCGGCCGTGCGCGGGCGGCTGCGGGGCCGCTGTCAAGTACTTCAAGGAGTTGTCATCTCGAAACGCCACCGCGCGTGGCAGCTGCGCGGCCGCGGCCGCCCCGCCAGGCTCCTGGGCACCGAGGGCCGTCTCGCAGGCGAGGAGCGCAGCATCCCGCGTCCTGCGCGGACACCGCACGGGGAGGGCGCGCAGGTGGCTCCGGAGCGCGGGGGGCTCCGCGGCTGGCAGCGCTGCCGTTAGTTACCACCCGGGTTGGTTTGAAGAGGCCGGCTCAGGGCTGCGGAGAGGCTGCCGCTCCAGCCTTAGCCTGTACCGGTGCACCGGTTCTCGGGATTGGTGCACGGTGCAGACAAAGGTACTTTCCACGTCTCTTTCTAGCTAAGCTATTTCCACACTGAGATCAGACGTCTGACGGCAGAAACTTTTTCTGAGACAGGAATAGGTGTCTCTAATCGTATGCTTGGACTGCAAAATAGCTAACTCCTTAAAAGCTGTATTTAGAGATACTCCTTGCTTGAAATAGATGTTTTTGTGGCTCTAGGATAGAAGCTAATCAATTTAAGTAAAATCCTGAAACCCTATCCTGCTGTCAGAGGGAAGAGCTGAAAATCTGAAGACATCTAACAATGTTCTTACTATGTCAGTGTTTGTGGGGTAGAAGACCTACAAGTAGACTTTACATGTACAGCAAATGACTTTTTGTCTCATTGATGTTTCTTTAATTTAATTTTTTAATTAAAATGAGTGACATAATCACCATTTGGCTCTCTGTTCTGAGCTTTTAAGAAACAGTATTCCATTCTAGAGGTTTGTGCATTTTGAGCGTTTGTTAATACTCTCTCAACACTTGAACCATCTTTTTCTGGGGATTCTCTCATTACAAGTCTAAACGGAAGTGATGATTCCCTTGCCACAAGGGAAAGGAGGAAAATAAACTGACGGGCAAGTTGAAATGCAAAGAAGAAATTGTTTACAGGAATGGGCTCATTTTTTTTAATGTTCCTGTAACATTTTATTCCTGGAGTCTGAAATACTTTTCCTTCTCCTAAGACTAACACATGTAAACAGAGTAGTAAGATTGCTTGTCGAGGTCTCTTGAAACTTCACAACCAAAAAAATAAGTGCACGTTTAAAAACCGAGGAGTAGGTTTATGAGAGAACCTAAGTTGTTAAACATTAGGAAGCACCCTGAAATAAGACTGTAGTCTCTGTCAGCCAGCCTGTGAAATTTAATTAGGGTTGGGCTTTGGGAATACATTGATAGTCTTCATATGTACCAAAAACTTTTGCCTTCATAGTGGAGTTGCAGTTTTCCGGCATGCTGTTCATGAAAACAGAAAGCTGATGGAATTCTAAGGATGGGAACAGCCATCATTCCTTCTGCAACATCCCTGTTTTGCTGCAGTTTGCTGACCTTTGAAAAAGGATTCTTTTATTTGAATGCTTCTTTCTACATCTTGCTGTTGCTAATTGTAACAGAACAGAGGGTAACCTGAGCATGGAGCAGGAGATATGAAGCTAAGTAAAAAAAGTAGTTTAATTTTATAGTTAGATAAACCTCAACTGGGCTTACTTATATACATTGCACTACTAATGCCTTTTGCTCTTGGAAAAAAAAACAGGCTTGTTTTTAGATTGAAAATTTTCTGAATCGTTTTATTTGGTAGGTTATGAAAAAGTAGAAGAGAAGGATTTTGATACTTTTTCTATCTTTTTCTCAATTGTAGTAACGCTGTCAGAAGAGACTGTGCTAGTGAGAGCTATTTAACATCACTGAAGGCCTACCACTGAAGTCTTGTTTTGGTTTAGAGATTTCTGATGGAGCTGTTAAACAGCAGACTTACTAAAATGAGTATCTTAAGGTCTGCTCTTACGCAGTTTGCATTATTAAAAACCTCTCTGCACCATCTTCACGGTGAAAAGGAAAAACGTATGTCTGTGGCAGAACTTAGCTGTTACTTTATATAAATTTTCAGCAGAAAATGCAGATTTTACCAGTAACTAAGATAAAAGTAATTAGCTGTTTTACTTCTCTATCTGGAGAACGTATATATTGCACATCTCACTCTTAAAGTTTGCTCTGTAAAAGGCTTGTAGGTACTTCAAAAGGTAGAAGAATAGGTACAAAGCAAATTCTTAGAATAGGTGAAATTGTTTCAGTTCTTGCTTTCTTGGTTTTATTGCAAGTTTCTGAGTTCTTCTACCCCTCAGAAACAAATTGCCTTAATTACAAAGTAGCATGCCTCTCCCTTAGTAACTCACTTAGGATTCTGCCATTCTAATGAACAAAACAAGCATGTAAGTAAATGACATGAATTCTATTAATCACATTGTAATCCAAGTACCGTGTGGTATATGTTACTTGATTTAGTAGATGAGAGGGCATTTAAGAATGAAACTATCAATTCCTAAATGTACTTAAACATCAAAACAAACTTTCACTTCAGGAAGGGAAATAGCAGCAAGTAATTCCATTATGCGTTACGTCTTTAACATAATCCTAAATCCTCTCTAAAGCTCTTACTCTATTAAAATGAAAGAATGGACTATTTAGTCTTTGCCTTCAGTGATGCCAGTAGTGCTTCAAAGATCGTGGCTCAGAGCAAAGATTTTTTTGTGTATGAGAACTAGTGAATCAGGACTCCGTTTCACATAGGATGACATATTCACTGGATTTGAAGACTGCAGTATTCTGTAATGTGATAGAGCTTGGCGTTTGACTGGAAGTTATTCTGTCCATGGGTAAAAAATGCACAATCTCTGCTGTAAAATGGGAAAAACTATGCAGGGATGGCTTAAGGTTTCCTTATCCAAATACTTCAAACCTCAGCTTTAGAATTGGCTGTTTCTTAACAAGCAGTGTTACAAAGAAAAAGCTGTGTGAGGATAAGGTCCTAAGTAGAGATCAGTATGCCGTGTGGCCCCTAGTCATGTATCTTTTGAAACTCTGAAGAACTCCCATGCAATGCGATTTGTTTTAAGTAATTTTTGCGATCCTTATTCTAAGAATCTGACCTTAAGGTAGGAAGCAATGCACCGTAGCTGTAGATGATGTGTAAAGAGTACCACAGCTGTTGTCTTGCCAGAACTGGACATCTACAACTTGTTAGACAAATGCTCCCACTCACTTGTCCTTGTAAGTCTGTGTTTGGTCTTTGGCTTGTCTGTAGATCGAGCAGTCATTTTGGACAGGCTGCCAAACTGAAGGTTAGCACATAACAGTCTTGGAACAGTGTTCTAACCCTTGTAACGACTAGCAGATAACAGAATTGGGAAAGGGCAGGAAAAAGGTAAGATAACACGTTAAAACAAGGGCATCTTAAATGAAAATGGAACATGTTTTTACAACTCTCAGTGATGCAATACATGTCTCTTGTATCTTAATTTAACTCTTCTTGAAGTGAATCTAAGTTGGTTTTGTTTTGCTTTTTTTTCTTTCCTTCTGTCTCTTTCCTGTTACTGATGGTCTATGTGAAAGCTAACAAGATTGTATTGCATGTGTATAGGAGATGACCTGGTCACGGTCCAGGTGATGGGAAGAAGGTAGAAAATAAAGAGATTTTTAGAAATAAATGGGATTATGGGATTCTTAACATGTAGTATCTTGAAAACAAAACAAAACAAAACAAACAAACAAAAAAAAAACCCACAAAAAAACCAAAAACAAAACAACCAACCTGCAATTTTAGCTATAACACCAAGATTTATTTCGTCATGTTATGTTAGCTTTAAAATTACTCATGCCTTCAAACATAGTAATATAGAATATCTAGCATGACTGATGCTGTTGAAGATGCTGGGCTTCCCTCTAGAAAGGAACTGAATGTCTAGATGACTTATTTCTTAATTTGAAAGAACTATAGTCACTGTATCCTGGAGGTGATTGAAGATGACTGAAGTGAAATTGAGATTAAGTGCCTCAGAACAAATGACATTTACAATGATGTTGTGGAGCACATAAACCAATTCTTGTCTCCTAATGTTTATGAGCCTGAAAAGCAGAACAGCTACATTTCTTTCTCAGTTTTATGTCTTTTAAATATTATTGTTTCAGCATATAAAACATCTGCAGCTTTCATTTAGCCTGATTCTGGCCTGGTGAACACTTAGAGGGTCTATTATGCTTATTCTTCCAATGGGAGTGCTGTAAGTGTGGCAAGGTGCAGCTAACACCCCCGGGGGGGATGCTGGTGTAGTGCTGGGCAGATGTGGCTGATGGACCAAAGGAGGCACTAAGGAAGCTTCATGAAGTAAGAGTATCTTCTAGGTCTTGGGACTGGCTTAGACTTGTATTATAGATGGTATATGAATGTTCTACTTATGTGTAAGCTAACTTTCTTTTTGAATACTGGAAATAACTTAAAGCAGTTACAACGTCAGTAATAAACCAACTCAAGTACTTGATTAAAATGCTTTAAAATTAGATTGTATTATTTGCTTTATAACTTATGTGAAACGTGATTTCGTTCTTCAGACCTTCACCTTGCTGCTGAACTTGGGAAGACACTACTGGACCGTAACACTGAACTAGAAGAATCTTTACAGCAAATGTATGCAACAAATCAAGAGCAACTGCAAGAGATAGAGGTAAATATTTAAGGGATCCAAGTGTTAAAGCACCTTCATTGACAACATAATAGCACATAACTGGAGATCCGATTTTCTTGACACCTGATGGGCACTTCAAAGAACAATACTGAACAACCTTTAACCGCTTCTGCTATTTGGAGAATTTGAGAGTCAGTACAGTCTTGACTGTAGTTAGAACTGCGTGTCTAATTGCCGGAAGCTTTGTGCCATTAAACTTCATGTTGGATTTGGCTAGTTTAATGAAAAATGAGTGGTATTTTTCTTTATATACAAGAGAAATCACATCAGTTATTTTATTGCTTAACTTTGCTGATCTTGTCATTTAATTATGATGATAAATAAGTTAATTACTTAAATAATTATATTATATAACTATTAGTGGTTATAGCACGGGAACTTAAATGCTGGTAACTGCAGGAGAGAGACTTAAATAAAATCTAAGGACATATACTTCCACTAAACTGAGCTGTGGTAGAGGGAGCTAAAGTCTATTTCAATTAAAAAACCAAGCCCTAAACAACAACAAAAATCCAACCAACCCCTAAAATGGCAAAACCAAACAGTTAATACTATCTAAAGACAGGATATATTTGATATGTTGTCCTGTATTTTCCAGGGAAGGAAATCATAACCATCCTTTCAAAAACACTCATCTTAGTGTTATGTGGTAGGAAAATGTGGCTGTTTTTGGTAATTTATTTATTTATTTATTATTACAATATTGCCTGCTTTCTTGAAGCTCTTGACTACTTGCCAGCATAATTAATTTTTTTCAGCTGTTAGAGGGCAATGCGTGGTTTCTAATAATTATTAAATATTCAGTACTTCGCTGACTGACAATGTATTGGAAAGGCAGTCAGCATTTAAGCTTGGATCTGAATGACAGGGAACAGGCTTCCCAACTTAATGCATTGAGACAAAGAACCTGTAGGCTGTATCCATACCTGCTGCAGTAACATGCTGTGTTCTCAGTTCTACCACCTGTCTTCTTTTCCCTGCACAGTTTAAGAGTGTGGTAGAAACTCAAAACATTTATTTCTCCAAAGAAATCTCTCTTGCATCTGGATTTCTGGTAGAAAAGGGAAAATCAAATTAACTCCTTCAAATAGCCAGAGAATCTGAATACATTAGCTTACTGGCAGAAGGAATGGTTAAAGAAATTCACTGAAACAAATGGGAATAAAGTTACCATATGCCAGGTGCAGTACTTTTTATCTGGTAAAAGCAATTCAGTCAGTTATTTTCATACCTGTCTTCTTATACCTGTCTCTTGTGGCAACACAGGATACATGTGCAACTGGCAAGTAGCCAGATTCTGTACAGCTTTCCTAATTTCCAAGAGCTTGTCTCTGTAACCTAAAGGCGATATTTCAGCTGTTCCTGTTCTGCTGCATTCTTGACTAGCTTTTTCAATGCAGTGTATGTCTTTGGGTTTTTTTTTTCCTATTAATTTGCATCCTATGGGCAGCAAAACCTAGAACTGGCTAAGAAATCATTCTAAAATACAGTACTACCTTGTCAGCACTGAAAAGGAAGGGTCAAAGGCTTTGGGATGCTTAAGATTATGTTAGCGTTTAATATATAAGATGTAAAGTGTTTTACAGCCTTGGATCATTGTATTTGACCTCTGTGCTGACACGTGTGCCACTAATCATTGTAGATGTAATAAACACTGGATTGAAAGGGCAACAGCAATTCCTGACTTGAGAAGTACTCGCTCTCTCCTTTTACCAAGTGGTAGAATGCAAGAAGACTCAACTGCTGTTTCACATTAGGTGCTCAATTGCAGGGGAGGTAGATTAAATGTGAACTTCTAAAGTATTTATCACTACATCTATACTTTGTTTTGGTGGCCTGGTTACACCAGGTCAACTTGACACCAGCACTGAGGATATTGGAGACACAAGGTGGAGAAAATGGTGCTTTGGTTCCTCCATTCATCCAAAACTTCTGCAAAAGCCCATTGTAATAAACGGTAACATCTACTTCTGGCCCCAAAGCCTTGGCTTCTGTGTTTAGCCAGGGTCATACAGTTGAAGGAAGTCTGGAGATCTCCATCTCCTTCTGAGCAAAACCAATAGGGAAAGTTAATCTGAATTGGGTCACATTGAGATTCTGCAGCTAATCCACGTACTATTTTTGTGTAAATCCTGTCATGCGCACACAGGCTAAAAAACAAAATAGCCAACTGCTTTCAAGTTGATCTTCTGTAAATGTAGTTAGTAGTAGTTACTAGTCCTAGATTAACTTATTATCCATTCTTAAATTGCCTAAAATGTAACCCCACCAATCCTTTAATGAGGTAAAAGGTTAAGTAGAACATTAGACATTCTGAGTACGTAACAGGCCTATGTAAAGAGAAGTAATTCTGCCTAGAAGTCTGCTGGATGCTCCTACTTGAAGTTTACTTTTCAGTAAGTAGTGTGCAGTAACACAGAATATACTGCAAGAGAGAAATTCTATGTAAGAACAAAGTATTTGAGATTTAAAGGGCTAGTTTTCTTGTTTGAGTCTGTTTGATGCAAATTCTCATGTCAATTTTTAAAACTGGATCAGTCCTATCCCAAGTGGGACAATACAAGACACCTGTATCAGGAGCCTCAGGTGATTGTTAACCGCTCTTAAGACTGAGAATTCCAAGCTTTCTGACATTATTCAATTACTGTAACAGTCTATATTGTAAATTCTAAAACTAAAGAGGGTTAAAATAAGAATATTTTATGTGGAGTTTTATTTTTTTAAAAAGACAGGAGACCTTTGTTTGGGATTACAGTAACTGGGATAATTCCCTGTGAGTAATTAAAGATTAAATTCAGTAATTCGATCACACTTCCTGATGCCCACATACTGTCTTAACAGCCCACATACTGTCTTAAGTCTGACCACAAGCTAAATTCTGTTCTGCTGAACCTGATGCTGCTTCAGACTAGAAGAACTTAGGTCAGCTGAAAATAAATTAATTATGAGTAGTGCTACCCAATATTTTAGTTGCAATGCTGAGAAAACTGTTGGGTCAGTGCTGTTGGAGCCCACTGCAACTTGTAGGAGGATTCAGGGTAGCTAAGGGCTCTGTTGAGCCTGGGTTCAAGGCTGCAGTACAGCAAACTCAGTCCTGAGGGCCTGCAGCGTGGGCAGGCAAACACAGATAGAGGAGACCCAGCTCCTCTGGGTGAAAGGCTGCAGGAGGGCAAGGCGAGTTACTGATGGTGCCTTTTCAGCTGAAGGCTTTCCGAGGCAGCCACTGGAATCTACATTTCTGTAACTTAGTAAATTTGGGTTTGTATGTTTTTTTTTCTATGAACGTGAGTATAAACACAGAATGCTAGTCCTGTCTTGAGTGTAAACTAGTAACGGCACTACTGTCTTGCAGTACCTCACAAAGCAAGTGGAGCTCTTGCGGCAGATGAATGATCAGCATGCAAAAGTCTATGAACAGCTGGATGTGACAGCAAGAGAACTTGAAGACACTAATCAAAAACTTGTTGCAGAGAGTAGGGCTTCACAACAAAAGATATTAAGGTAACAAACTTTCACGAGATCCTGCCTTGCCCGCCCCCAGCTGCTAATTTGAAAAAGCAGTCTGTGTAGTTGGTGGGTGGCTGCCTCTGTCTGCTGGAGTTCTATAATACTGTTAAACTGACAAGATAGTTTACTTTAAAGGTCTTTTGGGGACCAAAGAATAGCCTTCAGAGAAGAAGCTACAGTGTGAGGGTATGGGAAATTCCCATATCCTTGACTCAAATGTTTTAACAGCAGTCCTTCACCTTTTAGCTTGACAGAGACTATTGAAAATCTGCAAACACACATAGATGATCTGCAGCAACAAGTAGAAGAATTGAAAAAGTCTGGACGAGGCCGGATGAGCCACGAGAGATCTGACCAGCCAAGATCAATGCACAGTTTCTCATGTTTGAAGGAGCTGTATGACCTTCGCCAGTAAGACTTTTTACCTTGCATGACAATGAGAGCACGGAAACTATTTTAAGCAAAGCTTTAAGGACTAAGGCACAAGCCTAGACATCCAGCTAGCAGAAAACCATCTAATGGTCACAACTAGGAAAATATCTGTGCAGTTCCACACTGCGTAGTGTTGCTACTGCTTCTGGCATACTTCTAGACCACACCGCTCTGTGCACGAGGAGCTGCAGGTTCCACTTTCTGTCTTGAAAAGTTCTCTCCCAAAGTCTCCAACCATATCAAACAGCCTAGAAAGCTTAGAGCAATTTAAACTCCACTTCTTTTTCCAGTCAGATAAACTGAGAAACAAACATCTTAAATGCAAAGTATTTTCTGTAACTTACCCTTTCCATAGATGTCTGAGGATATGTTCTTTTCAAGGCAGGCACGATTTCTGCAATAGCTTTCCCCAACCCAACTGGTTCAAGTGATGCTTAAGCCGGTAAAGCAGCACCTGGAGCTCTGGGCTGCTTTTTTAACTTAGAGCAGTTCTGCCCAGCTGAATGGTGTTAGTTTGCCCATCAGGACAGTCAGCTGAGGTGAAAGCTCAAACTAGCTTCAGTACTAGAAGGTAATTTTGTAAGTGAAGCACCTGCACAGACAGGCAGAACAGGCTTTTGTGTCTAGGCTAAGCACTACATGAAGGTAGGACTGTAGAATACATCTGTACATCTAAAAATAAGTTATTTCTTTTCAATTCAAAAGATAAGTGGGTTCCTTCAAATTGCCAAAGGCTTGTGGAAATCCCAGCCTACAGAATCACCTTGTCGGTGTTGAAGCTTGTTTCCACAGCTGGCAAGTGGTAAAAGCGTGGAGTGCTGCAGAAAAACATCTCAGTGTCAGAAAATACTACATGATACACAGAGGCAGTGTTTAATTAAACTAAAATTGTAGGTCTAGCTATTCAATAAGCTCATCTGCAACTTGAAACTGTTAATGAGCTGCCATTCTGCTTAAGCTGAGAAGCTTGATTCGATGCCATATAAATATTGACAAGCTCTGATTATTAAGCAGACTGATAGGTCCATCTGTGACTGCTGTGTATGCTGTGAGGTGTGTTAGCACCCAGTTTAATTCTGTCATTAGTTACCGAGGACAGAAGAACTTCAGGAGGCATGGTCAGCAGTACTTTCTATATTTGATAATACTTATTTTTCTTTCTGCAGGTATTTTGTTTATGATCATGTATTTGCAGAAAAGATTGCTTCAATGGATAGTCAGTTAAGTCCTCTAGAAGAAGAAAATGAGAACTTAAAAAAGGCAGTTACAGTTCTGCAAGCCCAACTTAACCTAGAAAAAGAGAAAAGGGTAACTATGGAAGAGGAATATAGTCTTATGGTAAAAGAAAACTGTGACCTTGAACAGAGGCTTGTTGATACAGACTTGTATCGGGCTCGTGCAGAGGAGCTAGAAGTGGAAGTAGCTGAAATGCGACAAATACTTCAGTCTGAAAACACATTCCATAACACAGAGAAATTGGTGCCGGAATCCTTTTTCATTTCATTCAAGGAGTCTTTAGAAAGGGAGCTTGGTCAGAGCCTGGCAGATGATGGACTTCTGACTGTATCGGAGCTGGAGAAGAAAGCACTGAAGCGGAGCAGCAGTGAAACGTTCCTGAGCAGCGCCGCAGGCGGAGACATTCTGAGAGGCCATGAAGAGACGTGTATTAGGAGAGCTGAAGCTGTGAAGCAGCGAGGAATCTCTGTACTTAACGAAGTTGATGCTCAGTATAACGCTCTCAAAGTGAAGTATGAGGAACTTTTGAAGAAGTGTCAAATGGATGAAGAGTCTTTGAAACACAAGGCTGTACAAACGCTGAAGCAGTATTCTAAAGACCTAAATGCAGGGAATACCCAGTACGATCTTTCAGCTAGCAATCAAGAATTCGCAAATGTGGAGCTAAGTGACTCTCCCACAAATGCTCTTCCAGAATATAAAGCACTCTTCAAGGAAATTTTTAGCTGTATCAGAAAAACAAAGGAAGAAATAGATGAACACAGAGCTAAGTACAAGTCCCTCTCCTCTCAGCCTTGACCCTGCACATGCTTATGACCTGTTTTCTGTTGATGACTGACCTGTTAAGTCAAGAAGGGGAAAAACTTGGTACAAATGTCAAAACACCCCTTATACTGATGTGTCTCATGAGCACTCAAAATGAATGTTTTGAATTGGTTTGTAGACCTGTAGTGAACAAGCTGATTAGTTAACAGCTAGTCCCCCCTGTACATGTGTAGCGGCAGATTTCATGTTATTTAGCACTGTTACACAAACTAGTGGTTGTAGAAAGAAGTCATCAGAGCTTAATAACTACACTGGTACTTTGTACTACACTTATCTCCAGCCAGAGCAGTAACTGACATGCATTTCCTGAAGTCCACTTCAGAAATGACAGAGCTGAGAAGTCTGTGCTGTACTCCTCACAAAGAACCAGATGAAGGCTTTCCTTCGGTTTGCAGCGGTGCTCTAGCCCTGTCACCACGTCTGTACAGAACAGTAACAAAAACAACGCCCCTGACCAGGAGGAGGGGCAGCCTCTTGTTTTCTGGAGTGACGTTAGCAGTCCAGCGGCACTTGCTTTGGCTGGGAGGCGAGAGCTGGCACAGCGGCCTGCGCTCTGCTTGGCTTGAGCCAACACCACGTTTCCACATGCACTAAGCTCTCCCACAGATAAGTATAAACACCTTCCTACTAAGAAAGGATTTGCTGTCAAGTTTGTGTGGCTTCTTAGGTATGGTTTCTTCCGTAGGGCACTTTGTCTTAAGGCAAGATACTGTGAATTGATTATGTATGTTATTTGGGGCTTACTGTTCTTTGGTGGAATTTCTGCAAAGTAAATTTTTATGTGTATTTGGTAAGATAGAAAGTTGCAATTTAGCTATTTAATGTTAGTAGTAGTGTTGACATAGGGGAATAGCTTTTAGTCTTACCACAGACTCCACGTGCTTGCAGAAGGGGCAGGTAAAACCTTAGGGTGCTGTTTTGTCTCTCGCTCCCTGTGTCAGCTGCTGTGCGTTTGTTCCACGCTGCCTCGGGCAGGAGGGGGGACACAGCCCACTGAGAACAGGACCGTGCTCTTGTTCTTCCTCTCCTTCTCTGCCACCTAATAGTAATTCATATAAGTTCAAATTCTGAAAAACAAAGCACATGGAGACATACGCTCTTTAAAACTGCTTAAAGAAAACAAGACTGAGCTAAAGGGGGGAAGGCACAATGAAAAGTGACATCCTTCTCCTTATAAAGGGCCTCACAGTTAATTTGGTCAGCTGTACTTGGGAATGGACTTACTGCCTGTCTGAGCTGCTGCGATGTACCCAAGACACCAAACAGTCGACACCGAATGTTGACAGTTTCTCGGCTTTAGTTCAGCTGCTGCTGTTGCAGTTGTGCCTGCCTTACGCTGTACGCTGTGAAGCTTGTGTACGGCTGTTCTTCAGCTGCAGTATTGCGACTTCGTAATGTCAGAGTTTCTCTAAAACATGTATTGTGTTCTGGAAAACTATTTAAAAATGGGCAATTGAATCTTGTATTTTTCTAAGCAAATAAATAATCCAGTCAAGCTACATGTCTAACTAGTAATTACGCCCACTTGTGCCCATCAGGAAACAGTAAACTTGGTGCAGATGGCACCTGCATTCGCTAGCCTTGCAGCCTTTCTTACAAGGCTCAGGTGGAGTTCCCATTAAATCTATGTTTTTAAAAAGGTTACAGTACATGGAATAGGCTTGTCTGGGATAGAAATCCAGAGGTAGCGTCTCCTCCTAGTTGTGGTGTTTGTCACTGCTGTTTAAAAATAAGGGGGTGGGGGGATGACAGAAAAGCTGCTTTTCTGCCATATAGAGGTCCCTGGCACGTCACTGTTTCCCTTACATTTCAATCATCACCTGGAGGTCTGCCCAGCTCAGATACTGGAAGGCGGTAACCTTAAACAAGTCACAAATTACTACAAATATTCCTCACCACTTTCAGGGGCAGGGGATCCACACCTGCTGGACCACAAGACATGTAGAAGTAATTTAGAATTTTTGTTTTAATAGGTGATACTCAGTGGTTAATACTGTTGGCTAATTAAGAGCACTGTATATATACAATATTTGTGCTTTAAAAATATGCTCTGATTTCCACAAAACTACTTGATTCTTTTGTCATCTAACTTCCCTCGGCTGCCTGTGCCACTGTGAAGCTCTGCCTGAACTTCAACACTTTGCTGTGCAATAAAAGCCTTTGGGGCTGGGTCCTTCTTTCTTAACTTCTCTCAGCGCGTGGCTTTCCCAAAGAGCAGCTTTTCAGGTGCCGCTGTGGCCCGGGGCTGCACGAGGGACAACAAAGACTGCAGCAAGGGCCTGAACTTAAAACGCCTCCCAATTATGTTGATATGGTTAATAAACTACACTAGACTATTTATTATGGCAGAGTTTTAGCAGTTTAAAAATAGGTATTTTCCACAGAAATGTGAAATGCCGTAAGTATGCTAACAATATTCTTAGCCAATCTGATCTGGATTAAGTACCTTAATCTGCTTACTTTAGACAACAACTCAACTCCGCCTGTTCTGAGCGTAAGCAGATGAAATAGAATCTCCTTGAGCTTCTCATGTGATGGAAACTACAGCAAAGAACATGAGCAGTAAAAGTAACCATGCTTGCAACAGGATATTATTCCTATAAGGTAACTCATGGCAGTTTGGCTTCAACAGAAAGATCAGTTACTGCCCCCTGTGCAGCAGCCCCTCGCTGTGACCGCACCTCCCCGTGCCCCCAGAGAACCCCGACTAAAAGACTCCTGACCTCTCCTTCCTCCGTAGACCTCCAGCCTATAAAAGGAGCATGTGCCGCTTCCAGTTCTTCTTGGACAAATACAAGGCAGGGTAGAATTGACCTTTGAGATAAAATTTTATTTAAAAAATTACACAAAATAGAGGTTTTACATTGCTGCTGTGTGGTAACTACAGCTGGATGCCTTCCAGAGGGTGCACCCAGGTACTTACCTTCCTCCACTGGCAAACAGTAATGCAAGAAAATCCCTCAAACAAAACCCGCACCAATAAACGAAATCCAGTCGTTCCGTGTTGTTTCAAATGTAGGTGCTTTTCCAAATAATTCATTTCACAGATGAGAGGTGAGAACACTACGTAGTACAGAGTTCAGTGATTTTTGTTCCCCTGGCCTGACGTTTTCATGAACGTGATGATCTCATTATAAAGAGGACTGTGAAGGGCTATTGCAATGCTCAGACTGAAGTATGAGCATCTGGGTATTCAGCAAAAAATGGGTTGTTTGTAAACAGATTTAATTTATTGGCATTACTTACAAAATAAAGTATTAGACCATGACTTTCCATCATGTCTGTGTCAGTATATGGTTTTATTTTCTTATAACCAAACAGAATGAGAATTGAAGTACATAAGAAATCCCAGATTAATCAAGCTGCAGACAGGGTCCCACGTCTTCCCAGTTGCTCTCGCGCCCAGGCGGCCGTGTGGAGCTGAGTGCCAGCGTGTCGGGATGTCCATGGCTGCAATGCTCATGTGCCCCAAGGAGGTCACATCCTTCCCCACACACCCAAGGACACGGCCTCACTCTGTGCCGCCCGCTGCAGGGTCTCTCGTTTGTCCTGGAGATCACCTGGAACCGCCACCACCCACTGTCAAGACTGCACTGTCCCCTTAAGATACCACATTCCACCGTAGCTCACACAGCAGTCCTGGGGAGAAAGGGAAAGTCCGTAAAGGTCTGGGAACCACTGGCTTTGGGACAGTCAATCTGGCCAGTAACAGAAGTGCCCTCCAGTGCCCAAGAGAGCACAAATCCAGAGCAGCAGGTTGTCTCCACCCCAGAGCTTAACTGAAGATGACGAACACAAGGGGTTAATGGTCGAGAGGCCATGAGGAGGACAAACAGTGCAAGGGCAGCAAGAAGCCGGGTTTTTTAGGGAGACAGGGATTGTGCAGAAACCAGCTTGGGAAAGGTGGGGAGGGGTGAGGACAAGGGGGACCGGGGTAAGCACAGGCTGAAGCTGTGGTGGGGACCGAAGGCAGCAGCAGGCACAGGCTGGAGTGTGACAGGCGGTAGTGAACGGTCCAGCCTCAGAGCCGTGCTTTGGAATTCTCACCCCACGGCTCGGCCTGCAGCGGGCCAGCACCACGGCAAAGCAGCTCAGTAAGTGGGCTTTCTTGTGGCTCATTTTCTTATTGCTATGAGACGAGCACCAAGCCTCTGGAGCTCTAAGCTAATGGGTAGTTCAACACAGGCCTAAGCACTGCTACAGAACTGATGCTGTGGAGCTTAAAGGGAAAAAAGTATCTTTTCTCTGAAGCCTTGGGACTTACACTTCACAAAACCAAGTGAAAAATTAAGTGTGGAGACTAGAAAGGGAGTTTGCAGACTTCATCTGCAGGTGCAAAAATACAAACCCCGTCAGTCTGCTCCTGTGCGTAAAAAAGGAACACATGCAGATGGGGAAGTCCAAGTCAACAAATCCAATTTCATTCAAAGCGGAATCCAATCTCTTGTGGCGTAAAGAAGCCTGAGAATCTTCCTCTTTCATTAAATCATGTTTCTAAATTTCGTTTCAGAAACAAAGGTAATTTCACATACTTCTGTGATAAACGTATTCAAGGCTAAGAAGCCAGACACAACACAAGGCTGGTGGCACAGATGACTTACACAAAAATAAAAACAGTACCCAGCTTTTTTAGGGGAAGGTATTTTTTTCCAGAAATAAGTTATCTGTTACACAGCAGCAGCGGCAGCATGAAAAACTAATGGCAGTACACCCTCTGGATGTTCCAGGAGAGCTGATGCTTGAGGTCATCGAGTCGCTTGACCCATCTCCAGCCCAGGCAGACAAAATACTGTCTGACAGGCAGCAGTGTCCGACCTCAGTTTCACACTACGATGGTCAGGCTCTTTCAAGCAAGACCTGTTTACTCATTATCACAGCAACAGATCTGCAATTCCTCCAATATGCCATCATTACGTTTCCAGATCCCAGTGCAATAAAGTCTTTCAGCACCTGTCTCACTGAAGTGGGTGACCGAGCAAGAGTGATTAAAGCATGGCATTAGCTGGCCACTCTCCACCGAGCTGTCCTGCTCTGCTTCTAAGGCCAGGTCAGCACTTTGCACCTTAGCTTCCTTAGCAAGTAAATGGTGCACCTTCAAAGACAGATGACAGGACTGAAATAAACGTTCACAATGAAATGTGTTAACTACTACTTTGCCTGCTTGATTTGGCTCTGGTTCTGCTCTGTTCGCTGCTGCAGTTCCTGCTGGAGAACAAAATGCATTTCCTTCTGATTACGTGGCACTTGCGCTCCTCAGCATTAGCCAACAGTGGTCAGCTGTCAACACACAACACCTCCTTGATGTTTAACTCTGCTTTATTTAAAGTTAACTCTGAAGGATTGTATTTACTACAATCTATTCTTTGCTGGCCCAAGATGACAAATAAAGGTTTGTTGCAATAATACAAAATAATGCATGAGTCAAAATGACTACTCCTTTGAGGCAAAGGTAGAATGAGACAATTGTATTTTTAAGGAAACAAGCAGAGAAACAGGCTTTATCCACGTTCCAGCATCAACTTTTGTCAATTTAAGGTAAAATATGACCCACTGCTCAAACCAAGCATTAAAAATTCATGTATTAATTTGATCAAACCACAAGAGAACAGAATCTTACCTTTAAGACTCTATCCACCTCCTGCTTGTTTAGATCTTCCCCACATTCTTGACTCAACTGATTCTGGATGACATTCCTGCGCACTCGATAATTTTTGGAAAAGATTTCAAGCAAAACTTGGCGATGCTTTAAAAGAAAATGTGTCATTAATACAAAGAGAACAACAATTCTCCTCTCAGTCTATATATCAAAACTGCATGTGCCTAAAGTCTGTAGGAAACACTCACTGAACTACGTGAGAAGATTCTCACTTCACAATGCTGAAACCACCCCCCCATCTGCTCTCTGGCCATGCCCTGGCTGCTGAGGGCTCTACAGGGATCTCTCCATGCACCTGTCCTGTCACCTGGGGCACCTCCAAAGGCACAAGAGCACGTTGAGGAAGGGGCTGCAACACACTCCTCTCAAATGCTTCAAGGAGGATGGATACTGCTTGACTCTTTTACCTATAAACATTTATTTAGACCACAGACACAGGAGATACGTTGCCCATCCACAATTTGTTAGGTGCCTTCCCTTTCACTTAATTTACTCTGATAGCAATTAAAACTCAGGAAATGCTCACATATGCTGCAATAATTTCCTATTCTAAGTATAAGCGGATACATCAGGTAATAACATCATTTTCTCTCTGGTTAATATTGCATTACCATTAAAAGATCAAATTGGACAGACCAAAAGAGACAAATTGGACGGATCCTGATGTCAGCCTGCATCGGGAAGCCCTTTCTCCTCACAGGTTCAAAGTTATTTGTCTCCTGCTGAGCTAGTTATCGACATGTATCACCAACATCTTAGATCATTTCTGCCAACATCGCCTTGCCTTCACACAGCAACGATAACCCCGTGGGCTCAGAGTTCTCTCTCACCTGGTACTGAAAACTGGACACTGCCAGATGGAAAGCAGAAAACTAACTGCCGGACTAGTTCCAGCAGAAGAACACCAAGTCCTCAGTAAGCTTGGATCTGGGAATGTCACATTTTTATCTTTACCTGATCGTAAGTATCACCAGCTTCCCAAAGCGCATAGACCTTTAGTTCATCTGGTGAAGCAGCAGTCTGTGGAGGAAACTGAGAAGACACGGCTGTTAAAAATAACCATCTATTTAATGAGTTCTGCTTAATGATTTTTTTATACAGTACCCCTGGACACCTATTAGTGAATCACAAGCATCATTGCCATGTAATGAGAACTGCTGCAACAACATAAGCTGCTCTCCATTCCACACCGGATTGGGCTACGTGTGCTCAGGCCAGCCTGTCCCGCAGCCACGGGGGTAGGCACCTTCTCACAGCCCCGGTGGCTTCCACAGAAACGGGACCTGCATCAAACCTGTCCTGCTGGGCGATTCTGCAGAAACCCAAATGAATGAGGGGCTAATGATGGCCTAGGGAATGGGACAAGCACCACACGCCTTGATTTGTCCAGGTCACATCATATGGATGCTTCTGGTAATGGTGGGGTAACCCACACCAGTGCCATGGGCTTCAGTGCCATGTCTGGCGCACCTCCAACACCTCACACCTTTAAAAGGGACCTGCTGGGCAGGCTGCAATCCCATGAATTCTGCATGCTGACCACCTGCCACTGGCGGGGGGTCAACCATCGCGTACCGGAACCATCCCAGGCCCTGGACCTTAGCCAGTATCTCATGGCAAGATGTCCAGCTTTTTGTCAGCAGTGTTTGCTTCCAGACCATCCAAAGCAGGATCCAACTGAGAGCACCAAGTGCACCGCTGGGTCTTTCTGGAGATTTTTACATTTACAGTGGCAGGTTTTGGAGATTCGGACTCTATCCAGTATTTATCTGCTTCACTAGTCCCGAGTCAGTGCTACTGACAAGCACCGTGCTTCTGTGGTATCTGTCACCTCTGTCTTGGGGCAGACTCCAGAAGACTGAATGCTGACAGACAGTGAACCAGGACCTTGCTCATTTCAGGCTGCAAAAATGAAGTGAGTTTGTTTGTTTGTTGGGGTTTTTTTCTGTGCCAAGCTAGAGAAATACATTTGATTTTTCTGAGGCAGAGGCCTCACAGTCCTGCGCACAGGAAGGACCACAACTGCCTCCCCTCCATCCCCCAAACTCCTGGAAAAATAAAATACTATGTGCCTTAACATTTCTCCTTGGAGCAGCGACTAACGAGCAATGCTGGAATATGACTCCATTCCTGACGTGTCTGGTCCTGTCTGTCACTAACAATTTATTCCTCGCTAACTGCCCAGATGACCTAAATCAATCTATGAAAAGCTAACAAGCCAGTCCCAATTGTTCCAGCACCCCTCAATCCTGGCAGCCAGTACTCTTGCCAAAAGACTTGTGGTTGTGGAGTGAAAGACCAGCCTTTCCTTCCATGCTTGGCCTCTGAGCTTATTGCACGGGGGAAGAGTTTTGCCCAGTGGGCGCTGCCTGGTGGATTAACAACTTTGGCTCTCACACTGGATCAAATGGCTGGAATATAACAAGGTTTTACACCTGGTTGAGAGCCAGGATTCAGGTTTACTAGACTTGAAACACCTGACGTGGTTCTCGTAAGAACACTAACTTCTGAGGAATAATCTATCTTGCATGCATTCAGCACAGATAAAATCAAGTAATTCAGTTTCCCTCCAGAAAAGAAGCTGCAGCAGGACAGGTAGACGCCTGCGCCGGGAGCACCCGGACACAACACGCCTTGCTCAGAGAAAGTCTCTCAACAGAGCCAGAGCACAAGCTGCTCCTGCTTGAGGTACAGCCGTGTCCATCCAGCTACTCTGTGTGGAAACTGCTTCCAGCCAACACAATACTAATTCGGGAAGAAAACCCCATGCAATCTCCCCCTTCCAAGCCATTGCAACTCTGCTGTCACACAGCCTGTCCCCAGGCGTGGGAAAGGCCACCAGCAGCTCTTCAGAGACATGCTGCTCTGTCCAGACAGCTTTACTGTCCTGCCACCCGCCGTCCCTTTGACATTTTACATTCATTATCTTAATTTCTCCAGCCTCACCTTGAAACAACTCTCCAATGCCTTAAAACTCTTTAAAAATTTGCCCTGTGCCTCCTCCAGCTCCAAGCCCCTCTCCAGATGCGGCGCTGCCCCAGGCTCCAGGGCTGCCAAGTGCCAAGGGAGGCTCTCAGGGAGGAGCCCTTGGCTTGGAGATCTGCCTCACTATGCACACCCTACAAACTGCCACACTGAGCAGCCCCACGCTGCAGCTAAACCAGATGGCAAGGAGCTGAGTCTGCCAGAAAAATCTTACCAGCTGGAACAATGCTAGAGGTAGAGCATCGAGTTTACCTCTCCAGGAGCCTGCACCAGCCCCAGCCCCAACGGTTCGCCCTGCGTGCAGGGCCCATTCCCCTCCTGTTACCTGAGCCAGGCTGGATGTCAGCAACAATCACATCATTTCCAGTGCCCCCAAAATATCCTCAAGATTTGGGCAGAAGCTTGCCACTCCAGAGACCAGGGGAAGGGAACCCGCAGGACACCAGCCTGCAGGACAGGGGTGCAGAGGCTCAGGAGCCAGACTCCTGTGCAGGCTCAGCCCAGGGACAGGGATGGAGTCTGCCGGGGGACATCTCTGCTCACCCTCAGTCGGCTATTTCTTTATCTGAGCTTTTCCCTCCCACTCAAGGACACCACAAAGCACAGGTGTCCCCACAGCTCCGCTGCAGCTGCAGCGATACCTCTTCTAGCTCCCCACAAACACTGTTTATCTCATACAGTGCAGTTGGTCAGCTTTAAAATAAATCCCACATTCCACTGGTAAGGTTTCAATTGCCATTTTCAGCAACATATTTTCCATAATAGGACAGCATGCAAGCCATGAGTGTCTTCACCCTCCACAAATATAATTTTAATTACCTCAGATTATTGGTTTTTATCACCAAAGAACTCTGAATTACAGAAAAAGAATGAGCAACTATGAAATCCCTTGCTAAACAATCCTCCAGGCTTTCCCTTAGCTCAGGTGCCCTCGTAGAGTTCTGACAAAATCCTCCAGGGGAACAACTGAGAAATACCAAAGCATTTGAAACCATACACAGAGTAAAAGGGTCCCTTTGGCATCCGCACAGAGCACCAGGCGGAGGCTTGGGTTGAACAACGTCCATTGGTGCTAACAGTACAGGCTTACACAGGCTCCTGTATGAAATCTCAGGTTCTGCAGTAAATTCTAGGTCAGCAGAACTAGAACCTACAGCAGACCTCCAGCAAGAGATGTTCCAGTGACCATTTGCACACCTCTGCAGGTCTCCTGTGATAGGGTCTTCCAGGCAGAAGGAAGTCCCCAGCCACTTCTCTTCAAAAGGACTTTATTTTGGTTCTTTTTTGAAAAAAGAAACTATCCCACTTTCGCTCCTCACAGCCTTTAAGCACAGAGTGGATGGAATCATTTCCCAAATCCCCAAATTTCCAAAGCAAACCAGTCCCACTCCCAAGTATCAGAGCAGTAATGACCTCAGCTATTTACCATCAGCATGGCAAAGGCACACATTACACCGTGCCACAAGCAGAACCCACCAGCACTGAGGCAGTTCCAGGCAAACACCACCCCAGGAGCTGGAGGCTGTCAAGAGAGAAAGCAGAAAGTACCAGAACTGGCGGGCTCCCCACTGGCATTTCAA
This sequence comes from Pedionomus torquatus, assembly GCA_013398155.1. Taxonomy (NCBI): domain Eukaryota; kingdom Metazoa; phylum Chordata; class Aves; order Charadriiformes; family Pedionomidae; genus Pedionomus; species Pedionomus torquatus. Next base: position 117,472 of record VZRU01010624.1, read on the forward strand.
GCCTGTTACTGGGTTCCCATGGGCCACAACAGGTACCTTGCACACGACTGAACATGTTATTTCGGACCCCCCCCCGCCGCAAAGCAACCCTTACTTCTTAGCTGGGTTTCAGCTCCCATGCTCCAGGTGCTCTCCTCAGCCTGCCTGCTCCTTCCAGCAGTTCGTGTGGGTTTTTTTCCCTCTCCCCAAAGGCAGCCGACTCCAAGCTTTCTGGGTGCGATGCAATCAGCACTGCCAGATGTCTTGTAAAATAAGTTTCCTCTTAGGCTCTTTCCCATGATGCCAAATTCCTTTTCCTTTCCAAAGCAATCTGCTGCCACACAAACCTGGCTCTGTCTCATGCAATCACACATGTCATTTCCATAAAGACAAAGGAACAAAGACACCTCTCTGACAGTCCATGAGGGAAAGACTGACAAAGGAGATCTGCTGCACATAAAGTCTGTCACTTCCCAGAGGGCTCTGCTGGGCACCCTTGCCTCTCCCAGAAAGCCACTGCCACCTTTCTTCTCCCAGCTGTATCCATGCCCCTGAGAGAAGGAGGTCGTGCAACTCCAGAACAGCCGATAGGAATCTGGGACTGCCTTAGATCATGAGGTGAGAGCCAGGCCTGGGTTGTCTGGAGCTGTGGCTGCCCCATCCCTGGAGGGGTTCAAGGCTGGGCTGGACAAGGCTTACAGCAACATGGTCCGGTGGGAGATGTCCCTGCCTGGGGCAGGGGTAGGCAGAACTAGATAACCATTAAGGTCCTTTCCAGCCTAAACCATTCCATGATTCCATGCTAAGAGGTGCAAGTCAGGACAGCGAGTCACTGCAGGCCACAGCACAGACCATATCTGTGCATAATCCACAGACCACTTCTGCCACAGCAGAAGCAAAGCCCCAAAGACAACTAAGCTGTGCAGTACACCACACAGCAAAGAAAGAGCGTGGGGCCTGCCAGAAGCAGGACATCAGACAAACCTCCCACATCTTCAACATACCCAATACCGGAGAGTTACTCAGAGCACATCCCTTCTCTGGGCCACCAGCACAGGACACGTTTCACAGCTCTGACGTTTAACTGCCCCCTCCTAGTCTCTCCTCCCCAAAGTACACCAAGGGAAAAACATACTTACAGGCACCAAGATCTGTTTGCAGCCAGTGTCCAGCACCATCTCCTGTAACATTTTGTCCGAAATGCCACTGAACAATGTATGTCCTGGAGGCAGACTGGCTAAGTGAAGGTTAAATAACCGTTTAAGCTCACTCAGGGTGAGTACAAATTGTTTCTTAAATGTTGACAACACAAAAGCCTTCAGTTCTTGGGCTACCCGATCAATGCAGCCTCCAGGCAAGTGGCCATTTAAAGAATCTGTGGAGTCCTCCGATGCATGTAGGCCGTTGACAATGCCGTTGTTCATGCCCTTATACACCGAGGTATCCATTGGCTCGTCGTCACTCACAGGCTCCTCTTTAATACGGACACTGGAAACATCCATCTTGTTTGAGGTGTCATTTGATTTCATCTCTGCCTTTTGCTTCTGAAACTCCTTCTCCAGCTGCCCATAGTTCTGCTTGACTTTTGCTTTAGCCATGTTGACCCTTTGCTCCCCAGAAACCAACAACGGATGAGCTAGTAAGAAACAAAAGATGCCATAAATCTCACCATAATCAGGGCTCTAGTCTTGCAGGACATTTCCTGAAGGGCTCACAGTGAAACAGAACCAGGAAACATCACCTGCTTGTGAAATCTAAGACATAAACCCAGTTTATTGTTTAGATTTTACTTTAGTTTTGGGGGGGTTTAGTGGCTTTTCTTTGGGGAGTGCTGGCAAGCCAGATGTTTGAGGAAGAGTGTTTCAGTCAAGGAACCTGAAGCGAAGACAAAGTCTACATGTTCAATCACTAGAGCCTTTTCTACAAATCAGGAAACCAGCATATAGGCTCCTTAAACACCTCTATGTGTGACCCAATGCTTCTCTGCCCAACAGCTTCTTTTCTGTGTTTTTTTTTTTTTTCAGGGTATCTAGTGGCTCGTGGGGCTGCTGCAGCAACTGCCTGAGCCAGCGCAAGGATGTCCTGTACGTACAGTGAGGAGAGTGAACCTGCGCATCCTTTTAGCACGAGGTGTACAGTGTGAAAGTCTGAGACCCAGAAATGGGGAGAAAGGGACAGGAGGGAGTCCCTTCCCATGCAGTCCTGTGCCTCTTCCCCTGTCCTCCCCACATCCAGCTACCCAAAGGTGAAAGGAGGGGGTGTGTTGGCAGCAGAGGAATCCAGTCTCAATGCCAGAGGAAGCAGTGCTGGGTTTAGGTAAAAGCATGCACAGCACACATGCTGCTATCTCCTCTGCTGTTAGGCTCACTAATCTCCTCCAAATAACCCAACAGCTAATCCTTCCAAACAGATCAGACATAGGATATTGAAATGGATTCATATTTGTCAGTTCTGCTTATACTCTTCATTGGCTCCAACATCTGGCAGTGAGCCAAATGCTTAGTTAAAACTCTCCGGATTCTCAAGTTTTCACAATCTTTTAAGATTATGGAGCAGCTACTTTAATATTCTCACCGGCATCCATGGTAGAGAATGCTGTCAAAAAGACAGCTTCTCACATCCTTACAGCCCCCTGCCAAACACATTCTTCATTAACTGCTCAGCCCTCAACCACACCAGGGGCACAGTGAGTGCAAATCAGGGGAAATGAAAAAAAAAATAAAAATAAAAATCAACTCATGCACATTAGCTTGCAAACTGAGAGGAGAGAATTACTTGTGCACTGGCCCTGTCCTCTCCTCAGGAACTGCTTCACCCTTACAGCATACAAGCCGCCTTGAATGCAGAAGTGGGTAACACAACCAGCTGGTTTTACACTCTCAAACAGCAAGACCCCAGTGCAAATTAATTCTCCCTGCTCTGCTACAAGGATGCTACAGTAAGCCTGTGTCACCCCAGCATCACTGATGCCAGTAAAGACCAAGATCTGCCTCCAACAATCCAGAGGAAATCAAAAGAAAGGAAAAATATCAAACAAAGCAAGACCAGTCCCTACCACATTCAAAACTAGAAAGCAACTCCAAAACATCACCCTGGAATATGGAGGGATGTGTGTACTTCAAATTCTTCCACTTGGATCGTTACCTGATTGTGCCTCTTGTTTCTTTGGTGTCAAATGTTCCTTTAAAAGATTATAGACCTTTTCTAACCTGAAAAACAAAGATAAAATACAATATGACAGTTTCAGTTGTTACGCCTTCATGCAGCCATGCCAGCGTTAGCCAGAACACTCAATGTCTCCAGGGGCCCAAGGAACAGGAATGACACTCCCACCATACCACTGCCAGGTAAATGGGAGGGGAAACCTTCAGAGCAATACACATCACATTAACTATCAATGTCTACAGAAACGTTGCACTACATAGTTCTCTGGTTTTCATCTTATTCCCCAAAATGAAACAAGTCATTTACTTGGCCTGAATGCCCATCCACAGCATATGTTGCCTCTGAACTATGTCTGGATGCTTTTTAACAAAGTCTTCATCATAAGGGAGCATGAACTCCCAACCTTTGTTTATTCTTGCCACAGACATATGCTCTAGGAAGTCTTTCACATCTTCTGGGCAAAGCTAAAAGAGAAAAAAAAAAAAAACATAAATACTATGGAAGTCAATTTACATAGGCCATATGCAGCCACGCAGAAATGGGCATTGTTCCATGAGACAGGAAGAGATGGGATGATCTGATATATATGTGGGGCACCTCCACGAACACACGCCCAGGTAAGTCAGAGATACTCAACCTTCTCTGCACCAGCGTTCTCACACAGGACCTCAGAGAGCACTGGTGATTAATCATCTCAGGGTCAAAAAGGTCATGGCATGCTCCGTGAAGAAAAGGGAATTTTCATACTGAGATGAAAAGACTCTATTGTGCAAAGCACATTCTACAATGTCAATTTTATTTTAGAGCTGCAGGTCAGACACGCTGCACCTACACAGCTTTAAGCAGCAGTGGATCTTACATTCAAAAACAGATGGCCTGTGCATAAATTGACTCATGTTTTATCATTTTACTGCATTTCAAGGAAGTATTTTTTTTGTCCCCTTAATGTTTCTGATTCATTTGCCAGTTTTAACAGAACATTCAGGTGCCTGAGTTGCTTTAAAGCTTTTATTCAATCACAGCTGGCAAATGCCAACAGAAGAGCTGCTCTTTCGTAGCACACTCAAAGCAGATTAGCTGGTGTGGAGCGCACAAGCACTCATCTGCTTTGGTGCTGTCTCCGTCGCCTTAATTCAAACTGTGTCTGGCTTTCCACTGGAACAGATGAGGACAAGATGCATCCCAGGGGCTCAGGTACAAGGCCAGTCATATCCTGTAGAGCCGTACTAACTGTGGGAGCTGCTCGAAACACTGCCAAAGCAGAAGGTGAATCTCTACCTGTCACAAAGTGAAGGCGCCTGGTGAGCAACACTGAAAGTCGGCAGTGACGCAGGGGCTGTGAGCCTGAGGAGAGGCAGCAGCATCCACTGCCGACCTACAGACAATGCCGAGCACGTATCACCAACTTCTGATTTAGGGAGAAAAAGCGTCACTCACTTTTGTAACTGCTGCCACTTCCTTTCTCACAACCCAGCGGTCTTGTGTGAACTTCCACATCTAGGAGAGCAACAAAGGAGAAAAACCTAGTAACTTAGTAGTTGCTTTTCTGAAGTTGTAGTGACAACCCTGTTAAATGACTTTACTAAAAAAAAACCTGAAACCCTGTTCCATTCCAGAATGTGAAAGTAGGTGATTCCTGGTCAGACAGCAGTTTCTGGCCTCTTCTGTCCTTAAATGGCCACAAACACTGTACCAAAAGCTTTGAGAGTCCATGGCTTGACTTGGTGAACCTGTGACTACAAAAGCTATGAAGAATCTCTTGAACTCAAACTCCATTTAGCTTCCAAAGGAAACAAAGATGACTGCAGTGACACTGGGACTCCAGAAACCACACCTGAGGCTCAGCTTCCCACATATATAATTGTCAACCCAAAGAAACTCTTCACCCACTTCAGTTAATGCAGGGCCTGTAGAGACTGATGACTGTTTCCCTTTGCAGCACAAGCCCCCTAAAAAGTGCACATTCCTTTCTTCCATGCACATCACACTGGCAGTTACTGACAAGATGGCCTGTCACACACACTGTTCCCCAGTTCATAGAAAGTCAGGTGCTCTGCAGAGCTGCTAGAGTGACACCTTTAGAGCAGGACAACAGGACATGACAGGACTTGGGCAGAAGGTCACAGCTTCTGATCGATTTACTCCAGTCTTGACTTTTGATTTCTTCTTGTCTCCATTTAGACACACTACAACCTCTTTTAGCCTGTGTGGATTAATGAGAATTCAAGATCTCATTACTGCCGATGTCTTCCTGCCCTACAATGTCATCTACGCATCCTTCTTTCTGCCCACAAGCACGTACAAGGTATATTCGACATAGTTCAAATGGAAATAATTTATCTGTACCTCTTAATTGCTAAAACACTACAGCTTACTTAACTAAGCATAACAATTTCTGGCCCCTAGAACTTCACGCGCGACATGTCACCTAATCTACTGTATCCTAAAGACTTAAATCACACCCGAATCCAAGTCGCCATATGGCAGTGTCTTGGGCAGACCTCAAGACTCAATAAAAAAGTCAGTTGCGATCACCACCAGTTTTGTCTTACATTAGTACTGTAATATCCTTACAGTCTCTTGCATGGCATGCTTCTGTTCAGAGCTAAATCTCATAAACAAACTTTGCAAACAAGGGGAACACTCAGGAACTCAAACGAATAAAATTAAAGCAATGCGCTCATCAGTTTCTCTTTGATGGGGTAGAAACCATAAACTGAATATGAACTTAGGAACCACTCTGGAATTTAATACTTTCCATGGTTAGCAAAAATAAACACAATGCAGAGGTCACTCCTTTTTGCTGTGGTGTGTGTTTACAAGATTTGCATTCGTTTCAACTTCCATGTGCAGCTACTGCTCACAAAAGGCACCTGGGAACAAAGTCCTTTCACTGATTAGCAGCTCTGGGGAATAAAGTCCTTTTCAAAGATCAACAGTGCATGCTCACAGAGCACAAGGCTTACCCACACTGCCCTGCTGAAACCTCACAGTCCTGAGCCCACAGAAACGTATCTGGAGAAACAAGCACTTTATTATCCAGTCCTGGCTTTTCTGTATGCCCCACATTGTGGGGACTATGTGACAGGAGCTTGCAGCAGGTATTAGAAAGGGATGAATACTGTTAACGAGAGATGATCTGAACCTGCCAGCCACAATGTCAATCTACACCAAGAGACCTGTAATAACCCCTTTAGGATTAAAGTACAAATAACTTCTTTGGAGGAAACAGCTTATTGTGGTAGAGAAGTGTTTTGCAATTCCTTGGCCTCTCAGGCAAACTTCACCTGCATTTTCCTTTAAAGAAACCAAACACTTTTATACTTACAACGAAGTCCCTTCCTCTACAAAGCACTTCTGCAGGGACTCCACTATGTGGACTAGAAGTATCTTTCGGGTAAAGGACATCACTGTTAATTAAAAAGGAAGATGGATTAGTTACTAGATGCTCCAGAAAAACAGCATCAGTGAAGATTAACGTAACAAACACGTCCTCCCTGTTCTGCAGTTAAATTATACCTTTATATCCAAAGCATAGTTTTCATTAAAGGAATTAATACTGGTGTAATTATATATGGCAATTACAATACTGCTAGAAGGCTTACAGCAGCAAAGCCTAGCCTTGTGGCTAGCAGACGTGTGTAACGCAGGTACAAGCTCTGCTTTGTTCTTGCAAAGCCTACCCTCCCCCTTGGATCAGTGTAAACTACAGGAGAACGATCCTGAGAAATGCTTAAGCTAACATGGTACGCAGCCTTGAAGGCAGCAGTTAGCCAAAATGCTGATGTATGGGCACAAGGGGTTTTTATTTCCTTCCCAGCAATCTAGGACTTAAGAGAACAACACCGAACCAAGCAGCTCTGAGACCAACACTACCCTGTGTCACTGTCTGCTTGCAGGACTAACTGGATGACATTCATTAGTACACTCTCCAAAGCCTGAAGGCAACCCAGGTTTGTGAATTTTATCCTACTCATACCAAGGAAGTGGGCCCCCTCTCCATGTAAAGCTCTGGTGCGTGCATATGCTGCTCTGTGCCCAACCACACCAAACACACAGATCTGGTAGATATACACATCCTCCTCGGACTAAGAGCAAAAAATTAGCTGTAACATAAAAACAGTATGAATGCTGCCTTCTAGCTTGCTTCCAGCTTCCTTCTGGAATGGCTGGAGGGACTGGAAGGGTTGCCGTAAGACCCGCTCACAGTACTAATACAGGCATGTATCCCAGTAGCTTGAAACACATCCTCTTACAGACGTGGACTGGTGGCTGGTGCCACTGATCTTAACACAAAGAGCTATTCCAGAGACTAAAATTCTCTGCATGCAGTACTCCACCAAGTAAAAAAAAATCTTACTGCAGCTTAGACTTTGATTCTCAGTGGGATGCTTTATCCTAATAAATAGGAGGATGATACAGAGTCTATTCCATGTAGTACACTCAGTACCCCACGCTTGATTTATTAAGCCAGTAATGCCTTCTAGAGGGTACCTTTCAGCTGACAAAAACAGCATCTGCTGACGAACAGCAAGGTGACTGCACAAAGACATTACTTTGACTGAATTTAGCTAAGAAATACATTTGTTTCATTTCCTGTGTTTGTATTTGACAATAATCTCTGGAAGAATTCAGGATAATCCTCTCACAAAAGAACACGAGTGAAGACAACATCAAAACCCTGACATACCTCAAACGCAAATACAGATTATACCACTGCTCAGCCATAATTCTAGCGGGGGTAGATACTAAGGTATTAGCTTTTAACATCAATCCTTTGAATTTTGAGTTTCCGACTGCACTAAAAAGAACCAAACATTAAATCAAGATTTTATAGTACCCTGAGTTCAGCACATGGCTACATTGGGACACAAGGAACATAAGCATATAAAAGCCATTGTTCTGATCCTCTCCTTACAGCAGAAANNNAAAAGCATGTCCTAGTAACAAAGGGGAGCCATACCTCTTCACCACCCAGTTTCCCTGGACCAGCATTGCCACCTGCTGTATACAGCGGAGAACTGCTGTGGAGTCAGTCCCAGAGCCAAGCAAACTCATCAGATTTGCAAACGGCATGACCTTCACTGAAAGGCAAAATACACACCAGGTTAAGGGTTTCTCCAATGCACATGATAAAGACATAGATTTATAAATCCAGGACACTATGATTTATGTTGAAGTTCAAATTCAAAGCTCTATCAAAAAAAAAAACAAAAACCAAACCTATGTTTTATCAAGCACTCCCCCGCCACTATAGTCATCATCTGTTCTAAAAATACCTGCTAGTGTTGCATCAGAGTTGATTAACTGGTCCCAAATTAATGCATTAATACAATACAATAGAATAAAATAACATAAAATAAATCAATTCTATGTCTTTGGCAGTATTTGGAAACAGAGATACCTGACAAGACAGAAAGCTCCCGAGGGCAAAGTCCTCAGGATTTGCTCTCATCAGATAGTAACTCTTAAGAGACAAAATAAAATTCCTAGATTACACTCATGAAGTACACATTACTGAAAACTTCCCAGAAAATGCCAAAATGCATCTTACTGCATTAACCTTTAATTTATGATTCACACTCAGACTTCACATTCCAGGAGACGTCTGTTGAAATAGACGCATCCAGAAAGTTGTCATCAGATTAGAAATTATTGAAAGAGCAGGTTGATTGCAAACATAGGGATCAGCAGTAAGATCTGCTGTTGCTGCTCTTTATACAGTAGGTCTTCTTAAGGAAAGACTAGGGATTTGGATTCTTCACAGAATCAGAGGGCTAGACAGTCTTCTGGGGCGACAGAACTGGGACAACTAGGAAAGGTACCTTATCTGAGGCAATTAGAACTCACAAAATAAATTCCAAATGTATTACAAAAGCTACAAACCATTCTTCATCAGGATCTTAATTTGATCAGCAAGGGGTAAAGTCCTCAGCTGGGCCATAGAAAGCACATTGCTTGGAGCCACTGGTTTGTCACTGCAGATAAAAAAGCAGATTTGCAGCCATGAACAAGAGCATCCAGCCACTATGGACTTAGAACATTCTGTAGAAACACTTACTTCTCTTCCTCTATGCTTGGAGGCATCAGCATCATTAAATATTCACTAGAAGAAAACAACACACATCCTTAAAATGCTTGCCATGGGAATTCACAAGTTTAAGTACAGTTATTTCTTGCTGAGAGCAACCCTACTTGTGTGACTCTACAAATCAAACATTAGCCTGAAAAGAGAGCTCCCCCCTTTCTTCTCCCATCTTCCTCTGTAAACTCAGCACTACTAAAAGCTATTGACATTCATCTGTATGAAATAAACAGGAGTCAGAATCCCAGCTCTTCTGTACAGAGAGGTGTCCAAACAGAGGAATTGCAAGAATAAATAGGTGAAACACAGGTGCCCTGACACAGCAGTAAGAGGGGTCACATGAAGTCCCGAAGACAGAGAATCACACAACAAGCAAAAAGTCTTTCCCATCCATGTAATTACCAGTGTCTGTGAGGAAAGAATCACATCCAAAAGACTTCTCAGAACACCTATCTTTGTTCCACCGACACATTAAACGTTAAGAAAAACACACCCACACCATTAAAGAGGGAGAGAATCTGCCACTACTTGGGCCCTGGCTGCACCAGGTTTCAGCAAAGCACCAGTACTGGCTGCATCAGGGGGAGACTCCTGTATAGCTGCAGTCACCAAGAAACAAAACCAACAAGTAGTTTCAGATGTCTCTCACAACCACAAAAAAAAAAAAGTTGTGTTAAGATTTGCTAACAATGGAAGTTATTGGCTTCAGAGTTTTAATTTATTTTAACCAGAAAAAGCATTTGTTTTACTTTTCCTTTACGGTATTCACAGTCCCAAAAAATGCAGGATTGTGATAACATAAAAGAGGCAAAAATCCCAAGAGAAAACAACTAGTTATAATCTCAGAGCACAGAGAAACATAGAAAGCAACCTAAGTTGAAGGCTAGTTTGGTTTTGAGTTTTTTGAACAATTCAGTTTTTATCATGGATAGAATTATCAAAGATCAGACCTTTGAAGAATATACCTGCTTATTACTCTGAAAACAATCCCAATAAATTACTGCAATTTCTGTAGGAGATGATCAAACCATTACCTGGGAGATTTAATTAATTCCGTGTTTTCAGCAAGGCCGTGACCTTGACTAAATAAATACTGGCGCTCATGTTCAGAACGGCTATCCTGGAGGTATGGAGAAAAACAAGAATCACTACCACATACTGAAAACATAAAAACTGCCAGAGGGTTGGATCACTTGTCCCAAACTGTAACCACCCTGCCATTACTGCACCATTCAAGTGTTCCACATTATTGACTGATGGCCTGCCTTCACTTTCTTGGACGATGCTCATACAATGTGGGAAAATTTCTGTTGCTATGACTTCAAAATCTGACAGACATGCACACGGGTTAGATAAACAGGATTTCTGACACGCAGCTCACTGGTCTATCACAAAGTCCAGTTCATAATCCAAAACTTGAGTGATTTTCAGACATGTATGTTTGTCAACTCGTTTTAAACCTTTTCCAGCATGGAGACTCCAAAAGACTATCCAGTGGAGGAGGCCCAGAGTGCTGCAGGGTCTATCGAAGCTGACAGACCTACTTTTTCCTCATTACCTTTTGATGATTCCCCGAGTCCCACAGGCCCAGATTTAAAAACAGTTCCAGACTTGGCTGAGCCTCCAGGCCCCAGCAGCCTACCTTCAAGCCATAATAATGCAGATGAACCCAGTGCTCTTCTGCTTGTCTCTTCTGCAGGAACTCATAGGACTGAACACGTCGCTGACGAGCTTGTTCAGTCTCAGGGCGAGAGAATCGTACCTAAAAGAATTGGGTGTTATTATCATTAAATGCAGTCCCAAAAGCATTAAAACAAAACACCTGCATTATTTGTTTGGTACATAAGGAACAGAGGCTAGGGGCTCTAGCTCAAATTCGCCACTCCTTGCTGTCAAAGCCATCTTCATGCCTGAGCAACAAGGGCAAGTCCATTTTGCCTCCCCCCTCCCAAGCCCAGGGCCTAGCTGAGATTTTCTGTCCTTCTATTTTGGAAATTTGGGCATACCGTTATTTGCTTAACATCATCTTCAGCTTCATCCTGGGATGAATCACCACCTGCCAAAAAACACAACAGAATAAACACACCAACTGCAGTAAAAGAGCCAAAGCCAATCTGTAACTGTTTGGCAGCCCATGCAGGAAGAAAGACATACTAGGAACTCGTATGAGCTCAATCCCAACTTGTCAAACTATGCAATGTATGACAGCGCCACACCGCTCCAATGACAGTGAGCTTTGCGGTGTAACTTTTCAGTGCCAGTGGTGACACACACTACACACTCTCTACTGTTGCCCTCTGACACCACCCACCACCTCCCATCCCTCTGCCAATCCCCCACACTATGCCCACAAAAGCATTTTGCAGTTGCACTGAAAATAAGGATCAGTGAAACAATCTGAGAAATGATCTTATAATCAGTATGTTGTTGTAACAAACACCTTCAGAACATAATGACTCTTACCAGCAGAATTAGAGAGAGAATTTGTATCTTGGCTCCCAAAACAAAACACAGTTTGTGGAGCATTTACCTTCATTAGCAGCTTCTCTTTCTCGGTGTTTTGCATCAGCTTTGTCCAAGTACGTGAAGCTTGGCCTCAGCTGAAGAATTCCATGTAGTGGAGTCAGGTGAAGTTCACCTGAAAAAGACAATTAACATTGGTTAACAGTTGTTTTTTCCACTGCGTAAGGACAGCACTTTTCATTATCTCTGTAACGGCACAGCTTCAATTGAACATAAATATTTAATACAGAAAAACACAGAAAGGGATTGAAGTGAAAACTCACGCTCAGGATTTCAATAGAATATGGAAGACTGTATTGGGTCTGGCTGAGATGGAGTTCATTTTCCCCACAGCAGCCCTCACAGTGCTGTGCTTTGTGTTGGTGGCCAGATAGGTGTTGATAACACAGCAGTGTTGTGGCTGTTTTTGATGAGCAGCACTCACAGTATCAGGGCTGTCTCTCCAACATCCCCCTCATCAGCAGGCTGGGGGCAGGCAAGATGCTGGGAGGGGACACAGCCAGGACACTGACCCCAGCTGAACAAAGGGATATCCCCTGCCATATGGACTGCTCAGCAATAAAAGCTGAGACGGGTGAGGGGGCATCCATTATTAGGACATTCGTCTTTTGGAGCAACAGCAACACCTGCTGAAGCCCTACTTCTGGGCAAGTGGTTAGACACCACCTGCTGATGGGAACTCGAGAATAAATCTTCTGTTTTCTTTTGCTTCCACACACTATCTTTGCTTCTGTTTTATTAAACTGCCTTTATCTTGACCCATGAGATTCTTTCTGTCTTAGTATTTTCTCCTCGGTCCTGCTGAGGAGGGGACTGATAGAGCAGCTTGGTGGACACCTGGCATCCAGCCATGGTCAACCCACCAAAAAGACCAAGACCTATTTCTGCTACTTTCCTTTAAACCAGATCTTGTAGAGAGCCACATTCTGGAGACTCCTATGAAAACAGTCATCACTGAAGACAACCTACATATTTTCATCTCAAGTGATCATCAGATCAAAACTCTGTAATGCCATTAGGAGACAAGAGAGGGGCAAAAAGTGTTGAACAGGAAAATGAGACAGACACAATTAGATGGAGATAGTAATTTAAATAACAGTGATAAGTCTATGCTACAAATGTGTGTTATTTCAGGTCACCATGCACTGTTAAGATCCTGCAGGCATTCGCAAACCCACAGTGTTCTTACATAATATTTACAATTTTGATAGACCTTTTCAAGGGTTCTAGTGACCATGATAAGCAAATCCTTTCCCTTCTTTAAAGGCCCATCAGTCAATTAAAACCTAGGCTGAAATGAAAAGAACAAACAGGTCTCATTTTAACCCTGAAATGAGCATGTTTCACTGATGCCAGTGGTAAGCAGAAGAAATTTACCTTTTTTATAAACAGCAGCTGCATAGCGGGAAACATTACTAGCTGCTTGTGTAGAGCAGAAAGTTTGCTTGTCCATCAGCTTCCTGCAAACAGATGAATGCTGTGAGGTTGTATTCTACAGGCAACGTGGCACACAGATGTTAAAGGTCTGAAATCACCAATTCTCAAAACGGAGATTCAACAACTGCAGCAAATATATATATTCATCTTTCTGCTTGCAATTCAGAATTCACAAAGCACACTAAAAAACATAGGTTACTTCTGAGAATACTCGCTATGAAACAGTGTCCAAAGCACCCCCGGAGATTTTAAAGCTGCTTGTTCTCGCCTTTCCCTGAAGCCCTGGTAGACGTACATGTACCTGTGCTCACCACGAAAGACAACGAAGGCAAAGAGGACACCTACGAGGAATAGGTACTTGTTTCATCTGTACACGTGCCATCTACATTGAGAGCAATCTGTTCTCCCTTGCTGCGACAGTAGTTGGGATTCAAAGTATCAATGGCCATTTCAAGCTCAACCTAAATAATATGAAAGGAAAGACAGCTAATTACCGTGGCTGAACTCCAGAAATACCTCAGAAATTAAAATTAAATCCCACACTTGCTAACATTTCCATACGTTTACAGTAAATTTAAAACACACAGGCAGCATCGTCCAAACCCATGGATAAAATCTTATGCGTAAAGTTGAGCATATATATGGCTATTTGTAGGATGGGGATGTTTTAACAATAAGCTAGAGGCATACCAATTCCCACATAAATGAATGGGAGCAGAGAAACTGGAGTTCTTTAGGCAGCCTTGAAACAAACCTTCACTTTGATGGGTACCTTCCACTATGTCGTCAATCTAGTTAACTTGTCAATACAGATCAAGCACACAAGCAATATCCTTGAAGCCTCCCTGTCACTAAGGATCCATTCAGAATCTCTCAAATCCCAAGCAGTATAAAGTAAATTATGTTCTCTTTAGAGGCAAAGGCCTTGATGCTGGTAAGTTTGAGACTCCAGCACGTACCACTAACTCCATAGTCAGTCCTGATTTACACCGGTCAAAGCAGAGAAACAAGGTCTAAGTTACAGTTGCAAGGAGTGCTTTTCCCTACTCAAACTTTAAACAGACGATTGTCCAAAACCAGGCATCTTCCCGCAGAGCGTTTCTCTTTATATACTATAACAATGCAGTATATATTCTTTCTCAGGGTGTGCCAAAGCCCTTATAAATTCGTGTATCACAGCTATTGCCTCATTTTTCTTCCCCTTTATGGTACTTGTAACCTGAACTAGTTACAAGTCCCTGCATGAGATGGCAGATTTACAAGTCTGCACAGGGCTTACAATGCAAATATTTGCTAATTTAACAACATGCATCCTAACTCCAAAGATCACACAAGTACTTTCCTTAAACGTTTTCCAGAACAAAATCCTAATACCACAGACACCCATTTCTGCATTTTTAAAATGAGGCATTTCAGAATCATCGCCACAGTTGTGTGATACATTTGCAAGCATGCGCAAGCATTTTGGCTTTGGCTACGATTTCACTACCTATACAACTCCAGCGATTTCAAAAGGACTCTTGATGATTCACAGCCAGGCAAGAGAGAAATCAAGGCCCGTGCTAACAAAGAGCCAGAGCTTGCCTCCAAAGCTCACCCCTTTGAATACTGTAAAGGTCTTCTAAATCACCTAAAGATTGAATTAGCATTAGTAACTACATTTCCCTGAGTGACTCCATTTTATATTAGAAGAGTGGCTTTTCCATCATGACTTTAATTCCTGTCCTTATAAACTACTTGTATTCTAAATCCCACTTCACAGACCCAATGGAAGACTCCTCCAATATATCCAAGCAGAAAGATCTGGTCCTGCAAAGAGCTGTATAGTTTTAACAGCTTAGTAGCACAATATGCTTTTCTTAAGTACATTCTGCACAACATAAACTGACTTTTGTAGGCTGGACTGAAATGATGACAAACCTTTTGCTGCTTTGGCTTTATCTTCGCTGATAAATGTGTAACATCATCGTACGTCATGGAAGCAGGACGAATAGGATACTGGAAAACAAATCCATTTCATAAAACCCTCTTCATTTAAGGACCAAAGAACTTCATAGAAACTAACCCAATCTTCCCTGTCCTCTCACATGCAGATCCACTTGCCAGATGGGTACAAGAAATCAAGAAAAGAAATTACTTGACTGATTGGTGAGTCATGAGGGGATTTGGGAATATGACCTACAAAGCCTGTTGCTTTCCCTCCAGCCCTCTGCTTTTGTCACTACACAACCCCCTTTCTGCCACTCACATACCACTGTAACACAAGAAAACGGTATCACACATTAGTCTGGATGAAAAAGGAAGTGTTAGAAGCAATTAGAAATCCATCCCTCAGCACTAACTCTTTGGAGAGTCATTTCCTAAAAGCAAAATATCTGTGTGTTTACATAAGTAGTGCTGGCTTCCAGGACATGGGCCAAAGGCAGCTACTCAGGACACCAAACCAGGGTTCAGCCACGCGGCGCTCTCTCTCTTCTGAACCATCTGGTAATGCTGAGAGGACAATACGGCATTCAAACAAAATCTTCCAGCCACAGCAGCACCCTGCTCAGAGCTGCTGTTTGTCCAGAATACCCACAGCCCCATTCCTAGCCCACAGTCACTGCTGACATGGAGCAGACAGAAGGCTGCACAACCTGGTCCAGCATCTCTCTCTGTCTCCAGCCCCACTTTGCTGGCACGTGCCAAGCAAAGGATCTGCACAGGAGGCAGTGGGCTTACCAGTGCACACCACATGCTCTTAAGGAACATTTAATCCAACAGCCTCAAAAGACTCCCATTTTGCAGGTGGGAAAAGTGAATAGGATAAAGGATAAAATTTGGGAAATTCAGTGGCAGAATGGAAAACAGATCTCCACCTTCCTGGCATATTTCCACCTTCAGTCACTAGTTAGCTTTACCTCCACAACATAAGCAAGCTCTTCTGATGAACTGCACTAATTTATGAACACTGATGATTTTTAAAATAGGACCAGTCCAAAAGAAATGTAAATTAAAGACAGCAGAAATCAGTGGTGACTGAAGATGGCTAAGAAACTGCAGATTCATCCCAACTATGATAAAAAGGCATCATCTACTAAAATGATGTCCCTTAGGGTGGTTAAAGGGAACGATTTAATGACAAGCCTGTGCCATAAATGACCACTCCTCTCTTGGCAATGATTTAATAAAAAACATTTCAACTGTCTGAGAACATAACAGGTTTGCCTGTATCCAAGATCCTGGCAGGCTGAACCAACAAGAAGAGTTACTGCTCTTTGAATTTATGTCTAACAAGCTACCACTGCATGGAAGTTAACGAAATACCTGGAATAGATAGAGCTTCTCCAGCAGACTTCTGGCCAGGAACACATCAATCTAAGAAGCAAAACAAACAACTTTCATCGGATGCCAGCTGTAATTGAAGGAGCCTTAGATAAAAGTACAATTCCTAGAGCTCAAATACTGATGATTTTAGATTTTCATTACAAACTCTAACATAAAACACATTCATAACTCTCTTGTCAAAGGTCTCTGCTGATTTGGACGTGAAAATCTGCAGTTGGCCTTTATTAAAACAAACGAACAAAACCCCTCCACTGTGATGAGGCAGCAGACAGTGGCTCTAGCTTTTTTTTTTTCTCTCTAAGGAACCTGGCAAACAAATCTGAAATTTTCTGAGGGGCTGAAGTAAATTTGTTACCACAATTATAGAAAGAGGAAGGAGTTGTCTCTTTGGCAGTATGACTGAAAGGTAACTTCATTCCTAGTATTTTGTCATAAAATCTTTCTAAATAAGACAAAAGACACTAGATCCCAAATCTGATTCGGTATTAGCTTTTGCCACCAGCACCAAAACCCGACAGTTGTTTCCTGAGTATCACATACGGAAGCTGCCACTTCAGATATCTTTAGATATAGTCCTGACAATTTCCACTCCTTTTCTCATGGCTTTTCTCCTTCTTATGAGTTTGCCCTTCCTTGTGCTGCCGGTGTGTAAATTCAGACATAAAGTGAACAGGACACTGCAGCTACCCTTTAGGGGTCAGCAGTCTTTTAGACAAGTCCAGAATCAGAACAGAACTGCTCGTTTCTGCAGAAGGCACAAAATACTTTACCTTCATGTTTAACACATATTAACTCATCGAAGTCATTCCAAATTTTTACAGCTCTCAGAGACATGTAATAGAGCACTGGAAACACACAGTGGTAGAAGCAAGCTCTTCACCCACACTCCTCTTCTGACATGGAACAATTATAAAGGGTGAAAAATCTGAGCTGAATCCACCAACGCGGACACCACCATTTTGGCAAAACAGGTACCAATAGCCATGTACTTGGCCCACACAATGCACTTCCTTGCACAGAGCAAGCCACTGGTTATAAGACAACTGCCGATGTCAATCCTATGTTGTTTCAGCAGTGTAAGAACACTGGGAACTAATAATAAGAAAAGCTCATGTTACAATGGACTTTTACCTCCTGTATAATTGGATCATCTTCTTCATTTGCCATGCTAGGATACAAAAAGGTTTTCTTGGTTTATTCTTTGGCACAACCTGAAAGAAACCCAAAATGTCATATGAGTCTTTACATCTGCTCCACGTACCACATGCAGCCCAGAGTACTTGTTTAAGTTAACTTGGTTCCTTTCAGTGGTAACCTGTTTAGTCTGGTTTTTGAAGGAATGTATGTGTTTGCACAATCAGGGCTCTAACACTCCACAGTCATGACCAACTGCCACCAAATTTAAGAAACAAGCAAATGTCTCAAAACTAGGTAAATTCTCGTAACTTGTCTGTAAGAAAGACAGCATTAAATCCGTGCTCTACATGAAGGAAAGACAAGCCGTTTTTACTTGCATAAAGTATATCTTTTATGTGCTGCACACCTGTAACATGCAAGGAGCAGCGGGTTTCCCAGACAGTACGTCTGCAGCACTCTGCTGGTCTGTCAGCATGTGAGCTTTGAAACGACCACCACAGCTGTCCGTGCCACAAGGGCAGTGCCACAGGGTCCACTAGCTTCCTTTCTCAGAAAAAGTCGTTCAAAGCATGTAACTGAGAAAGCTCCCAGCTAAAGAGCTGCGAGAAGAAAAAAGCCTGCACAAACCAGTGCGACCAGGCACTCCATTCTTCCCAGAAACACATGCATGAATATGTTGTTTTAAAGAAATGAGATTTGTCAGTTCCAATTTTGCTTTCCCTGCTGATGTCCCCTGAATGGTCTGATAGAGCAGGCTTGCAGAGAGCCAGCCTGATAGCTCTGCACAACAGGGAACAACTGCAGCTTCCATTCAGAACAGAGCTGGTGAAGGGAGGATGTCCAAGATGTGCAAGGACATGTGATAACACCCAGACGGTGGAAGACTTGGGTCCAAACCCTTGTTCCTCACCCCCCTGAGAGGACTGGGAACCACCCTTTCCTTCTTGACAGTCCAACTGCCAAGTATGTAATGTGCTCACTTGTTCTTTCTGTCTCCTGAGAAAGTAATTCCACCTTCCAGAAGATAAATTAAGATTCTCTGGCCTAAGGAGAGAAGGAGAAACTTAGCCTGAAGGATCTGATTTCTGGCCCCTCATCTAATGCTGCTTATGCAATTATACACAAAATCTCCTCGTGAATCCAGCTGTCAGTACTCAAGGAGAATGTTGTACTACAGAGATTATATTTTTTACTATTCATTTAAGGATCAAGAACGACTACAGTTTCTTTTATTGGAGTAAAAGAATGACAGGCCTACAAATAGGAAGCACTGTGTCCAAGCACAATTTGTAACATTCACTCCACTTGAAGAAATCTTCTGAATCAGAATGAAGCTTTCACTGAAGGCACAGACAAAATTCTGTGTCTACAGTAGATGTTTATATCACATATATAGTGGTGTTCATTTCTACATTTGCCATATATATATATATGGCACCACAAGGGTTACAGAATGCAGTAAAACACAAGAGAGCAAACATGGTCAGCAGTTTCAAATTTCCTTTTGGCAGATTTTTTTCTTTTGAATGGGTCTTTCCTTTAAGGTGCAAATCAAAATATAACACAAGTTATTAGTATGAGGACTGAACTTTAAACAGCTTGCAAGCAAGTCAAGAGATACAAATCTCACTTCTGCACTGTAACCAGCGTTAGGACCAATGAAACCACTCATCAGCTGCCCGTAACACCATGAATTTAGAACCAATGAAGAAAAACGTTGTGGTTAAAGAACTGTAAATATCAGTGACAAAGCAAACGAATCTTACCTCTAAGTCTGAGCTAGAAGGGCATTTGGCTACTAGAGCTACCTTTTCTAATTTTTATTAGCTAAAAACTTCGGTGTAACTGTAAGAAGGAAGACTGTAAAGCTGCAAGTCATCTGACTCACACAGACTTTTAGCCAGGCCTGCAAGAAACGCTCCAGCATTTCATCAATATCTAAATTTTGTCAGTAATAATGGACACCCAAAGCACCAACACCAGGACCTGAAATATTCTTCGTATCTATGTAACTATGCAGTGCAGGAAAGGCCAGGAACTCCTGCTGCATCAGTGCCTTAAAGTATGGATAACGAACCATCAACGTGGGAAAAGTGCCGTACCCTGAGTCATTACCATAATTGCCACTGGCACCTGGACATCCTTCTGCAGGGGGGCAGCCCAGCCCTAGCAGAGATCCTCTAGCTCAGGGTGGTCCGAGGCATACAATAAAACAGAAGGGGCAAAAAAAAAAAACCACCTGGCGCTGAAGCACCCACCAAACATTTACGATAGCTACAATTTTGACCCAGCTATTTGCTTAACTTTCTCTTCGCCTTGCTTGTCTGCAAACAGCTTTGCACAGTCATCTCCTGGTAGCGAGCCCAACGAGGGCCCCTCTGCTCCAGGATCTCTCTTTGGAGGTGATGTCACCGAGACGCGTGTTCAGGATCTAAGAGATCCTGCGTTAAGCACGAACCTTTCTTCAAACCCTCCACTTTTATGCAGCGAAGGGCCAGGCCTGTTGTGCCCGGCGCAGGGGTGAAGCCGGTGCTGCGTGGCAGCTTGGCCGGGACAGCCCCGCACCGAGCGCCCCAGTGCCCGCAGAGGCTCCG
>VZRU01010625.1:0-10265 GCA_013398155.1 Pedionomus torquatus
GGACACCTGTGGGCCCTGCTAGACCCACACCAGATGTCCTGTATCTGTCAGGAGTTGAGAATCCTAGAACCAGCCAGACATCCAAAATGTTGCTATGATTTATGCTATCCCTAAAACTTTTCTTTTGCTCTTCCTAATCTTTCGCTTTCACTCCAGTTTTGCTCTTCCCTATTACTATTAGCTTTTGCAAGTTTTACTTTTTCGAGATTGTTTCTCTCCTCTACTTTTTTATGTTGTGAACATCTTGTAAAATACTCTGTTTATCCAGCTGTTGTTGAATTTTCATCCTGACAGCTGTAAGTGTACAAATCCATAGCTGCATTGTTTTTTCATTGCGTTTTGTTCCTCTTGCCTTCCTCTCTTTTATTTTGTGTGCTCCCATTTATTCGACTTGGTTTTCCAATAAATCTTTTATGCATCAAATATTTGTAGTTGTTTAATCTTCTTTATTTATTTATTCTTAACTTGGTTGGAGATTCACCTGACTTTCTACCTCTTCATAATATAGATTTTGTCCTACTCTTTTGCCATATTCCTGATTTTCTCTTTCCTTCCAACCATGTAGTACATTCCAGCTTGTTATTTTTCCTGTTATTGATCATTTTGGGTAGTACTTCTCATTCTTGGCCAATTTAGTGTATAGTGGAGAGAGCAGCAGAGTTCAAGATAAAATTTTGTTACACTTCCTTTAGTTTTACAAGGTTCTTTGAGACACTAACTGGTGAAATACTCCCACCTCTCATTTAAATCGCAGATATTATGATGAATTTTGGAAGTATCACCTCTCAACTCAACCTCTCGCCTTTAACAACAAAGCTTCATCGACTTTGCCCTTTCTTGGTTGCTTGAAGTTTTCTAGTGTGACTGGAAGGAGCAGGAAGGTTTCATCACAGCTCCTGGCCAAGGCAGACGTGGAGTCTGGGTGAAAGGAACCGACGATCCCATCTCATGCGAAAGGGAGAGTACGGCAGGGACAGAGCTGGCCGGTCCTGGTGGCTTCGAGCCGCCCTCTGATTAGCGGGGTGCCACGGCCGGCGGTGTCTCCAGGTTCAGACTGATGGAATTGCTCACCGTTGCGACAGGCGAGGCAGCAGCTTGCATGAATCGTTAGTTCCTAAAGGGCTTTGATGTCCTTCCTTCCCGAATCGCTGGAGAAAATCCCCACTGAGCACTTCCCCCCCCCCCAAATATTTGTATAATTCAAGGAGTAATTAAACCACAATATTATGAAACCCAAAGTAACTCTACCGAGTGAAGAGAATGAGCTGGAGGGCTTTGAGGTGGAGAGGGTTTGTTGTTCCTCCTCTCAGACAGGGTAACGAGGCACAACTTGCTCTGACTTGCAGACTTTGGGGTAAAAATGGCAATCCAGGCTAAGAAGTCACCCCGCTCCCTCCCCCCCGAGCTGGGAGATGTGAATTGTGGTAATTCACTTTCTGTGCCTGGAAGAGCAGCTTTTTTTCTTCCCTTGTAATAAATTCAGGGCTTGTTTTCCTTGGGGAAACGGCTTTTTTAAAGCCAGATACTCTTTCCAGTAGCCTCCCCTGGGGGGGCAAAAATCCCCCCCCAAACTGCATCAATACACATCAATAAAAAAAAAACAAACAACCCACCAACCAACTGAAAAACCCAAACAAAACCACCCCACCCCCGAAAAAAAAACCTCAAACCCACCCAAATACAGAAAGCTAAACATAATTCCTTCATCACCTGAAGAGAAAAGGAAAATAATAGGGGCGAAGCTGCACCACAAGAAGAAATATCCAGTTTAGACACTGCAGGAATTAAGACCTGATATTTCAGCTCTGGGGGTGCCTTCTCAGGGGTGACAATGAAAAGGGTCTGAAAAATGGCTCAGATGCGGGTAAAACCCTAAAATGTTGGTATAGAAGCTACTGACTGTCCTCTGAAAAAGCACAGAAAAGGAGTAAGTAATCACAAAAGTATGTGGGTATTTTTTTAATATTTTTGGAGAGTATAGATTGAAATAACAACCTGATAAAAATCAGGTAAGAGTGTGACGTCTTGCACTAACTGAGGAGTTGGTGGAGAATGATGAAAGGATTTTAATTTTTTTTTTTTTTTTTTTTTTTTTAATGAAAGGAAAGAAGAGCTACATTAATATCGACCCATGGCTCCCAAGGGCACAAATCGTGATCTAATGGAGGCGACGGCACGCACCAACCTTGTTTCCTGCACATTAAAGCAAATCTGGTTGTGTAACACCGGAGCCTCTAAATCACTCACACATTTTCATACGTTAACACAACAGCAGACCTTAATTGGGTTGAACACCAACTAATGAGTGTTGCTGATACCATTGCAAAACGCTGTTCTATCCAGAAGCCTCGGATGGCCAGATTGCTGAGGCTGAGGGCCTGCAACATCAAACCAAACCCCTTTATCTACTTCTTCGTTTTTTTCCTCCAAATTGTTACCTATTTTGGTGGATCAAGGGCAGGGGTAGGAAGTCATACACTTTTGGACGGTGGTTTCTTTGACTTCCCAGATTAAATCACTGTCAGCGGAACCGTGGGCCCCTTTAAAGCTGAATTTCAATCCCCCCAAATCCCCCCAAATTTAAAAAAATTGAATTTTCAATTGTTTTTACTGTAACAAAATGATTTTTACGTAGGATTGAGTTGCCACCCAAAGGGCTGCTCCTCTCAATGGGAAGCTGTTGGGGAGCTTGTCGTGTGTTGGATGATCCCAGCTCATATCCATGACCACTTGAAATCCACCTGAGGTCAAAGGGGTCTATTTAAGTTAGGGATGGAAAAGACAAATTCCTGGGCAGTCCTAGGAGGAGCTGCGTTCTGTCTGCAGTTAACTTACTAGACAAATCGAAAGGGCTGTTAAGGAAAAATGTACATGTCAGCCAAAGACGAGTCTTACAAAATCTCTGAGCAGACAAGCTTATGACAACTTTGAAAAGGGAGAAGTAAGATGTGGAGTCAGCTTAATGCCCGTGGTAATGCCAGTGAGGTCACTGGAATGATAGCAGGAATTACACCAGGCAATTAAGACCCAAGATTAAAGAAATCAGGAAGGTGTAACGTGGACATCACACGGCGTGATAATTTGAGGAAAACCATCACCCCGATGAAGATAAAACTTTCGTCACCCGAAGCTGTCAAGTTCTCTTCGTCAGCCAAACGCAACCCCCAGCACCAAGCCAATGTCAAATCCCATAGGAATGTGAGAAACCCTATATAAGCTCCGGACCCCGAGTCCATCCAGACACTTCTTCTGGGCTCCTTCGCCTCACTGAGCAGAGTGAGTATGATTTCCTATTTTTTCCTATATATTTAATTGCTACCTGTATCAGAGTAGAGGAAGATTTCTATAAGTATGCTCAGATTTTGAACAGAATTAGGTTGTTTTGGTCTATCACTGAGTGAAAACTGGGAGATGCAGCATTTAGTTAGACAGGGAGGTGAGTGTAGAAACTCTGAGAAATGGAGTGATCTAAAGCAGCTTGAAGCTTAAGAATCACAGATGAAAATACTGGTATTTCAAATAATTATTCTAAAACTGTAACATTTCCAGATAAAGAAACACTAAGTGTAAAGATGGCCAGCTTTTCAGCGGCGTTCTGGGAAACAGGAATAAACCATCCTCTTTCAAGCAAAGTCACACCTGGCTTGGGTCTGTCCCCACTTTGGGCAGCTCTATGGTAGATGTCTCTGAGGTTCTTACGTTGCTCCTCAGGACGCGTGTTTGTGGGAAGCATGAGACAAGTCCATGCATGGCCAGAAGAAAGATCCATCTATGGGGTCTGGTCGTTCCTGGGGTAGACTTTAGACAGTCAAAAAATCTGGATGCAGGAGCTCAGTTGGTGTAAATCAAGGTGGTCAAGCCTGGACATAAAACATACGCTGTAGCACAAGCAAGCCCAACAGGGTAGTTTCAGTCATGTCAACATGATGAAATTTGTCTCATAAACCTGCCTTCATCTTAGACTTGTCCACCTCTGTTGGAAACCACTCTCCACCCTTGCAAGATGTCTTGCTACGACCTGTGCCCACCCAAGACCACCATTACCTGCCCACCCAAGACCAGCGTGGCCTGCCCCCAGCCCATCGCCGAGCGCTGCAACGAGCTGTGCGCCCGCCAGTGCCCCGACTCCACGGCCTTCATCCAGCCGCCCCCCGTGGTGGTCACCTTCCCCGGCCCCATCCTCAGCTCCTTCCCCCAGCAAGCCGTGGTGGGCTCCTCCGGAGCACCCGCCTTTGGGGGCAACCTGGGGCTGGGGGGCCTCTACGGCGCCGGGGCCACCCAGGGCTCGGGGGGCCTCTGCACCCCTGGCAGAGCCTACGCTGCTCCTGCCTGCAGCCCTTGGGTCTTGCCCCGCTACAGCAAGAAGCTCTGGGACACCTGTGGGCCCTGCTAGACCCACACCTCACCCAGACCCTGCCCCCGGACCCACCACCAACACCACCAGCCCCACTGCAGGGCTGAACTGGTGGCCATGGGGCACTCAGCAGAGCTGAGCAGTCCCACCGAGGCCACCTTGGCCCTTCCCTGCCCTCTTCTCCTTCCTTTTTCCTCCCATTCTCTCTCCTCCCATCTCTTGGATGGGGCAGGGGCTTGACCCAAATGGCTGTGCCAGGTTGATGGGCCAAGTCCTTGGGATCTGGAACAGCAAGGAGTCATGTGGAGCGAGAAACCACGCTCTGGAGAAGATCCCTCTTCCTCATGGCATCCAAGCTCTCTGGGTCTTACCCACGGTCTCTCTGATGAACTTTCCTGCCCTTCTGGGGACAATAAAAGTTTCCTGAATGCAAGTTAACATCTCCTTTCCTCCTTGGCCCATGTTGGGAATGACTCACGGGTGTGGGTCCAACAGTTGTAGGATGGGTAAAATTCCTGGTCCTGAGATTTCCAGGTAGGGAGAAGGTTGGCCTTTTTGGGAGAGTGAGGATGAGGATGGTGGCAGCCGGGCAGAGGAGAGAGACCCTTTTGGGGGCTCTTGCAGGAGGTTGGGGAAGGGGAAGTGGAGAGCAGAGGGGCTGGCAGTGCCTCTGTGCCTGGCCTTCTCAAACCAAGGGTGGCACCAGATCTGCCAGGTCCTGCTGCTGTTTTGGCCAACACCTTGGTCTTGGCAGCCCCTTTGGCTGCTGAGGGACTCCAGAAACTTCTGTCCTGCAAAAGAATAAATATTGCTCCAGAGGAGGCTGAAGGACAAAATGAAAACCAAAGAAGTTCTTCTGCAACACCACAGGGGTTTAATGGGAAGGAGAAGCAGAGCAACCAGTTACAGACAAACAAGAAATCACAAGGGGAAAGGTGTGATGCGGGTGTCACACTCCGGTACCAGTGCCCGGCTCAGGACCGAGGGGACGGCTGAGGTGATGGAGGGATGCAGGGGGGACCGAGGCTCGGGGCAGCGGGCTGCTGGGCACGCACAGCCTCCTCCTGTGCCCCCTGTCAGGGCAGCTGCTGGTCCCCGTGGCTCTTGCTCCATCGTCCTCGTGCCGTGGTCCTTGCTTCGGGGCTCTTGCTGGTCCTGGACACCACCCCAGGGCCTCTAGAAAGACCCACAGCTCCCACGGCGGGACCTGCCCCACCTCTGGGCACCAGGGAGGTAGTAGCCCGTGCCACAGGAGGAGAAGCCAGAGCTGTAGGACCTCCCGCAGTTGCCAAAGCCGCTGGACCCGTAGCCCAGGGAGCCCCCAGAGCCNCCTGGGAGCTCCCATACCCCGAGGAACCCCCGTAGCCTCCCAAGCCAAAGGAGCCTCCCCCATAGCCCTGGCCGCTTCGGGAGCTAAAGGAACCCCCCAACAAGGCTGGGCCGGACGATCCCACAACGCTCTCCTGAGGAAAGGAGCTGAGGATGGGGCCTGGGATTGTCACCACAACCGGTGGGGGCAGGATGACCGCGCTGGAGTCGGGGCATTGCTGCACACACGGCTCGTTGTAGCTCTCAGCAATGGGCTGAGGGCAGGTCACCCCACAGGCTCTGGAGGACTCGTTGTAGCAAGACATCATTCTTGTGGTGGCTGTAGATCTGGAATGCAGAGCAGTAAGGAGGTTTTGGATGCAGACTTTTTCCCCTGACTCTATCTGCTTGTGTTTGCTTTAGGGTTTGTGGAAATGGTGACAGCACTTTGAGTTTCTTATCTCTCAAAGTATCCCTACATCTGGGCATGTACGTCACATCCATGGCTCTGTTTACTCTGAAGATCCCCTTGATGGCATGCACAGATGCAGACATCTAATATCATGTGTGGTGAGTCCTACACTTGATATGACTGCTCTGGCTTGTAGCATGAAGCATCTTATTTATTAAAACCAGCTGAAACAGACTGAAGTATGGTATCTACAGCAAGTTAAGAAAAAAAGTATCAGGCAGAGCCAGTGATTTCTATAATTTAGGTAATTTCTTCCCCTGTAGCACTCAGCTTCCAAAGAGGACCCGTATTTGTCCTCATGGGGCAAATACTCCTACAAGGTGGTATCATAATATTATGATCACTCTGATATTTTCAGATGTTATATTGCATGTAGATCCTGAACTGGAGCTGAAAAGCCTGGGAAGCGGTTATTCAAAGTGGCAGAGTAAAACGTTCCATTTTGTTCTAAGGATAACACCTTCTGACACCCGCGGTTCTCTGAGCTGCCGATCCATAGTGTCGTGTATGAAGAACAGAAGACAAAGAGAAAAGGGCTCGAGGAGGACAGAGGTTGAGCCAAATCGGACTTACCCTGTTCAGCAAGGAGAATAAGGCAGGAGATGTGGATGGAGAGGCTTGGAGAGGAGACGGCTTTTATACGTTTCTCAAACTGCTTACAGATATGAAACACCCTTCGTGCCTCGGGACCCACATAGTGACAAAACAACCTTCCCATTGAGGGATTTAATTTTGCTTGCTCTGCACTGCCACTCCCCACCTACAAAAACACGCACGACACAAGGTTGGTACCAACTTGTGGGCATTGCCCTGGTGAATGACGAGATCATTCAGACACCTGGTAGCCAGCACCAGCACTGGGGCATCTGCAATTTAATTCCACTTTAAGCTTCGAGATTGTAAGTTTGATCTTTAGGGTGGATGAGTGAGGATCAATTAAAGTTATTTGTCTTTTAAGAACAGTGCCATTTAAGCAAATACTATGAAAGTATGTGCAAGCTGAGTAAGAAGAAGGAGAAAGGTAATAGAAAGAGGGAGAACTTGAGATATCTGCATCTCGTTTAGAAATGGGGTTTTAAACATCTGTATTTGCTGATCAAATATCATTAATTACTCTTTAATTACAAGGTGGACTCCACTGTTGTTTTTACTGCCCTCTTCTGAAGTGTCATTGAAGCAGTAACACTTCAGAGATGTTCCGGATCCTCCTAGGAATGATAAGAGACTTTACAAACACCCACCAAAAAAATTCATATTTGATGTGTTGTACCATTGTTGCACACAGACACCCAACTATCCATGCATCAAATCTTGTGCAAACACATCAGTTCAGAGATGCGTGAATGAAGCCTTCTGTGTCATTAGGTACAGCTTCACGCAGAAGATGGGAAGTCATTCAGAGGCGAGAACGAGCGGTATGAAATGTCTAGAGTGGAGGTTTCGGGATATCGGTTTGAAACCCCTTGGTTTTTGGGACATGGACAGATAATGCAAATAATTTCAGACAAAATAATAAATTCAGATTTTTTTTTTAATGTGACTCTTTTTTCCCCTCCCCTAGCATTTAAGGCAATAAACCTTTCTGGCATATTAGCCAAATACCGGCTCGTAAGGGGAGATGAGGTTGCTATCTATGGTCTGTAGCATGGAAACGTCATAAGCTCCCAAAACACGGTCAAAATGAAATAAAGAACTTGAAATCATGACCGAAAATCAAGCACTGAAGTCCTAAATCACAGTCTGTTCAGGGATCCCAAAGGAGTGCCATTGGTTGGCATATTTTTTAATGACGCTGTTTCATAACAAGGGAGCTTCTAAATCCTGCCCTTCTTCTTTTAATATGATAATAGCCAAAATTACAAGCACTAAGCATTAACGAGTATTTGTGAAGCAGCTTAAAGTCATTTTCTTCCAGATGCCTCTCATTCTTATCAGCACATCCTGATGACACTTCAAAGGCACAGCTACCTGACAATTTAGAGGCAATTCATAGCCGATCTTTTGCAATATTGTAAAATTATAAAACAAGAGATTTGCAAATAACCTTATGATGCCACAGAATTATCCCATTAAAATGTATCCTTTTTAATTTCTGACTTTGTCTTAAGTGCTCAGTACTTCAGGACTCGGGGGGGGGGGGGGGGGNAGAAAATTTGGACAGTTTTAAAATGTAGTTCTAACTGAATTTCTAGAAGTAGAGATTTAAAATGAGCTTTTGCAATGTTTGGTATTAGCTTTAGACCTGTTGACAGTTGTGGCTCTATTGAGAAGGTGTTTTCTGCCTGTTTGGGGGTATCACTCAGCCTGTCCGTTCCTCTGTTAACCTGGTGGCATCTGAATTTTCCCAGAAGACTTGAGATGGATGTTGGGAGAGGTTTTGATGGACCCGATTCTAGCCCCACTTGGGTTCATATTTCTGGTGGGACTGTGTGGCTCCCCTCTATCATTTCACAGGTGCAATAAATCAGACATTGATCATCCCTCCTGGGTTAGTTGTGGGTGAAACAACAAGCTCAGAGAGCAAACAAAATCAAAGAGGGCTCAAAGCCACCGTGATGTCCCATTGGGAGTGAGCCTGCACCATGCCAGGTCTTTCCTCTGCTGTAGAACATTTATAGATCCCCAGCCAGCTGCGGGGAGAACTTATAAAATCATAGAATCGCCCAGGTTGGAAGGGACCTTCCAGATCATCCACTCCAATCGTCAACCCAACGCTGACAAAAAAACCCCCATCACTAAACTTCTGGCTCGCATCGGATGACCTTCACCTGGTTCGTACACGTGGCACCATAAAGGGCTCCACGCCACATGAGCACAACCTTGAACACGAAAATGGGACTAACGTGACGCAAGACTCTCCTTCTGGCTCCCGGTCGATGACTGTATGGCAAACCTTCGGCTCCGAGTTCCCCAAATCCCCTAAAATGACAATCGCAGATAACCGATTGCCGTCAGCACTTGTTTCACACCCACACTGACATTTGGGAGGGACAGCGCTGAGGTGGCAAAATTAAAGCTCCCACTATCACGACTGTTTTGTAACAAATTAGGACCAGAGGTGTAAACGGTGCCTGAAAGAAGCGTATAAAAGCTGGTGTCACCCACAGCCCTTCTATC
This sequence comes from Pedionomus torquatus, assembly GCA_013398155.1. NCBI lineage: Eukaryota > Metazoa > Chordata > Aves > Charadriiformes > Pedionomidae > Pedionomus > Pedionomus torquatus. The sequence continues at coordinate 9,252 of VZRU01010625.1, forward strand.
CACTTCTCTTGTCCCGGTCTCTGCAGTGATCAAGGTAAGTGTGATCTTGCTCATTCTTCTTAACAACACTTAACAACACTTTTGTTGCAGAGGTGACCCCTGCATGTGTTTTTATGGGCTTATATCCCCTCTTTCCTTCTGAAAATGTGTTAGGAGAGGAAGCAGATCTCCAAGCTATAGAAATACTTTGGGTGACTTAGACCCCCAAAAAAGTCTGGATTGCTGCATATGCTCTTCCATGCCTGTCATTTTCTTTTTTCCACTGGTCCTCATAGTTTAAGAGTGAGTCGTTGACGGTCCAAGTTGCTGCAAACAGAACTGTCTCATTTATCCAGTACTAAATTTGTGTTTCACGTCAGATGGTTCACAAAGGTGGTCATGATGAGATGAAAGAAAGGATAAAGTTTGGAGCTGATGCAAGAATTGTATTTGATATCATATATAAATGCATCTGATTCCCCTCTTCTTCTGATACTTCAGACGCAAAGTCATTGCCTAATGATCTTGGTTCACCTCTTTCCAGCCTAACTCTGGTATTTGTTTATTTACCTTAAACCTCCTTATTGCTGTGCATTGTAGACTCTCATCCACCACAAGAATGATGTCTTGCTACAACGAGTCCTCCAGAGCCTGTGGGGTGACCTGCCCTCAGCCCATTGCTGAGAGCTACAACGAGCCGTGTGTGCAGCAATGCCCCGACTCCAGCGCGGTCATCCTGCCCCCACCGGTTGTGGTGACAATCCCAGGCCCCATCCTCAGCTCCTTTCCTCAGGAGAGCGTTGTGGGATCGTCCGGCCCAGCCTTGTTGGGGGGTTCCTTTAGCTCCCGAAGTGGCCAGGGCTATGGGGGAGGCTCCTTTGGCTTGGGAGGCTACGGGGGTTCCTCGGGGTATGGGAGCTCCCAGGGCTATGGGGGCTCCTTTGGTCTGGGAGGCTACGGGGGCTATGGGAGCTCCCTGGGCTATGGGGGCTCCTCTGGTTCTGGGGGCTCCCGGGGCTATGGGAGCTCCTTTGG
>VZRU01010625.1:11010-27549 GCA_013398155.1 Pedionomus torquatus
AGCTGTTGTTTTTTAATGTTCCTCCTGATATCTGCTGCCATCGTTCTTCCTAATCTAAAAAATGAGTATGAAAATAATCACAGGGAGTGCTGGGATTTTACGGGCTCTTCCTCCCCTTTCATGGTGCGCAAGGAATGATTATTTTATATTGTACTTAAGTAATTGTGATGAAGGAAAAATATACCCTCTCTCTCTCTCCAAAAAAAAGGGGGTGTTACTCATTGCTGACGTTTAGCTAAGATTGCCCCCTTCCTAATTGCGGGGGTAGGATTTAAACGGGGATCCTCCTGGTACCCACAATTTATGGACAGGCAAATATCTCCTGCGGAAGGCTCCAAAGAGGAAGGACTTTGCAAGACACGTATTATGATGCACCATAAATTTAATGAGTTAGAAATAGAATGATTAAAAAAAAAAAAAAAAAAAAAAGCGGGAGGGNGACCCATAAATTTAATGAGTTAGAAAAAGAAAGATTAAAAAAAAAAAAAAAAAGAAAGCGGTAGGGCTGAATATGGGTAGAACTAATCACCCATTTCAAGGCAATGCGTTACAGCTGCACACCCGACTCCTACATGCAACGCCAAAAGTTATGTTTTTTCACCTCATTGATAACAGAGAAAGGCATTAAATGGGAAATGCCAAGTCCCATTAGCGTAGGGAAAAGCTGAGGGTGGTCAGCGAGCACACAGCCGTGGTCATCAACTCAGTCCTGCATCCGGATCACGCTTTTAACCTTCTGGTTGTTCCTTTGTGGTTTTTCCCCCGAGGCTTTATCACGGCCCGCACCGGTTGTAACGACGGTAGGACCTCCCAGAAAGGCCACCGAGACCTGAATATCCAAGGCTCCCAAGTCCCAGGGAGCTGCCAGAGGAGATGGGGACTCCCCCTGCGTTGAGGGCATCTCCTACGGTTGCAGATGCTGAGGATCCCACCGTGGTATTTTGTGGGAAGGAGCTGAGGATGGGTCCGGGCAGGGTGACCACCACAGGAGAGGGCTGGATCACGTAGGTTGAGTCCTGGCACTGCCTGACACAGGGCTCGTTGCAGCTGTTGGCCAGTGGGGTCGGGCCACAGGAGGTGGGAGGACACAGGTCATAGCAGGACATGGCTGTGGGGTGGGACTCAGTCTGAAACACAGGGGAGGAAGTAAACACAAAAAAGAAAAGTTATAATTACAGTTGCATAATTAAGCTGCTAAGACGATGGAGAGCACAAGAACCTGACTAGAGACTGCGGGGAATTGAATGACGCCTTAGTCTTCTGTTGAAAGGAGACTTCAATGGAACCCAAACTCCTCTAGACTACAGAGGACAGCTCAAGGGGTGACTCCATTGACCAAGTCAACTTATCTCTTGAATACCTCCAAGGATGGTGCCTCAACCTATACCTTTCAGTTGCAGGTTACCGAGGTGCTGCGAGGGAGACCTAGTGCCGAAGGATTCAGAGCATTTTAGAAGGAGATGATTCAAATCTCTCCGGTCCTGAAGCGCTTTCAGATCAGAGAAGGATTATTTTCACGGTATTCTGGTACAAGAACGGGGTGTGCTCATAGAATCATAGAATGGTTAGAGTTGGAAAGGACCTTGAAGATCATTGTGTTCCAACCCCCCTGCCCTGGGCAGGGACACCTCCCACTAGAGCAGGTTGCTCAAAGCCCTATCAAGCCAGGTCTTAAACACCTCCAGGGATGGTGCAGTCACAATTTCCCTGGGCAGCCTGTTCCAGTGCCTCACCACCCTCACAGGAAAGAATTTTTTTCCTAATATCCAATCTTAATCTCCCCTCTTCCAGTTTAAAACCATTCCCCCTTGTCCTATCACTCCACTTCCTGACCAAGGGTCCCTCTCCTGCTCTCCTGTAGGCTCCCTTCAGATACTGGAAGGCTTCCGATATTACTCAGCACCGCTCTGGGAAATTTCAGCCCTCTTACTTGTTTACCTACAGAAAAAGCTCCAAGAAAGCCAGAAATCTCTGCAACGGGTTTTCCACAGCTGCTTCTGGCTGCTGAAGCAATCCCCAGGCGGAGATTTGGACACCTTGGAATGGACGGACTGTCTTGTGTCCAGCAACTGCCGCCCTTCCAAGAGTGGCTACCGTCTTCAGCCAAGGAGCTACTTGCAGGTCTCACCCCTCCCCAATAAAGAGCATAAACCATAGCCTGCTACAGATGAGGCAGTATAAAAACAAAGCACAAGGATGGCAACAATTCGGGACATGGAAAGAAAGTGAGAAGAGTCAAACTTACCCTTTCCAGCAAAAATAAAGGAGAAGAAGAGGATGGCAGCAGCTCTCCCTGCGCTGGCTTTTATACCGTGTCCTAGAGCGCCCGAGGACCCGAGACACGCTTTGTGAGCGTAGCTATTTACCAGCCAATTGCTAAAGACTTCTTGTATGCAAAATATTCCCAGCCCACGATGTACTTTTTTCCCCCCACTGCTTGTATTTACTGCCCTGATTTAATTGCCCCGCTGTAACGTATGCATTCCACTATAGAGGTTTCTTTTATCTTAAAAATCTTCTGAGCCCAGTTAATTCCTGGTCAGATCAATTGATTCATCTCACTTTCTAAAGAAATTGTTTTGCATCCTGAGGAAAATGCATGTGATGTGCATCATTTGGTAAAGATGAACACATATATATAAATATATATATATACACACACATATATGTTAGGAAAGACACAGGTGAACTCCCCTGTGAAATCCACCTTTGTGGAGACCACAACTTTTTGACACATCCCTCTGAAAACCCCAGAAGTGACTGTTTCCGACTCCGAATTGGACTGCAGCTTTGCCAAATTCCTCTCAAACAGCCGGGCAAATTCAGGAAATAATATTGCTGCAGAAAGCACTTTGCAGAGCCGGTTGCACCCCACCAGTCTCAGAGGTACTGACTGGGAAATAGGTATATTTGAGGGACCACATGTTTTAAACTCTCCTGACTCCAGGAGGCAGGATGAAAGGGTATCAGCAGTCTCCTCTATTCATTTTAATATTAAACTACTACACTTCCGTGAAGGAGTTTGAGAAACAGCTCTTCAATTTGGGAGCTGAGTGTCCAAGTCCTTCATCTAAGGAGTCTGCAGTTTTAGCTTTCTTCCTACATCAAAATCCAGGAAAACAATTTGGGTCAGACCGAGGATGTTCATGAATTTTAGGCTTGTCAGAGACATTGGTACTCAGAGTCCTGCCCAAGCTTCCCTATGGGGTCATTAAAGTTTTTACATCTACCATTAAATTATTATTTTTCCCTGCCGCCTCTTTCACCATTATATAAAATTATACCCCAAATTAGTGGCAGCTGCTTACAGAAGTTTATGAGAGCCTTGTTCTTTTTTCCTCTTTTGAAAGCAAATAGGGTTGTCCTCCTTTGGCATGGTCTTAAAGAACATTGCAAGGTGCGACCATCCAATTTCTTTTTCAAAGACAATTTCTAGATTAAAAAGGAATTGCGTACGATGCCTGAGCAGAACTTAGGAGAGGACAGATTGGAATACCCAACCCCTCCCTGACGTTTAAATCACATCGCCAGAGACATGCAAATTGCCTCAGAACTGTGAGTATCTCCAGGAAGATCTCCTGGGAAATAAATGCTGGTGACACACTTCTGAAGAACAACAGGCTTCATAGTTCCATCTTCACCAACGGCTCAGACACGCCAATAATGCGTTATCAGAAAGTGTGCAGGTATGTGACAATATTTGTACATCACCAGCACTTAAAACTTTGTGACCAGGATGCCTCATGAATCTCACAAGACTTCCTGATGTCAACTGGAGTCCTTTAATTCTTTTCCCTTAAAATGCAAGTGAGCATTTGCACAAAGTCACGTTGACAACCCCACTCCAATCAGCAGCCGCTGATTAGGTATGTGATGACTCCCACTGGTGATGCTACTGGCTGAAGGTCTCCTGCTCCTTGAGATTCACAACTCTTTCCCCCATGCTCTGACCAACACATTACAGCAATATCAAAATGTTTAAAAAACCATATTTCTTTACAGCAATAACTGTCTATCAACCATAAGACAACTCGTGGGTTTGAAAACAAACTCATCAGAAGCTGCTGTGATGAGGAAAAGAATCACAAGTCCTCTCCTTGAAGGGGATCACACGTCAGGTTGGCCTGGTTGGCTCAATTTCCCCATCCCAGGAGCTGAAAGCTTTAGGATATCACTCATTGGAGTATCCCAAAGATCCTAAATCACCCAGTCCCTTCTCAGAGATGAAATTGCACCTTCAGGACTTGAATTAAAAGCTCTTACTGTGACAGCAGGTGGTGCTCCTGTGGTCCCAGTGCGACCAAAATGCTAAAGAGCGAGGAAAAATACTTAAGCAAATCGAATTTTGACTCATCCGCGTGTTGGGAAGGTGGAGTCGGCGCAATGGAGCCAGGAATATTTAGTGGATGCAAACCAGAAAGATGAAAGAAACACGATGGATCGTGGTTTTCATCCAACGCCAAGGTAAGTCCAGGCAATAAACACAAACAGTAAACACAACCATTTCACTGCTGGGAACCAAGCCATATGCAAAAGAAATTTAAAAAATTATGCAGGAACTAGTTAGCAAATGCACAGGAATGTCTCAGATCCTCCAGGCAGCCTGAGAAAGCTATAAAAGCTCTTGCTCTTCAGAGCCTCCCTGTCTCTGCCCCTGTCTCCGTAGGCACAGCAGACGCTATGATTCTGGTTTCAGCTCTATGAAATTTGGCATTGAGATACATTTTCACGGACAGCAGCAGCACCAAATCCTTGGTGTCCTGCAAAAACACCTGATGTTATTCTTTTTCCCCCCCCTGGGACCGGCTCTGTTCAGCGATAGACATTGACAGGCGCAAGTGTCTGTGTTGAGAGAGAGAAGATACGGAGAGTTCTTTCTCTCGGGGCACACGTGCTCTACCAGGCACTGGGTTTTACGAGGCTGTTTTATTGCCTGGTACTGGGTGTTGTTGCACATGGGGTGCCTGATGCCCTAGCCCACAGACCATCACGCTACGACATTCCCAAAACCAACACAATCATAGAATCCTCCAGGCTGGAAGGGACCTCCAAAGGCCATCTAGTCCCACCTCCCCGCGGTTGCAGGGACACCCTCAACTAGACCAGGTTGCCCAGGGCCTCATCAAGCTTTGCCTTGAATATCTCCAAGGAAGGGGCCTCAACCACCTCCCTGGGCAACCTGCTCCAGTGTTCCACCACCCCCAGAGTAAATGATAACAAAGTGAGGGGCAGCGCCTGGGCTGGTCTGGCCCAGATGATTCTCTCTGTGCCGGGATAAAGTAGCTCGTATTCTGCAGCAGTGGATAAACCACTGATTAACTACAGAACCTCTTCCTTTGGGACTCCACTCCATGACAAGTTTTAACCCAAAGAATGCAGTTTGGGACCAGCACGAAGGTGGGAAGTGATGTTTGAGGATTGGTTTTGCCTTTTCTTTTGAAGCCAGCTGCATACAAGCCTTCCTGCCAGAATTTCTGGATGCCTGAAGGAAAGACCCCAACTGTGGAAAGAGGGGACATGCCCAGGGGCACCTTAAAGATGCCTTCACTGCAGAGCCTAAGACATAAATCTTTCCAGCCTTAGCCTCATTGAGACCGTGGAATTGTCGCTTCCCTGCTGTGTTAAGATACGCAGCGTGACCACCAGCAGAGAAAGCTGCTTTGCAAAAGAACGATGGCTCCTTGGGGACACCTCCCTTTTGATCAAGGGACAGCTTCAGTCGAGATGGCAACAAAAAACCACATCAGACATTTAATTCAGGCCAACCTTCTGCTGTATTGTAATCTCAAACTGTTAACTTTCTGCTCTCTTCTGTTGTGTTCTGTTTCAATAAAACCTACTCCTTAAGGATTATTAATTCTTTCATGGAGCTGCTGCACCGCCTTTAATTTAGCTCCACTAATGACTGTAGTCAATATAACTTTGTCAACAGCTTTCCCTGGCTTTAATTACAGCTCAGCATCAGGCTGCAGAGACACACAGCGAGAGACTCCAAGTAAGAAGTTTCCCAGATATGAGCCGACAGGACGCTGAATCACCCAGAGCCTTCAAGTAGAACTTTTCGACCCTTTTTGCCTTTTGGAGCCGTAGAGCTCCCAGTTTCTACAACCTTTATTGCAACACAGGGGATGGAGCCAGAACCAAGCCGTGTCTGGTAAAGCCCGTATCTCCTAAAGCACCTCAGGTAGGAGCCAATTTATAAAGACGCACCCAGAAAGGGTTAGAACTTAAAAATCTTTAATTCTCTTTCTCCTAGATGTGCTTCCCAGGCCTGCAAGCTTTAAAACAAAACACCCCAAAACCTTCTTATCCTCCCCTCCGAGATTTACTGGAGCCTGATCTCAGTTCTGCGCTCCATGGGCTGCAACAGCTTCTGCCTCTCTCCCACCGACTCTGCCCTCAGGAACCTCAGCTGTGCTCAGGGAACACCTCGTGTTCCCCTTCTTTTAAAAGGATCTTCCTAAGTATCACAGAGAGGGCAAAGCGAGCCATGATCTTCTCCCGGCTTGCACAGGCACTAGCACCCGTGTCCTGTCTGTGCCGCAGGCTGAGAAGAGATGAGTGGAGTTAACGCTGCAGAAAAAGGGTTGTCCCTATCATTTCTACTGTTCCTTGTGCCCCTGTAGATTTTCCTGCTGCCTCTCTTTGTCCTCTTTTCTACGTAGGTACTTTTTCTATTACGTCTACTCAAGGATAAGGAGAAATGGTGTTGCCCTTCGTGAGCTTTCCCCTGAAATTTGGCTATTCCGCTTAACGAAAGGGAGCTGATTCCCCCGCCCCCTCAATTCAGCTTATTGCCCCATTCCCATCCCTCTTCAAAGACACCCACCTCAAAACAAGCACTTTCTCATAAAAGAGAAAGATTAAGACGGTTAAAGGGCCTTTTTCCATCTCCAAGGTACAGTAAATTAAGGGTCTTTAAAGTGTAAAGGGGAACAGCTCCCTCACTTCAAGATTTCCTCCTTGTGAGGCAGAAGGAGATGCACCCATTGCAGGTGAACATCGTCTGTCTTTGATGAATTGTTTTGGGCTGGATTTACCACGTTCAGACAAAAGAAGAACTTTTTTCCACAACTGAGATCAGACTCATTCTGAAGTTATTGGCGCAGTGTTTTCTGGAACTGATGACCCACAAAGGGACCTGTTTCACCACAGGCAAGGTGGAAAAAGGGCTGGAAGAAGGAAGAAGTAGAGGCAGACTCGACATATGATGCAGCACAAATTTAATGAGGCATGGAAGGAAGCAGTGTAAAGTGGAGGGGGAACATTTCCACCGCCTGCTAAGGACAGTGCTCACTCAGCCCTCTCACAACGACACCCTCAATGAAAAGAGATCTTCCTTCTTCATTGTTGAAGTGGACTGTACTAATTCAGTCATGCAGGATGATTTCTAATAATTACATATTTTACCTAGTCATTGTCAATTAAAAAAAAAAAAAAAGCTTAAAAGAACAAGACATTCGATCAGAAATACCAAGGAAAGCATAACAAAAACTAAGACAAGCAAAGGCCTGATTATAGGAGATGCTGAGCTCCCACAGCTCCACTAACTTCAGACTGTGGGTGTCTAACATCACTTCTGAAAACCATGGCCATGAGCTCAGTCCTGTGTTGGGTCGTGCCTCGGTGTTCCTGGGTCATTCCTGCCTGGTTGCTCCTCACGCTTTAGCACGGCCCGTAGAAGCCACTGCGGTAGGTGTTGTAGCGACGGTAGGGCCGGCTGTACCCGCTGCCCAGGCTGGGATACCCAAAGCCCCCAAATCCCAAGGAGCTGCCAGAGGAGATGGGGACCCCTCCAGCACTGAGGGCGCTCCCGACGGCTGCGGATGCGGAGGATCCCACCGTGGTATTCTGTGGGAAGGAGCTGAGGATGGGTCCGGGCAGGGTGACCACCACGGGAGAGGGCTGGATCACCACCGTGGAGTCCTGGCACTGCCTGACACAGGGCTCGTTGCAGCTGTTGGCCAGTGGGGTCGGGCCACAGGAGGTGGGAGGACACAGGTCATAGCAGGACATGGCTGTGGGGTGAAAAGTCTGAAAGAAAACAAAAGGGAAGAAGTACAGTACAAGGGTTGAGATACAACCCTGTTTTTACAGCTGAAATTCTCTGGTGAAGGGGGGTGCATCCCAAGAGATTCCCTGGGCGTTTTTCACCAAATCCAGGGGAAGTACTCTAAAAGCAGGGTTGAGCTTGCATTTTCTTTAAGGAGAATGCAGGGAAGGTAGCGATGATGCACCTTGGTTGGGAACTGCCCCTGAAGCCTCCTTGGTTACTCAGCTCAGCCAGGAACCAGGGTACAGGCTGGAAGCCTCTTCCTTCCCATCGCAGAGTGCCCTAACCTCATACATAGCGCTCTGCCATGCCACCACCCTCAGGAAAAGGCACTTCCAACATCTCCCCTTGCAGCCGTGGCCGCACACAGGCAAAGGATTGGGGTCCTGTGTGTCCTACAGAAATGGAGGTCGACCCAGTGGCCTCCAGATGAAGGTGCTCTGCTGGAACAGGTTAGGACTCAGCTTGTTATTCCTGATCCAAGGCTAAACAGTTAATGACGAGAAATATTCTTAACTGGAACACAGCAAAGAACCTTTCCCATTTCATTCCTACAGCTTCCTCTCCTGCAGGCTCCATCTTGGAGGCCCCTTCTCCCAGTTTTAGAAAGTGGAAAATAGAAGCTCAAGTGCTTAAAATCTGTTCAAAACCTGTTCTGAATTCAGGAGCACTTCTATTTTTGTGTATCGTCAGTAATATTTAAATCAGCAGAATATTTAGATCTCAGAAGCTACGGTGCAAATCTGTCCACAGTTGTTTGGAGGATGGAGAAGCAACTGGTCAAAAGTCACTCCATGCCTGTAGAAGATCTACAGATTGTGCTTCAAAGTCAGGCATGGACTGATGGTGGTTTTTGATGTCCAGGGTTGGTGACCCAGGACCGCCAGTATTGGCCAGTATCCCCTGTGCTCTTCTCATCCCCTGGCCTAAATCTTCTGCAAACCATCACACTCCTCTGGACACACTCACAAAATTCACTGCGGGTATTCTATGTTCAGCTGCAGGACCTGAAAACTTGGTCAGATTCTACAGCTGAATAAATAGACCCAACAGATGAACTTGTGGCTAATTGCCCCTTTTAATGAATTATATAACTGACTGTGAACAGAAAACTTCCTCTTTCTTGTGAAAACCCCTTCCTCCCTCAGAGAAAAAAAAAGAAAATAGTGAATGCACTACAGCGTTAGTGAGGAAAAGCTACAAAATCATGAAGGCAACAGCTCGGCATACAAAGAGAGAATGAACAGGCTCAGACTTACCTGATTCACCAAGGCAAAGGCGGCAAGAGAAGGGATGGGAGAGCCTTGGGTGGCTCAGGTTTTTATACTGAGTCCCAAGTTGCCCAACAACCTGGGACATTCTTTGTGCATGAAGTTATTTACGAAGCACTACTGATTACATGCTTTTTTTTTTTTTTTTTTTTTTTTTNAGTTCTTTTTTTTTTTTTTTTTTTTTTTTTTTTTTTCCCCTCAGTATTTGTGCTTATTACTGCCTCACTTCCTTATCTTGTGGCATGTCTATCTGACCACAAGTCCCTTTCATCTTAAAATATTCTGGGCCAACTTAAATTTCTGGGAACACTAGGATGATTAATTCAGAAGAATTTATTCTGCCTTCAAAACCCTCTTGGATCTGCCAGGTGTCATTAAAGGAGTTTAAGCACAATTTCCACAAAGCAGTCCCTTGTACCCTCCTCTGCAAAGTAAATGCTGTTGGAATTCGGGAAGAATTTCAGCTTTTGGAATCCAACACACGAGCGCTTGTAGTTTGGAGATTCGAGCTGCTTTTAGGGAAAAGAGGAGAGTGATTTAATTATTTTTTTTTTTTTCAGAACGTGGTGGGGAACAGATGCATAAATTTCACCCAGCTCCAGCCCCAAAACGAGGGAAACAGCAGAAATATTGTGAGAAGGAAAGGACACTGAAGAACCCAGTGAGACTTGGAGGGAACCGAAAAGTGCTGTGAATGTTGGCTGAGCTGTAACTAGTAAAACTCTGAAGGTACTGCATCTGTGACATGGAAGGAGAAACAAAAAAGAGTATTAAAAGTCCAGTCTAATGAGATAATGGTGGTGAGGCCCTGGAAGAGGTTTCCCTGAGAAGCTGTGGCTGCCCCATCCCTGGAGGGGTTCAAGGCCAGGCTGGATGGGGCTTGGAGGGACCTGGGCTGGTGGGAGGTGTCCCTGCCCAGGGCAGGGGGGTTGGAACTGGATGATCTTGAAGGTCCCTTCCAACTCTAACCATTCTGTGATTCTATAATAACAAGCAATAGCACTTCCATGGAAAAGTCTGAAGGACACATCTTATTAATAGAGAATCTTTCATGGCTGTGTCTAACTCTGGGCTTAACCCCTTGGTTCTTTACCCAAAGAATCCACATTTATTCTCATTTCAGCCCTCAAAACTGCTTTTAGATTAACTGCCCCATGCATAAATGTGTCATGTTTCATGGTGACTTTTGTTCTCAAGGAAGAGTTCTGAGCAAGACAAGGCTTGGCCAGACTCAGGCGGGGAGGCAGAAGAAATCATGTACGAGGATTCCTCCTTCCCTCCTGCACCATTCGTTTCCCTGCTATGGGCTGTTAGAGACCGATGGCTGGAGAAGTGTCAAAAAGACAGAAAGTGCCAATAATTTCAATAGTTGACTCGCTGATGACTTTCCTGTCACTTTAGAGCAACTTTTGGCTGCGTGATGACGTTGACCCTCGCTTACGGTGGGGGAAGATTTGCAGGGTAAGTAGCAAAGGGGTTAAAATCTCGTCGCCGTCCCAGACACTGAGATCAGTAGCTGAGGGTTCTGCTCTCCTGGCGCTTTAAGTACCGAGACATGCAAATCATCCCTAAATGAGGAGTCTCTTCGGGAAGATCCCCTGGGAACAGAAACTCGTTTGGCTCGGTCAGAGGTTCCAGGGAACTTCAAAGTTTATCAGAAGCTTTTATTCAAGCGCAAGGGCATGCAAAGCACCATGCTGAGAGATGCGACCCACGTTTGAATGCTCCTATCACTTCTGTAATAATATATTATTAAGGTTTGGGTGTGCAGGTCAGTCATTGGGTTCTAAAATTTGCGTCATTGTTCCTGGCTGCGGGAATTACGGCGATTTAAGCTTTCGTCAAAAAAAGTTGCTCAAGGTTTGGTTTAAACCATCTCATATTTCAAGGAGGTTCTACAATAAAAATGCCGTTGCCTTTTTTAGCTTCACCAACCCTGGCCATTCCTCAACACTTCATATTCTCAGGGATTGGCTGCCTTTTTCAAAAGTCATTTCTGTTATAAAAGCAATTTGAGGAATTAATTTGCATAACAGTATCCGAAGATAATGTTCATCTTTTTTTTTTTAATTCTTCCTTCATCCAAGCCCTTCTGGGAAAACACAAAATATTTTTAAAATCAGGCTTACGAGTGTAAAAAAAAGCATCTGGCAATATTTTCAGAGATGTCTACGGTCTTCCTTGAAAAGTAATGACAATAATTATTGTTCCGACTCCAGCCACTTTATTGTACAGTCAGAATGACTTAATGTCCTGATCTTTGAGATGAATTAAAGTGAGTGAATCAGAAGTTCACAGCTTTTTTTTTTTTTTTCTTTTGTATAATCAACGACAGACCTATATATTCAGATTATAATTAAAACCTTTTGCATAATAATTCTGCGATTGTGTAATATGAGAACATCTTCCTGAGACACCTGTGAGTGACTAAACGTCTGAGGAAAAACTCTTAATCGAGGTGGAACTGGAAGGTTGCTCGCAGTAATCCCCATGTAAGGTTCCAGACGCAAATGTGACCCCAAAAATCTGTGTATGGAGCAACAGACACACAGAAAGTGGAAGTTCCCCTGGCAAGAAGAGTGCCATCTGCAATACATTTTGAATTTTAATTAATTAACCCATTGTAAAGAGAGGGATGCCTCAGAGGCTGTGAGCAGGTGAGCAAATCTGTGCAAGTTCTGGCAGCTCAGAGCCCTCCAATGCCATTCCCTTCTCTCACCTTTCACACCAGCTCTGGTTGTCGCTCATCTCAGACCTCGTTCTTTGCTAATTGGACTAATATAGGTGTTTATTGGCAGCATTAGCAGCAGACCACGTATCCTACACTGTCACTTCGGGTCCACGCGATGACCTGGGCCACCTGATTCCTCACCCCTGAGAGGGGACTCCACTTGCACCCTTGAATTATTAACAATTCTGGCTGGTTGCTTCAACCAGAAGATGCACCTACAGCTCAAGGTGCTTCTGTTCAGCCAGGTTGGCTGCCTCTGCCATGTCCTTATTGCAGCCCCCCCTGCCCCTGGCTATGATTTGGGGTTTGGCCCAGGCAGCTGAGCGGTACATGGTGTCTGTCTAACCCGAGTGGCCTTTTGGGGTAGGCAGAGCCTCTGCCTTCGTCTTCTTCTCCTTCACAACCCCAACTTCTGCTCTTCAAACAGCTCCCCTGAAGGCACAGGCGCTCAAGCATTGCTAGGTTCGCAACCCTCAAAGGTCATCCCTTAACCCAACTATTTTCATTGTTAATGTTATTCAAACACCCTTATGGAGAACTTTAAAATCTGAGGTTTGCTTTTGCATCTCGCTGTGGTCTCATAAGCCTAAAACATTTGTGTTATTTCCCTTTCTGTCAAAAAATAAGCGTTAAGTAGCTACTGCATGCAGATCTGTGGAGCACGGCTGCACAGAGCCAGGGGCAGTGGGGTCCTTGTGCTGGAATTCAACGAGGAACAGCAGAAGAAAACAACAACAGAAATCAATTTATGCCAGAGGGAAGAAATTACTTCCTCACCAGAACCTCTGCGAAATGCCACGCCTTTTGGGTGGGTTTTAGTTGTTTTTTTAAATACGTTCGAATAATTTTCCAAATGCGGATCCTAATTGTATTGCCAATTGCAAGAGTACAATTAGCATTTCTCTGCCCGTGGCCCTGTGAGTCAGACCCTCCTTCCTCTCAGAAGGATGCCTTGGTGCCACCAAGGCTGGTGAATAATCCACCACCTCAGAGCACGGGACTGACTACCGTCATCGGCACAAGCCCTTTTCACAAGGAATTATTTCTTTCTGCCAAGGGTTGCATGAGATATCACTCACCTGCATTTTGCTGCGACTACATGCCAATTCCCTGATTTTACATTTATTTCCACTAGTCTTTTAAGCAGGAAAAGTGGAGCTTTTAAAGCTCCACTTGTTCAGAGCTGGAGACCCGGTGGCCACACATGTTCATGTAAAGCCTTTCCATCCCATTATGAAAAGGAGGGGTTGCTCCTCAAAATAAACTTTGAAGTGACAGGCTTTTGAAAATTCGACCTGTCGATAACTCCAGAGATGCCTCCAACCAGAGAGGGCACACAAGTACCTCTGCCAAACCCAACCATGCCAACACCAGCCCACGAAGATCCACAGAGAGGGAACAGGAGCTCGGTTTGCAACTTGGGTTCCAAATCTACGTTTAAGATGGCTTGGAATTGTGAGGGTGGTGAGGCACTGGAAGGGGTTTCCCAGAGAAGCTGTGGCTGCCCCATCCCTGGAGGGGTTCAAGGCCAGGCTGGATGGGGCTTGGAGCAACCTGGGGTGGTGGGAGGTGTCCCTGCCCAGGGCAGGGGGGTTGGAACCGGATGATCTTGAAGGTCCCTTCCAACTCTAACCATTCTATGATTCTATGAATTAGTTACAAAAATGCTCAATATAATATTCAGGGGGAACAGGTCTCTTAGAGCATTCCACCCCCAAACTCCCTGAGGTCTTTTCTCTTTGGGGTCCCGCTTTGCTCAGACCACGGCTGTCAGAAATCCTTCCGAATGACCAAGAGGAATTTAATAACGAGCGCTTTAAGTGAAAGGTTAAATCTGATCCCAGAGATGAAGAGCCAGAGTTGGGGAAGGAAATGGAGCACGTGTGGACAAAGTACTGATTCTGAATCTGCTCTCAGCTTTTCTGCAATGTCTCTAATCCAGCTCCACAAACAACCTCTAATATGGCCATAAAAAGGAGATGATTTCTACATATAGAGTAGATACTTCATAATAATAGTCCCAACGTTTTGTGGCTGTGAAACAATTTCTTACCATGGAGGCTGTCAGCCAAACCCTTATTTCTAGTTAACGTGAAAAAAGAAAAAAAAATAAAAAGGTAGTTTTCAGTTAATAGAACGGAGGAACTGTAAGGAATTTTACAAAAGGGCTAAAATTCCTACAAACAAACACAGGGAACCTTGGATTGTGATGCTGCATAACTTTAATGAGAGCAAACAGTGGAATAAAAAAAAGTACAAAGTGTAAGTATGCGTTTCTAGGATTCAGAAGGACAACAGCTAAGATGTCTTCTCATCCTGGGTGATCATCATCTCAGTGCTGCTGTGAACTGGGACGATAACGTCCCACCTACAGCAACAGAAAAAAAAATATACGTTTCATCAGAAGTATGAAGCGTTCAAAGAGTAAGACAAGCAAAGGTCTGATTTTAGGAGATGCTGAGCTCCCACAGCTCCACCAACATGAGTGGGACTTGTGGGTGTCTAACATCACTTCTGAAAACCATGGCCATGAGCTCAGTCCTGTGTCGGGTCGTGCCTCGGTGTTCCTGGGTCATTCCTGCCTGGTTGCTCCTCACGCTTTATCACGGCTCGCTAAAGCCGCTGCGGTAGGTGTTGTAGCGACGGTAGGGCCGGCTGTACCCGCTGCCCAGGCTGGGATGCCCAAAGCTCCCAATTCCAGAGGAGTTGCCAGAGTTGATGGGCACTCCTTCGGAGCTCAGAGTGCTGCCCACGGCAGCGGAGGTGGTGGATCCCACGGCGGTGTTCTGTGGGAAGGAGCTGAGGATGGGTCCGGGCAGGGTGACCACCACGGGAGGGGGTTGGATGACGAAGGTGGATTCCTGGCACTGCCTGACACAGGACTCGTTGCAGCTGTTGGCCAGCGGGGTCGGGCCACAGGGGTTGGGTTGACACAGGTCATAGGAAGACATGGCTATAGGAGAGAGGGAAGTCTGCAACACAGGGAAAAAAGCAAATGCAACATCAAAGCTGTATTAACTTTACAAAAGTCAAGAGGATAACATTTGTGAAAGCACCTGGAGAAGGTGGTCAGATAGGATGAGCAGTAACAGACTAGGATGAGGGGTAATGGTTTTAAACTTAAGGAGGGCAGATTTAGATATTAGAAAGAAATTCCTCCCTGTGAGGGTGATGAGACCCTGGCTGAGGTTGCCCAGAGAAGCTGTGGCTGCCCCATCCCTGGAGGGGTTCAAGGCCAGGCTGGATGGGGCTTGGAGCAACCTGGTCTGTGGGAGGTGTCCCTGCCCAGGGCCAGGGAGGGAATGGAATGGTCTTTGAGGTCCCTTCCAACTCTAACCATTTTGTGATTTATTAGCTGAAAATCTATAGCAGACACTCTAAAAATAGCATAGAGGGTTCTCTTGATTTCTACAAGGCTGCTGGAGGATGTCCCCATGCTCCGAGGGCTGGTGCCAGTCATGGCAAGGTTTGCCCTTCCTTTTCCCATTCTTTGAGAGTTTCCCTTCACGCTGTCTCTCTGGTGAAGGTGCAGTTGTGACTGTAGTTTGTGATGGAGACCAGTAGCCAGAGCTCCCATCGGGCAGGGAAAGTGGCCCCGAGCTGATCATTGACACATCACTGGCTAAAACTTAGTCACCAACAGCCCGACCAACAGCATTTGCAGAACTCTAGAAAAGCGGCTGAGGAGCATCCATTTCTCCCAAATGTCTTATGACCGAAACAGGCAAACTTGGAGTGGGAAGAAGGATAAAATAATCCTTCCTTGGGAAAATACCCCATCAGGGGTTCCTGCCTTGGTTTGAATTTAATATACTAGAGTCTACTGGGAACCCTGCTCATCTGCCTCTGGAAAAAAAGACTTGTGGATAGATCCTGGTACTCAGCATTTTTTTTATTTTATTTTATTTATTTTCCCCCTTTCTGTTTGATTTTTTTTTAATAGTCCCAGTTTCTTAAGATGAGACTGTATTTCCAACTGGGTTCCTCGTCTAGCTCTTCCCACAGCATTGGTCTGAAGTAGAGCATGAAGCTGCTTGTTTTGAGAGACAAGATTTCCAGCTCCCTCTAAGCCCTGTCTCGTTACACCCTGCTCCACAAGCAAATAAAGCCTTTCTTTTTTTTGATAGAAGTAAGCCTTTCTAATTTTCCTTCCCAGAAGCGAAAGCTAATATTTATACAGAACCAAGAATAATAATAATAAAAAAAACCCCTGAAATGACAACAACAACAAAAAAGAGCAGTCATCAAAGTAAGAGTTTAGCATTTAAAAAGGTTCTGGGTAGATTCAGACTTACCTGTTCACCTGGGCGAAAAAGGCAAGAGAAGTGGATGGAAGAGCTCCGTGTTCTATAGGCTTTTATACTGTGCTCCAGACTGCCTGCAGACCAGGGACATCTATTATGCATGAAATTATTTAATGATCCGTACTTTCGCATGCAAAGTCCCCCCAAACTGATCAACGCCATTTATTTATTATTATTTCC